>CM023944.1:28707184-28728978 GCA_013407115.1 Glycine latifolia | reverse complement strand
CTTGCGGTGGGGAATCACGCCACCCATGATGATCACATGAGTGTGGGTGAGAACCTGTGCAACACCGGGAGACCCTGACTGATCGGAGAAGTTTTGTGCCACTGGGATGGGGTTATCTTGACAATTGGTACCACATGTTCATGATGTTGAGAGTTTGGGAGAATCATGCATCATATAAAATTAGAACTGAAATTTGAGGACGTTGTTATAAATAACTGCGCACTGAATATAACCTGTTGCTTAAACTATGTTTATTATGAACTTACCCTGTGTTTTGTGTGTGTGGTTGACACCTGCTATGACCTCGATTTTCATTCGGGTGAGCAGATGAACAGTAAAGAGAGACTGCCTAGCTGCTTACAGGAAGAAGATTTTGTTTGAAGATGTTTAGTTTGAAGATGTTTTGTTTGAAGATGTGTTCTTTTGTTACAGAGTGTTTTAGTTATTTGTACTATGTAATAGAACCAGTGTCAGTTTGTACTCTTATTATATGTTACTTTAGGTTTATAAATATTACTCAGTGATGAAATTTTCTTGGAGTACCAGTTATTGGCAAAATTTTGTTATATTCAACTAGGTGCTCTTAAGTAAGTTGAAAAAAAATTTTCATTAAAAATCAATAATAACAAGACTGTAAGTTGAGGTGTTACATTTTGGGAGTTCATACCAAAAGACATCATTTTGAAATTTCGATCACACCAATGTGACCGGGGTTCAACAAAGATCACAAAAATGACATCTATTTCATAAAAATGAGACTTTTACGACATCTCATTTTCAAAGGGTTTTCAAAGGAAGTGGTAAAACTCTCACAATGGTACCCAAAATGCAAGGGCACTAAGAGAAACTTAAACTAGCTAGGAGAAGACAAAGGAAACGAAGATTACCTCAAAGAAACCAAGAAAAAAGGATTGGAGGCTCCGTTCTCTACCAAAACTTCGAGATGAGTTTCAAAGATTCCGCTCAGGTTAAAGGGTTCCTCTCCGTGTGGTGGTCCAACGGCAAGCGACGATGGCTCATGGTGGTCATCAATGGTTGTGGGTGGTGGAGGAGGATGGTGGGAGGTTGGGGGAAGGTGTGAGGAAGAAGAAAGTCTCCATTTTCGTGATTTTCGCTGTTGGTACGTACTTATAACCGACTTGACTCGCCCAGGCGAGCCAAAATGCCTACCAAAATTCACCTGGGCGAGCTGACCCAATTTTAAAATGTTTTCTCTTGTGAAAAAAATTAATATCTCATGCTTCAAATGTTATTTCGCCAATCCCAACAGTCAAAAGTTACATATGTGGGTTAACTTACCTTTAAAATTTGAAGGCGATCCAATGGTTAACCAATCCAAAATAGTGATTTTACTAAAACAGGTTTCGGGTCAAACTCAGAATCACTCAATTACAACGCCACTCCATTACAACGCAACTCAAACAAACTCCACATAATTTGACATCTACACCAATCAATTGCACATGGATAATTCACATAACATTTCAACTAATCTAAACTAATAAAACAGTCAAATAACACAAGAAATACATCAAACATCTATTTTCAGTTATCGATTTTAGGGCATTATAGGGGGGAATGGCCAGTGCACGACAGGGTGACCCTGAGAAACTACTGAATCATTTTCTTAAGTGAGAGGCTGTTTCCTGAGAGATGGTACCGCATTGCATTTGAGAGTTGATTTAGGTGCATGCATCATTCTGAGCATAATTGATTTGAATTGTGGAAAAAGTTGATGACCAGTTTGTTGAGTGTGTGTTGAACTGATTGATTACTGAGAATGATTGTGGTTATCATCATTGTTTTCTTGTTAATCATTGTTATATGCTACTTGTTAATCTTGTATAATAAACTCACCCTTGCAATTTTGTACTGTGTGGTTGGTACTTGTGATGATCGCGAACCTTCGTTCGTGGGAGTAGAAGAGCAACAGTAGGTGACGTTGGAGAAAGATCTTTTTGTTGGAGCCGCCAAGCTAACGTGATAACGTTGAAATTCATTTTGGGAAAAAGTTGTGTTTTGTTATCAACTCTTTCTTAGTTGGTTCCTTGATTTTTTTTGGTTGGGCATGTAAGTTCCATGCTTAAATACATGTAAAAACTAAACTAAGTTCTGACATACGAATGACATATAATGCTTCAATTTATATATATGTATATTTATTGATTTTTGCATTTGTGAGATGTCTGATGAGTGTAGTATCGAGAAAAATTTACTCTCATTTTCATAATCAAATTAATGAAGTCTTCATTAAAATTTGAAATTTCATGTTTAGAGTAGTGATATTGTAGCGACGAGGCGGGTCGTTACACTCGGACCTATCAAGGTTATCACTGTCAACACATTTGTTCACGCTTGGGGGCTCGAAAAGCTCACGACCCTCCTACTTGTCAAGGCTACCACCCTTGACACCAGACAATCTCCATCGACATCGAACAGTCTCCCTTGACACAAGACAATCTCTTTTGCCCACAAGCTGGCTCAGAGCTTGGGGGCTTATGTATTGTCTGGGGTTCACAAAATACATGTGGCCACTTATGTGGTGCTCTAGTACACGTGTCAACCCTACTACAGGAGCACAAACATCTTCCCCTCAGCAGCCGAATTGTTGGGCCAACAGGTTATCTCTAACGCTCCCATATTTGAATATTATTGATAATGTTGCAACCTCCTTATCAAGTGACAGGTGCCTAATCATCTATAAGCCACTACATTATCTACAAGCTATAGATTATCTATAAGGTATACATTATCTATAAACCTAATTATCTATAACCTGTGATTATCTGTTAGTCATTATCTACAGGTTAATAATTATCTGCTAGGATGGTTACACCACTATAACAACCCCGACATACAAGGGCCAGAGGATCCCTCTCACTCTATAAGTACTAGGTTCCGTTTAACCCTTTGAGGACACTTATACACACGTCAATACATGAACTCATCCTTATACATATACATTATCATTCTCCTATAACTAATGTACTTAGTTGAGCGTGAAAGGCCTTTCATTTGTTTTGCAGGTCCCCCCTTTTAACAAATCCAACTTACTGTCTGACGTACAAGATCTGGCCCCTACCTTAGCCATGTCCATCCCGACATGCACTACTTCCAGATTTTGACAAGCACAACCCTAAATATCAATAGACCCATAAATATTTTTAATTCAAAACCAATTAAAATTTTAAAAAGAAAGGAAAGTGTATGAGAAAATTATCTCTCTCTATATATTGATCAATATACGATAAAAGCTTCGTGGATACGTTCCATCCCTGAAAATGCTATAAGGTGGTGGGACATGGTTGAAGTAGTTAAATAGGAGGATCACTATGACTATAGCTCTTGGTAAATTTACCAAAGATGAAAACAATTTATGTGATATTATGGATGATGGGTTGCAAAGGGACTATTTAGTTTTTGTGGGTTGGTCTGGTTTATTATTCTTCCCTTGCACCTATTTTGCCTTGGGAGGTTAGTTCAAAGGTGTGACCTTTGTAACTTCATGATATACTCATGGATTGATAAGTTCTTATTTGGAAGGCTGCAACTTCTTAACTGTTGCAATTTCCACTCCTTCTAATAGTTTAACACACTTTTTGTTGTTATTGTGGATCCTGAAGCACAAGGAGATTTTACACATTGGTGTCAATTAGGTGGTATGTGGACTTTTGTTGTTAATTAGGTGGTTTCATGTTACGTCAATTTGAACTTGCTCGATTTGTTCAATTGCAGCCTTATAATGAAATCACATCCTTTGGTCCTTTTTTTTTGTTTATGTATTCCTTATTTATCCATTGGGTCAGTCTGATTGGTTCTTTGCTCCTAGTTTTTTTGTAGCAACTATATTCCGATTCATCCTTTTCTTTCAAGGGTTTCATAATTAGACATTAAACCCCTTTCATATGATGAAAGTTGTTGGTGTATTGGGCACTGCACTACTATGTGCTATTCATGGTGCCATTATAGAAAATACTTAATTTGACGATGGTGATGACGCAAATACATTATGTGCTTTTAACCCAATCCAAGCTGAAGAAACTTATTCAATGATTATTGCTCATTGCTTTTGATCATTGGAATTATTTTTTTCAATAACATTGGTTACATTTCTTTATGTATTTGTACCAGTTTATGTATGAATGCTCTTGGAATAGTTGGCTTACATCTCTCACTTTTCATATATGTTAATGTTAATTTAATTTTTATTTAAAAAAGTCTAGTCCAAGAACAAATTTACATATTAATTTTTGTTTAACTAAATTAAGTAAAAACTTGGTATCCTTCCTTTTCTTTCCTTATTTCTTTATTCACATAAACTAATATTCTCTCCCTTAATTTGTAAAATCTTTCTTCTCAAATTTTTGTTCAATTGCAAAAAGTTGACGGTTTGAATTTTGATTTCCAGTTTTTTCAATTTATTGCTAATTAATAATTAATTAATGAATGAATAAACAACATGGAATTGTGGTTTTATAGGGTTTAAAGTTGCGACTGTAGTATCATTCCCCCGATCCGCATTCTTCTTTCAATGAAACCTCACTCTTTTCATTTCCCGTCCTGGTGCCCCTAAGCGAAATAGCGAACGCTCTTCTTTCTGTTTCTTTCTTTCTTCTTCTTCTAGTGTTAGGGTTTCACCGGCGAGTGCCGCAATAATAGTGTCTCCGAAGTAGCTCCTGGGCACCATCGAATCTGCGCTTCTCGGCGCTTCGCCTCCGTTGAACTCTTGCACGCTCTCCGCACTTCTCTCACTTCCTTCAAGTCCCTTCTCTCGTATTCCGTACGCATTCACTCTCATTTTTTGTTATTCTTTTTTTAATTCAATTCAAAATCAATGTTATTTTATTTTGTGTTTGTTGTTTAGCCCCCAAAGCCCTCTGATCGAAGTCAAGTTCAGTCAAAGTCAGTCAGGCTTCCTGATTCTCCTCCTATTTCAATTGACGACCAGGATGTGCACATTGTAAGTGAACACTCTTCACTTTTTTCTACACTTTTTTAGCATTTAACTTGGTTTGTGTTTAGTAGTATAGTCTGGGCTACGCGCAAAGTTTGGTTGCTCATGTTTTTTTTAATTTTTATCTAATATAATGAACTTGTGCATTACGTGAATGCTTGTTCTATGAATGATACTTTAGTTTGTCGACAAAGACTTGTAATTATATTAATATTCTTCTTGCCACTAAGTAGTAACATTGCTTATGTTGGCGATGTGTGTTCATTGTGGTATGGAATCTTATTGCGGTTTCATTTTCCATTCCTTTTTCTAACATCTGCTTTATGGCACTTAGGCGCTCAAATTGAGTGACGATCTCCATCTCAATGAAGTAATTGTGTTCGTTTGCTTGTATCAGCTAATCAAGAGGTAGATTTCAGTTATTCCTTTACATACGTAAACACACATACTTTCTAGCACTAGCAATGAAACCCCCATGGTTTGGATTCATAAAATTTTAATTTTAGTTTGTTACTTGATTGCTTGATAGTAAATAAAATAGTTTTCAAACATTTTCTGAAATTATCAACTGATTCGAAATATTGAAGGTGGTTTCGTTTTAGTTTTGATGATTTGGTGCATTTTTTTCAGTTTTTATCAGAATGAGAGACCATGATCCTATGAATGATATTGTCAATACATGCACATCTTTTATATTTAATTATTTGTTTGGCTTTATCTATTGTGGGGCTTAATGGGAAGGGAACCACTGGAAATTTAACAGCTTGCAGCAGGACTTTGGTATACAGAGAGAAGAGATTTGATAACATCCCTCCATTTGCTCTTAAGGGTATTTCTTTCTGTCCAAGGCATCACTCAAGTTCATTTGATGGCGATGAATTCACTGTTCACATTGTGGAGGAGGTATGTTGGCATCCACGTCAGGAGTGGCTCTGTAGAGGCGGCTCCGATGACTCCTCCGACATGATCGAGTCCGACGGCAGCTTTATGGGCCTAAGTGAAGCTATGGAAGATGATGCTGATTGCGCGGAGGCATCGGCGGCAGCTGTGGCTGATGTGTATAGGGACGCGATGGCCGGCGGAGACAGGGGCGACCCCTATGTTACTGGGGACCATGGGTTGTTGTCCATTGGACAATACTTGAGGGACGACATGCTGGGTAAGAACCAGCTTCCTGCCACAAGTCCAATTACAGAAAGTGTAGCAGATGGGGATAAAGTAGACTGCCATATACCTACTTTCTTTCGGAAATCCCCTAAGAACATGGCAGACGGAGTGGGTAGCTTGGAGCTAGGTGCGATGGAAAGGGAGATTACTGACACTGTCATGAGCTTTGACCCGTGTTTAAGTCTAGCAACCAAAAGCAATGTTGATGGGTGTTGGCAGCGAGGGGACCCACAAGGTTGTCAATTAATGAAAGAGGATATAAGGACAGAATTGTTGGGGAAAGAGGCTGACAGTGTGCAATTGGGCTCTCCCAAGTCTTGTCCTGTTCAAACTCTAGCTGACATAGGCAGTTTGGGCCACAATAAATATGGGCCTCACATAAAGGTTTATTCTAGAAATAGATGGTGCAAAAAGCAGCTTCAGCCTTTTGAAATGCAGGGCCTAGATAGTGGGCTGCATGTACCGCAACATAATACTAAGGGAAAGGACATAGCTGCTATCAGCTGGGAGGCCCCGACAATAAGGTGTGACAGTGGGATGAAGGAAGTGGATGTTTGGGAGGATAGGCCTGTGATAAATGGAGATGGAGCCTCTACAAGCAAAACAACTGGTGAATAGACATGTGAACCTTCAACTGACTGGGACTTGGCGGAGATGTTGGGTCTCAGGTGCAGTAATAAAGAAGAAATGTTGAACAAGATGCTGGATATGGAGGCAAGAGATGAACAGGAGATTTTGAGGCTGGGTAGTAATGAGGTGATTTGATGAAGATCCTTTCCTATAATATTAGGGGCTTGGGGAGGGAAATTAAGTGGGCTTCTATTAGGAAGGTAATTTTTAATGAAGGGGTGGATTTGCTGTGTCTTCAAGAAACAAAGAAGGAAGTTATAGATAAAAAAATGTGTCAATCATTGTGGGGTGACTGTCAAGACAGCTGGGAATTTAAGCCAGCGTGTAACCGAGCGGGTGGCCTTTTGTGTATTTGGAACAATGATAAATTCATTGTTGAGAAAAAGGTGGTAGGGAACGGGTTTATTTATTTGGAAGGTATTTGGGTGGTAGATAATGAAAAGATTACTGTTATAAATGTGTACTCACCATGTGAGACAACTCTGAAAAAATGTTTATGGGGTGAGATTAAGCAACTTCGGTCTGCGGGCAGCAGGGGCCCTTGGTGCATTATAGGGGATTTTAACAATGTGAGGAGGCAGTCGGAACGAGTGGGTAGATGTCAGCGCAGTCAAGATGATAGCATCATCAAAGATTTCAATGATTGGATTGCGGATCTGGAGGTTGAGGATGTGCCATGCATTGGGCGTAAGTTTACATGGTTCAGACCTAATGGATCTGCAAAAAGCAGACTAGATAGGGCCCTCGTTTCTGCTGAGTGGACTGATAAATGGCAAGATACCTCTCAAACGATTCTGGATCGTAACTTTTCTGATCATTGCCCTGTATTGCTTAAAGCTTCTTCTGTTGATTGGGGTCCGAAGCCATTTCGAGCTTTGGATTGCTGGTTTGGTGACAAATCTTTCAGAAAGGTAGTCCAAGACAGCTGGAATTCAACAATGGTGTTGGGCTGGGGTGGATATGCTTTGAAAGAAAAATTGAAAGTCTTAAAACAGACCCTCAAAGTCTGGAACAAGCAGCACTTTGGTGTCATCCAGCAAAACATCAAGAGAATTGAGACTGAGATGAATCGTCTGGAGAAGGACAGCAAAGATAGGCAGCTGGATGATGATGAGATGAAAAGGAGGAAACAATTACAGGAGGAATTGTGGGTAGCTTCACAGTCGTATGCCTCAATCCTTAGACAAAAGGCTAGAACAAGGTGGATTAAGGAAGGTGACTGTAACTCCAAATTTTTCCACAGAATTGTCAACTGGAAACGGAGAACTAATATGATTAATGGTGTTTTGGCTGAAGGTTGCTGGCTGGATGAACCTAACAGGGTTAAAAACGCAATCAGAAGTTTGTTCAAAAAAAGATTTGAAGAACCTGTGAGTGAGAGGCCAAGATTAGATGCGGTCAAATTCAGAACTATAGATCAGCAACAAAGTAATCTTTTGGTGGCACGTTTTGAGGCAAAGGAAGTTAGAGATGCTGTTTGGGAGTGTAGGAGTGAGAATAGCCCTGGTCCGGATGGATTCAATTTTAGATTCATCAAAGAATTTTGGGAGATCATTAAGCCTGATTTTCTGAGGTTTTTGGATGAGTTTTATGTTAATGGGGTTTTCCCTAGGGGTGGCAATGCTTCGTTTTTAGCTTTGATCCCTAAAGTACATGACCCGCAGGGAATCAATGATTATAGACCCATCTCTCTTATTGGGTGTGTGTATAAGAGTGTCATCTTCTAGGCTGAAGAAGGTGCTGCCATCTATCATAGATAGCTGCCAATCGACTTTCATTGAAGGAAGGCACTTGCTGCAAAGTGTGCTTGTGGCAAATGAAGTGGTTGATGAAGCAAAGAGATGTGATAATAGCTGTTTTGTGTTCAAGGTTGATTTTGAGAAAGCATATGATTCTGTGAGCTGGGATTTCCTTAACTACATGATGAAGAGGATGGGGTTCTGCCACAAGTGGATTTGCTGGATTGAAGGGTGTTTAAAATCAGCATCCATTTCTATCTTGGTCAATGGGAGCTCTACTGCGGAATTTCAGCCTCAAAGAGGCCTCAGGCAAGGTGATCCTTTGGCCCCGTTTCTGTTTAACATTGCAGCAGAGGGAATTGCGGGGTTGATGAGGGAAGCACAGGAGAAGAGTAGATTTGAAGCATATAAGGTTGGTCAGAAGAAGGTGGATATACATACCCTACAATATGCGGATGACACAATTTTCTTTGGGGTAGCTTCGGAGGAAAATGTTCAAACGATTAATGTGGTGCTGAGGAGCTTTGAGCTGGTGTCGGGGCTGAAAATAAATTTCACTAAAAGTAGCTTTGGTGCTTTTGGGGTGAGTAAACAGTGGATAAATAAAGCTGCTACATATATGAATTGTAGAAAGCTGATGGTACCTTTTTCATATCTGGGCATTCCTATTAGGGCAAATCCGAGAAGGAGTGAGACTTGGGCACCTTTAGTGAGAAAGTGTGAGCGTAAATTAGCAAAATGGAAGCACAAACTTTTATCTTTTGGGAGCAGGCTGACTCTTATCCATTCAGTCCTGAACTCATTACCTACATTTCTTTTTTCCTTTTTCAGGGCTCCTAAGAAGGTCACAGACCGATTGGCGAGGCTACAAAGAAGATTTCTATGGGGCGGTAATGATGATCATGACAAGATTGTGTGGGTTAGGTGAGATGTGGTGTGTCAGGAAAAAGCGAATGGAGGTCTAGGAATTCGAGACCTGCGGAGTTTCAATACTGCATTACTAGGGAAATGGAGGTGGAACTTGTTTCATTGTCAAGAGGAATTGTGGTCACAAGTCTTGGAGTCAAAGTACGGCGGTTGGCGAAATCTTGATGCTTCTAGAAGACTTATTAGTGACTCTATTTGGTGGCGGGACCTGTGTAGCATATGCCAATCTAGTGTCGAGGAGGGGTGGTTTAATAAGGAAGCTAAATGGAGGGTTGGCTGTGGTTCAAAGGTCTTATTTTGGGAAGATGGTTGGAAGGAAGATGACATACCTTTGAAGCAGAAATTCCCTAGGATATATCATATTTCCCAACAGCAACAGCATTTCATTCAGCAAATGGGAGTTATGTCACAAGATGGGTGGAAATGGAAACTTAATTGGAGAAGGTGCTTTAGGGAGGGGGAAGTTGAAACTGCAATTCAATTCTTGGAGGAAATTCAGGGTATAACCATACATCCTAACCAACAGGATAGTTGGTGGTGGAAGGGGGCCCCAAATGGTAGATACACGGTGGGAAGTGCTTACAAGGCTCTAAACAGGGGGGTGGAGATTCAGATTTAGAAGGAGGTGTACACAGACATTTGGAAACTGTGTATTCCAAATAAAGCCATCTGTTTTGCTTGGAGGTTATTGAGAGATCGACTGCCCACTAAGGGGAACTTGGCTCTTAGAAATATAGTTTTGGGGGATCATAATTGTCCTTTCTATGGTAGCTATGTTGAGGAGGCAGCACATGTGTTTTTTAGCTGTCACAAGATTATGCCACTGTGGTGGGAATCTATGGGCTGGATTAATGTGGTAGGGGCATCACCGAATACTCCTATTGAGCACTTCCTTCAACATCCTTACTGTCACACTACTGGTCTTAATATTCAGAGGTGGCATGCTTGGTGGATTGCATTGACATGGAGCATTTGGTTCCATCGCAATAGGATTGTTTTACATAATGAAAATTTTAATGGTCCTAAGCTGTTAGAGAACACTTTATTCTTCTGTTGGTCTTGGCTAGCTAATTTGGAGAAATGATTCGATATTCCTTTCTATCATTGGTTTAGTCATTTTAGAGATGGGTTCTGTAAGTAGGGGGGGTATTTTTCTGGCTATTTTTGTACTCTAGCCCTCGAGCGAGCCTACCACTAGATGGCCTTTGGCACCTTAATTCAGGTTGTTATCATGTATTAGGTTGCCAAAGTTCTGGTAGGAGTCTTGGGGTTGTGTTTCTTTCTCAGTACTACTTGTACTCTTTTATTGTTCTATCTATATATATATTATCTTTGCTGATAAAAAAAAAAAAATTGACCTTTAGTTTAGTTGTTTAATTTTTGATTAATAACTTTGTGTTGTTTTCTTGACAGGATGTGGTGCTAGATCAGGGACTGCAAGATGATATACTGGTAGACATTCAGAAGTATCTGGAAGATCTTATCAGTTCTGAACTTAAGACAGTGATTGATTTCTCTTATCAAGGTTTGTGTTGTAATCAGTTATTATATTGCTCTGTACCTTTCTGATAAATTCTGATTTAGGGAAAAATCTCTTAAAATTGGTATTGTTTATTGCCAATCGCAAGGAAAGGCAAGTTATTATCAAAGTTTACTAGATGTTACTTCATATAGTGGCTGTAACATAATGTGCCCTGTTTCATGGCTTACATTGATTAAGCTGTTTAAAAATTGACATGATTGGTCTTAAATCTTAATAATTAATATTTATATATTCGTAGAAATTTGGTTTTTAAAATTCTGGCTATTTATATTGATTTATTGGCTGGCAAATGGTTTTATATATTTGGAAGGAACATGGACTGGTGATGGTAGAAAAGTGACTATAGTTAATATTTATTCACCATGTGATACAGCTTCGAAAATAATCTTATGGGACCAAGTTAGGCAGCTTAGAACTGAAAACAGTGGGGGTCTTTGGTGCATTTTAGGAGATTTTAATTGTATTAGAAGGCCATCAGAAAGAGTTGGAGTGTGTCAAAGGATACATGGCGGGAGTAGCTTGAAGGAATTTAATGATTGAATTGCTGACTTGGAGGTTGAGGGCGTGCCTAGTGTGGGGCGAAAATTTACTTGGTACAAACCAAATGGGACAGCTAAAAGCAAAATAGATAGGATCCTTGTCTTGGCGGAGTGGTTTTCCAAGTGGCAAGACAGCTCTCAGCTAATCATGGACCGTAATTTTTCTGACCATTGCCCATTTTTGTTGCGATCCTCTAGTGCTGATGGGGGGCCAAAGCCATTTCAGGTTTTTGATTGCTGGCTTGAGGATAAATCATTCAAGAACAGTTTGCTGATGCCCAACAAAAATTGAAAAAAGTGGAATCAAAGCCTAACCAACTGGAAAAAGGAGATATTAGGCAGCTGAATGAGGAAGAGAAAAAATTGAGAAAGCAATTGCAGGAGGATCTTTGGCGGGCAGCGATCTCAATTGAATCTATAGCTAGACAAAAGGCAAGATCTAGATGGATTAAGGAAGGGGACTGCAACTTTAGGTATTTTCACTTGACTATAAATCGGAAGCGGCGTTGTAATATGCTTAGAGGAGTGTATGTTGGTGGGTGTTGGGTAGATGAGCCGAGTAGAGTTAAAGAGGAAACCAAACTATTCTTCAAGAGGAGATTTGAGGAACTTCAATGGGAGAGACCTAGACTAGATGGGGTCAGATTCAAGTCTATTGGTCAGCAACATAATGACTTGTTGGTGGCTCCATTTGAAGAGGAGGAAATGAGGGTAGCAGTCTGGGATTGTGGTAATGCGAAAAGCCCTGGAACGGATGGATTAAACTTTAAATTTATCAAAGAGTTGAGATATCCTTAAACCAAACGTGCTTTGATTTTTGAATGAATTAAATGCCAATGGAGTGTTCCCCAAAGGAAGCAATGCATCTTTCTTGGTTTGTTACCTAAGGTCCACGATCCTCAAGGCCTCAATAATTACAGAGCTATCTCATTAATAGGATGTATGTACAAAATTGTGGCTAAATTGTTATCTAAAAGACTTAAGAAGGTGCTGCCTTGTATAATAGATGAACGCCAATTTGCTTTCATAGAGGGTAGGCATTTGCTGCACAGCGCGATTATAGCTAATGAAATCGTTGAAGAAGCAAAGAGATGCTATAAAAGCTGTCTAGTGTTCAAAGTTGACTACGAAAAGGCATATGACTCAGTGTGTTGGGATTTTCTTTTATATATGATGACTTGGATGGGATTTTGCACCAAATGGGTTAAGTGGATCGAGGGTTGCTTGAAGTTAGTCTCGATATCTATACTGGTAAACAGCAGCCCCACAAATGAGTTTTTTCCTAAGAGAGGTCTCAGGCAAGGGGACCCAGTAGCCCCATTCTTGTTTAATATGGTAGCTGAGGGTCTAACTGGATTGATGAGAGAAGCTCAGGAAAATAATTTCTTTGAAGGGTTTAAGGTATGCTGTGGAAATAAGGTGGAAATAAGCTTATTACAGTATGCTGATGACACGATATTCTTTTGGAAAGCATTGTTGGCGAATGTAAAAGCAACTAAGGTCATGTTGAGAAGCTTTGAGTTAGTGTTGGGATTGAAGATAAACTTTGCCAAAAGCAAATTCGGGACAATTAGTATGTCTCATCATTGGATACAAAATGCGGCCAATTATCTAAGTTGCAGATTGTTGTCCATACCCTTTTTGTATTTGGATATCCCTATTGGGGCAAACCCAAGGCGTAGTGAGACTTGGGATTCTATAGTCTAGAGATGTGAGAGAAAACTATCAAAATGAAATCAAAGATACCTATCTTTTGGGGGAAGGGTAACTCAGATAAAGTCTATCCTAAATTCAATTCTTATTTTCTTTTTTCAGGGCTTCGAAGAGGGGGGGCGGGAGGTGGGGGGGGGGGGGGGGGGGGGGGATTCAGATCAGCAGAAGATCGCCTTTTCTTTAGCTGTGATAAAATCTTGCCTCTATGGTGGGAAGCGCTTTCTTGGCTAAACATAGTCGGTGTTTCCCCGAAGTGCCCAAAGATCACTTCAGCATTCTCACGGCTATTTCAAGGGTATCAGAATTCAGAGATGGCAAATGTGGTGGATTTCCTTGACTTGATGCATATGCATAGGAACAGGATTGTTATCTCAAATGAAAGTTTCAATTGTCAAAAGCTGATGGATGATGCCATTTTTTCTGCTGGTTATGGCTTAAAAAGTTTGGAGAAAGGATTTGATATCCCTTTTCATTCTTGGGCTAGCAATATAAGGGTCGGGTTTTGTACCCAGGGGGGGTTGCTTTATAGATTACTTTTTTTGGAGGGGTATTTAGACAAATCCAGACATATGGATGCCTAATTCTTACAATACAGCTTGTATTAGGACTCCATAGGCCTACACATAGTAGGGCAACAGTGTAAATATAATAGTACCACTTGTACTTATCTTATTATTATAATACATATTACTTTTTGCTAATAAAAAGAAAAACATGGTTCTGACTTTGATTTGTCAAGTTTTAGTTTATATATGGGCTAGTTATAAAATACTAGCCTCATTTATAAAATATAAGTTAACTTTCCTAGATAATGTTACTTACACACTAATTTGACTTATATATATATATGAAAATACTTGGATAATGTATTTTAATATCATATATTTTAATATATAGTTATCAACAATCCCTAAAAATTTAGTTTTCATATATCCTGTCCAGTATTTTAACACGTAATAACAAGGTATCTAACTATTTATAGATCACCCTTAACAAAGTCCGTATTTGTCCAAATTATCCAGTGTATGTAACATATATACTATATAGGTTAACATGATTATAAGGAAAGTTGCCCATCTAAATCTATGATATTAATTTCTAGTTTAAGTTTAGTTCAGTGGTATCATTCACAAGATATTTTCAGATCTATGTCATTTTTATCACATGTATATCTTTAATTCTTTATATTTAATTTTGCATCTTTTAGTGTGATCTTATAATCTGTGTTATGATTGTTCGATTTACGATCCTTCATCCCCTTTCCAATCCTGCGTAAAATCTTGATTTTGATTACATTGATATGCGAAACTCGAAAGTATATTAATTTGAGCAAGCAAATACCTTAGCTAGGTACATAATTGTTTCATCATCATCATCATCATCATCAACAACACCTTTAACCCAAGTTAATTGTCGATGGTAGATAAATCCAATGAAAGATACAAAGAAGTTGGAAGAAAAGAAAAAAAAGAGAAATAACACAAAAGAAAAAAAAAAGATAAAAGAAAAGAAGGGTGAAAGGAGGGGAAAAATGAAGAGGAAATGAATTAAAAAGGGACCATCTAGAACATAGAGATAATAACGGGTTTAACCCTCCACCTAACTTAACTTATAGTTTTTCTCCATTTCGTCCTAAGACACATCTTCCGTCAATCTATATTTCACTCCATTAAGTCTTGTTTAATTACTTTTTCTCAAGTAAGTTTCGGTCTACCTCTACCTCTGTTTGTGACGAGCTCTTGGTAACAAACTCTTGTTCTTACTAGAGCATCTAAAGGCCATCTCATTACGTGTCTAAACCACATCAATTTATGTTCTTTCATCTTTTCACTTACCTGTACTATTACTATTTTTCGCCGAATATATTCATTTCTTATCTTATCCATTTTCGTATACTCAACACATCCACCTTAACATTCTCATTTCTGCTACCCCTATTTTATGCCCATGTTGCCTATGTGCTAACTAACACTCAGCTCCATATGACATTGCAGGTTTTACAACTGTTTTATAGAATTTTTTTTCTTTTAGCTTATGGGAAATTTTGCGGTCACACAAAAACCCAGATGTACTCTGCCATTTTATCCACCCTGCTCTGATTCTACGATTTACATCCTCATCAATCTCTCCACCTTTTTGCAAAATTGATCCCAAGTATCTAAAAACATCTTTCTTGGGTACTTCTTGACCAAGTAGATGTATCAGGTCTTGATCACCATCTCTTCTCAGTGAAAACTCACACTTCATATACTCAGTCTTACTTTGTCTTATCATGAATCCTTTAGACTTCAAAGTGTTTCTCCACAATTCAAGTTTTCTATTAACACTGTCTTTGGTCTCGTCAATAAGTACAATATCATCTGCAAAAAGTATACACTACGGCTCTTCTTCTTGAATATCTTTTGATAGTTCATCTATTACTAAGGCAAAAAGATAAAAACTAAGAGTCGAATCTTGGTGTACACCGGCTGTGATAGGAAAATCCTTTGATGTTCCATTACAAACTTTCACACATGTGGTAGTCCCATCATACATATCATTGATTGCAATAACATACTTTAATGATACTTTTTTCTTCTCAAGAGTCAACCATATGATTTTTCTTGAGACCCTATCATATGCTTTCTCAAGATCTATGAACACCATATGTAAATCTTTCTTCTTTTATCGATATCTTTCTATTAATTGTCGCATCAAGAAAATAACTTCCATGGTACATCTTCCTGGCATAAATCCAAATTGATTTACAGAAACTTGGTCTCTCTCCTCAAGCGATGTTCAATAACTCTATCCCACAACTTCATAGCATGACTCATGAACTTAATATCTCCCTTGTTTTTGTAAATAGGCACAAACATACTTTTCCTTCAAGTATTAGACATCTTATTTGTTTGAAGAATCTTATTGAAAAGATTTGTCAACCATTTTATTGCCACATCTCCCAGGCCTCTCTACATTTCAATAGGGACGTCATCGGGTCCCAAAGCTTTATTATTCTTCATCCTCTTTAAAGGCTTCTTAACTTCATGTGTATTAATTCTGTGCACAAATTTTCTATTCAAATCATCATAAGCGTCTTCCAAAAGTCCACCTCACTTTTATTGCCATCCTCATTAAAAAGTTTGTTAAAGTAGTTTAGTCATCTTTCATTTACATTTTCATCTCTTACCAAAAGTGTTTGATTTTCATTCTTGATACATAATTGTTTCTTGTAAGAAAAAAATGGCAAACCAATAATATACCCTTGATTACCTGGCTAATTCATTATTCAAATATTTTATATTTTTTTTCAAAATTAACAGTTGGGGTTTTGAAAGACTTTTTTTGCATAAAAAAGTCATAAATTTTAAAAGACTATAGAATTGTAATAACTTTTTAAGATTTATTTCAAAGACTTTTATGATCAGGATTTTGTAGTTTTTATTTTAATGGATTTATAAATTATGAATTCATTAGATTTAAAAAGACTTTGTAGATTTAGAAGATTTTAAAGGACTATATGGATTTTTAGAAAACCATTCAAAATTACCATAGTCCAAAAGATTCACATTTCTCTTTTCCTTTGCCTCTTTTCTTTTCATAGCAGAGGCATAGACTCCATTATTTGAACCAACCAAAAGAATCTGTCAATTACACTTTCTATCTTAAACAATCCACAGGAAACAGTAGCCACGATAATAAAGGATAGTGAAAATCCTTTCGACTATGTTTAAGCTACTTCCACGATTGAATTTT
Organism: Glycine latifolia; assembly: GCA_013407115.1. Lineage (NCBI taxonomy): Eukaryota > Viridiplantae > Streptophyta > Magnoliopsida > Fabales > Fabaceae > Glycine > Glycine latifolia. The sequence goes on along the minus strand of CM023944.1, from coordinate 28,712,031 downwards.
TGTACCTTCCAAAACCTCCGTGACAGTACCTCTCATTGAATATACGGATATTTTAAATGATTTATCGTCACTGTAGGTTGCAAAATTCACTAAAAGCGATTATGAATTCACTAACAGCCACATGGGAACAAAATTCCAGCCACTCTGTGTAACAACATATATATTTTAAATTGACTCGTTATATCAATTACTCCCATTAACCTAACAGCAATAGCGCAGTAAAAAAGTAGATTTTTTTAACTATAAGCAGAAAAACATATGAATTTGGAAGACAGAGATTACTCTGCCAATGTTATCGTCTTTAAGAAAGAGAGAAAGGGAAAAAAGAAAAGTCTGGGATGAGAAAAAAAAGTCTCAGGTTGGGTGAGATTGTTTGATGGATCCATCAAAATCCAATAAACAAGATAATCCATAAAAGTCTGTATGATTTTGAATACCAAATAATTTTTTTTAAGTTGTAAAAAATCTCAATCGAAAATCACCGAATTTTGTTGACATTAAAAAAAATATATATATAAAAGTCTTGATTGAATACCATAAGATTTTTTTATCTTGTTTAAAAGTCTTGATTGAATGCAACAAGATTTTTTTTATAAAAAAAAAGTCTTTCAAAATCCTTTGAAATCTCAATTAAATACTCCCCCCTTAGATTGGTGTGGTGAAAGGTGAGTAATTCTTTATATTGTATTTTTAGGTTGATTTTATTTTATTATTTTTTATGAGAATGATAAGGTTAATTTGTGAAGAAGTTAAGCTGCACTTGCTTTTCTTTTTGACTTGGGTGTCTTTGCTCTTCAAATGTGTTGCTTGCTTATAAATTTGACCTTGTTATAGCAGATTACCTTTTGTCTTCTCTACACGAATTTCAATATGAAAGATATTTTTTTTTTGTACTAATTGTTTATAAATATTTAGTATCAATTTGGGATGATGTTGATGTCCTTCCATGCTGAAGGTAATGACTACTGGGAATGATCCAACTGCTGAGGGCTTTGTTGGTGGCATAAGGCTTGCTTGGGTGGTACATTTGATGTTAATACAAGATGGTGTTCCAGCAAAAGAGACTACTTCAAGTGGTTCATCAAATGAACTGGGTTATCCTAGTCAATGCTTGGAAGTCATTTTCTCAAATAATGTTTTTCAGTTTTTACTTGATAAAGTTCTTCGTACTGCTTCCTTTCAGGTTCATTTCTATGCCACATTTTTATTTTTGCTTTTGCTTTTTGATACAATAATATAGTCATTGAGAAAGAGAATAATATTACAAGAACATTGGAGGACATGGGATCTTTTGTGAGGTAAAAGAGGAAAATAAGCAACAAAAGGAATTGTGGAATCATCAATGGAGTAAAACTATCCAATCCCTCTGCATATCTGTTAATGAAACGCTTGTGAAAGTAAATTTGCTTTAACTTCTGAAATACTAGCAATTTGACTAGGTAAGTGGAAAGGCCTTTTCTCAAGTAAATTATATTAAATAAGTTATATGTAAAAAATTGCTTGCTCTTTCCTAAAGCATTTAATAAGATCTTCACAATTTACTAATTTCGTTGTTAATATAATCCTTTTTTTTTTTTTACTGCTGATTTCTTGCTGAATTTATATGGTTTTAGATATGAATGAGCTAAAACAGAGAGGGAAGACATACAAATTACAAAATTATATTGATATTGATTTTGTTGTCAAGGATATGTTACACAACCCCAATTCCTATTCTTTTCTCTTAATTGTAATTAACTAAGGAAACATATCATGAAACATGTGGAGATATGAAAACCGATGCTCAGATATCAGCTAGGATACTCCAATATATATATATATATATATATATATACATATATATAGTTTTTTACTTATAACAATACTCCAAAATATCCTAAGATATAGTGTTGATATTATGAGATATTTGTGGGTGTTATTGAAATGAAATTAACCAGCTATGTGCTAATCACTTACATTATCCATATTAGTTTTTATAATAATTCATATTCTGATCTTTGTGGTGTGCAGATTTCTCTTTTGGAAAGTTGTCTTGGGTGAGTTTATTGTCTTGAATTTTTTTTTCACTTCTATGCATCAAAATATTAAGATTCTCTAGTTTGAATTTGGACAATATCACTTATAGAGTTATAGTATAACTATTGTAGTTATGTATTTCCTGTAGCATTGCATGACTATGAGTCATGACTAGATTTTCTTGATATACTGTTGAGTATTGAGACAGCTGCTTGTTGTCCTACAGACTGAAGACGGATATATGATCTACACGTACAATGCTTATCTGCACAAGCTGATTACGTGCTTCTTGTCTAGCCCTCTTGCAAGAGACAAGGTCAATTTATTTTCCCCCCTTCTACATATATAACAAGATGATTTGGTTGATTGAGTGCACAGATCTGGCTTGGATTTGGTTTTGGTTCTCAAACTTCTGGATCATTGTTAATTATTGTATTTCAGCCTCTTATCTCTTCTCTTATATAGCAGTTGAATCATTGAATTATTGTCTGAGTTGTCATGATGGAAGGATTTTGTTCAATATTTCTATTTGCCCTGTTCTCTGTACCTTCCATATATATGTTGGTTAAATTTTGGTTACACTGAAAATAAATGGAATTTGACATTTGAAAGGTGGGTTTTCCCCATTTTTCTTTGGGTTACTCCTCATTTTTGTACCTGGTTTCAATATTTCAATATAATGACAATGAAATGCTCAATAACTTACTTTTCAATTCTTTTCAGGTTTAGAATGTGATGGTTAGGAAGTTTGGATGAGGACTATATTTTGTACTCTTAGCCTGAATATAATATGATTACTGGACGTCACCTGCAGCTTTTAGATCTTTCCTATTGTTTCTTTCCAACCATTAGTTTAATACTAAATATTCATTTTTGTTCTTGAATATTTAGTTCTTTCAGTTGCATTAAATTGTAAATACATATGGCAAAAATAATGTTTCTTAGAATTTGGGCTTATGGCCTAACTCAACCCAACAAAATCAACTTGTAAGATAAGGACTGCCCAAGCTTTATAAGTTCTATTTAAGCCATATATCTAGTCAATGTGGGACTAAACCACCACCCTTGAGGCTGCAACTAAGGCAGGCCCCACCCCACAGAGGCCAACTAAGGCGGGCTAAGGGTGACCACAATTAAGGCAACTTTTCAACAATATTGTTTGGATGATTGTTGCAATTTTTTTTTTCTACTTTGGTGTATCCTTTGTCTTGAAAATATTTAGTTTTGTACTTATTTTTATGTTTATAAATTTTGCAGATAAAAGAATCCAAGGAGCAGATTATGAGTGTGCTTAGTCCATACCGAGTTGTTGGATCGCATGATTTTGCACAGGACAGTAATTCAAGTTCTCTATATGCCACTGAGATGTGCCCTTTACCATTTAATTCAATCTTGGACTTTGTGAGCGAATTTTATCAGGTCAGTTTGACCATATGGTAACAAAATATATGAAAAAGGTTGATGCCAGTTATTAAGGTTTTGCTGCTGTTAGTTGACCCTTTTTCCAAATTACACTATATATTTGCTGTTTAGAAAAAAAATCTGTATTAGCTATGTGGTTGAATGTTGATCGGGTTTTGTATGCATAATTTTTTAAGGCTAATCACATTAAAGTCATGTGCTTGGTTACTTTTTAAGGCTTTTGCTTGCATCATGATCTTTAGTTTTGTCATAATTTATCAGAAAGAACCATAGCTCTTGTCAGGCAATGATGTGTTGTGGACATTTGTAAATTTTTCTGGAGAGGACCATGTAAGGAAAGGAAATTTTCGTATTATCCTAACGTCAATAACTTAATCTTGCTCTGCAACCTTTCTCCTTATACCATTTCATTTTGGGATACTGCTTACCTGGGAAGCACAAACATGCTGAAACAAAGGGCGTATCGAGTCCGACACGATCCGACATGCTGACATGCGTCGACACGCTCCGACACCGTGTCCGACACGCGGTCAACAACTCCGACGCGTTGACCGGTTTCGACACGCGACTTTGACCGTGTCGGACATGGTCAAAGGGCATTTTTGTGAAAACATAAATTTTTTTGAGTAATTTATATTTGTGGACTTCTTCTGCACAGCCTCATGCGATTTTGCTTATGTTTCCACTACTCAGCAGTTACCGCCGTTCGCTTCTACGCTCCAAGCCTTTGACTGCCGTTCGCTCTTGCTTCTCACCGCCGTCGGCCTGTCACATCGTTCGCTTCTCTGCCATCGACCCATTGTTCCCGTTCGCGTCTTACTAGTCGGCAGTCACAGACAGGTAAGTGCTCCTCTTGCACCTTCTCTGATATGCTTGCAGCCTTGCACCTCTCTCTCTCTCGATTTGCCGCACCCAAACGGACACCCAACAGTTCAGTACGAAACCCCTAACCTTGTTTTGCTTTTCACTTTCTCAATCTCACTATTCACAATTGTAAGTTGTTTTAGGTTTTTTCTTTTTATTTTTTTTATTTAAATCATTAAACAAGGTAACATACAGTCATATTGTTGTTGGTGGTTGTGCTATCTTTATACTCATATGCTATTATTTTAATTTCCTAATCTTTATACTCATACTGTTGTTGGTTGTTTTTAGTTTTTCTCTTTATACTCATACACTATTATAAGTTTGGGGGCCTAATTTTAATTAATTCGGGATTTACAAATTCATTGGTCTTTTTAATGCATTATTCATCAAAATAAAATGTTCAAGGATTTTTATTTTAATTTCCTTATTAATGCTGTTGTTGGTTGCAGCCTTGCAGGTGTGATTTGGAGGATCCCCGCACTGAAGATCTTAGCCAAGAAGTCAGAGGATTCATATTCTCTAAAATTCTGGTTTGTAAAATC
>CM023944.1:28670210-28702184 GCA_013407115.1 Glycine latifolia | reverse complement strand
CTTAGAAATTCATCATCTCCACTACTTCCAATACTTGAATCCATTCTAAAAAAATAAAGATAGCACAAGTCATAATGTTCAGCCCATACATACATATATTTAATGAGTAATTAGTATAAAAGATATATACAAAAATAAAAGAACTAATAATAGTGTATGTTACTGTTACAAGATAGAAATTTGGCACCAAAAGACACCTCTTTCTAATTTAATAATAGTGTTTATCCTCTAACAAGATATATGTTTAAAACCAATATATATATAGGTGAGATTTTACAAACCAGAATTTTAGAGAGTATGAATCCTCTGACTTCTTGGCTAAGATCTTCAGTGCGGGGATCCTCCAAATCACACCTGCAAGGCTGCAACCAACAACAGCATTAATAAGGAAATTAAAATCCTGAAACATTTTATTTTGTTGAATAATGTGTTAAAAAGACCAATGAATTTGTAAATCCCAAATTAATTAAAATTAGGCCCACAAACTAATAATAGTGTATGAAAGAAAAAACTAAAAACAACCAACAAAGTATGAGTATAAGATTAGGAAATTAAAATAATAGTGTATGAGTATAAAGAAAAAACTAAAAACAACCAACAACAGTATGAGTATAAAGATAGCACAATCACCAACAACAATGTGACTGTATGTTACCTTGTTTAATGATTTAAAAAAAAAACTAAAAAGAAAAAACCTAAAACAATTTACAACTGTGACTGGTGAGATTAAGAAAAAGAAAAGCAAAACAAGGTTGGGGATTTCGTGCTGGACTGTTGGGTGTCCGTTTGGGTGCAACAAATCGAGAGAGAGAAGGTGCAAGGCTGCAAGCATATCAGAGAAGGTGCAAGAGGAGCACTTACCTGTCTGTGACGGGCCGACGGCGGTGAGAAGCGAGAGCGAACGGCGGTCGGAGGCTCGGAGCATAGAAGCGAACGGCGGTGACTGCTGAGTAGCAGAAACAAAAGCAAAATCGCGTGAAGCTGTGCAGAAGAAGTCCACAAATATAAATCACTCAATTTTTTACGTTTTCACGAAAATGCCCTTTGACTGTGTCCGACACGGTCAAAGTCGCATGTCGAAACCGGTCAACGCGTCGGAGTTGTTGACTGCGTGTCGTACATGGTGTCGGACTCGATACGGCCTTTGTTTCAGCATTTTCCGTGCTTCCCAGATTTGCACAGCATAGTGCTTATTTTGTATTTCATTTTGTATAGCTATGAAACTTTTTTACATAATGAGTATGTTTCATCAATAATGTTATCAACTGAGCTGCAAAAGAAATGCCATATGTATTGTGATACTAATAGTGGTGACTGATTAAATTTTCAAATGTCTTTAGGCTATACTCAGAGTATTGAAAAGCAAGAAACTATGTTTTTCTTCTATTTGTTTAACATCATGTCCTTAGAGGATCTTGAGGTTTATCTGCATATTGAAAAGCTAGAATGTTCTTTATACTATTTGTTCACTTTTTTGTGCTAATTAGTCTATAGAAAAAACAAACATTGGTCATAAATAGGGTTCATCCTCCTTTCTAAACTTTTTTTATTTATCTTTCTTGTAAGCTCTATCATTTTATTCATATGCTATTGCTTCCTCCATTTATTTTTCACATTTCTCGTTTTGTCTTCAGTATTCACAAACATTTTCTGTCTCCTTTTCTCATGTCCAAGTGAACTTGTAATTCTGACAGGTTTATGATATGCAATTTGAACTGAATGAGATTGAAGCAAAGAAAGAACAATATCCTTCTACTATATCTTTCCTTAATTCGATAAATACTCTAATTGTAGTAGAAAGAGATTTGTCTGATAGAGGGCGGAGATATTGGACACTGTATACTAAGTTGGTGTTTTTTTAATTCGTTTTTTATCTTGCTTGTGTTCTAAAGTCTAAATTATTATTTTTCAGATATATTGGAATCTTTAGGTTCATCTATGATCTTAAACTCTATCCCTATCTTCTTTCTTTCTTTTTTCAGGGTTCCGAAGAAGGTGGTTGAAAGGTTGTGAGGCTGCAACGGGGTTTCTTGTGGGGGGCAAATTCTGATCACCACAAGATTGCATGGGTGAAATGGGACACCATTTGTCTTCCTAAGGAGAATGGCGGTTTGGGAGTGCGGGAGTTAGTAAAGTTCAATCACGCTTTACTCGGAAAATGGCGATGGAATCTCTTCCACCATCAGGGTGAATTATGGGCGAAGGTATTGGATTCAAGGTACGGGAGTTGGAGGAGCTTGGATGTATCAACAAGAAATAGTAGTGAATCTACTTGGTGGCGGGATATGTGTAAAGTTTGCAATTCTTTTGAGGAAGCAGGTTGGTTCAAAAGTGGAATAAAATGGAAAATTGGTTGTGGGTCAAAGGTGTTATTTTGGGAAGATGGATGGTTGGATGGAGGGATGTCACTGCTGGAGAAGTATCCACGCATGTATAGCATATCTCAACAACATAATCAATCTATTCAATAGCTGGGAAGTGCATCAGTAGGTGGCTGGGATTGACAGTTGCAGTGGCGTAGATTATTCAAGGAACTGGAGATTGACATCGTTGCAAAATTCATGGAGGACATCGAGGGAGTGGAGGTACAACCTACCAACATGATTCTTGGTGTTGGGAGGCTGATCCTAGTGGGTGTTACACAAGGACCAGTGCTTACAAAATGATTAGCACGCTTCTGTCAGACAATTATAATGGCGTGTTCAATGAGATATGGAATATCAAAGTCCCAAGTAGAGCATCACATTTCGCTTGGAGGTTGATTTGGGATAGACTACCAACAAAGACTAATTTGAGGAGGAATGTGGTCATGAGTGATGTAAACTGTCCTTTTTGTAGAACCAGTGAGGAGGATGTGTCACACCTTTTCTTTGGTTGTGACAAAACCTTGCCTCTATGGTGGTAAGCATTGTCTTGGTCAAACATAGTTGGTGCTTACCCGGAATCGCCTAGGGAGCATTTTCTTCAGCATTCTCACAGGTACCTCAAGGGCATCAGACTTCAGCAATGGCAAACATGGTGGATTTGCCTGACTTGGTGCATATGGTACCATAGGAACAGGGTGGTCTTCTCAAATGAGAGTTTTAACAGTCAAAAGTTGATGGATGATGCCATCTTTTTCTGTTGGTTATGGCTCAAGAAATTTGAAAAAGGATTTGATATCCCTTTCCATTCTTGGATTAGTAATTTGAGGGTTGGGTTTTGTAATCAAGGGTGGGGGGGGGGGGGGGTGTTGGCTTTATAGCCTAATTTTGTGGTGGGTTTCCTACATATATCTAGGCACTGGGCTTTTGGATACATAATTCATGCATCACTGCATGTATTAGGTTTCCATATGTCTATATGTAGCAGGGTTACAATGTAAATAGAACAGAACCACTTGTAATCATCTTATTACTATAATACATATTACTTTTGCTGATAAAAAAAAATGTTTTTGGGCCATTTCCTCAGAGAGTCAATGTGGATCCATGTGAAAAATGGCAGTTGGTTGGTGCATGCCTTAACCATTTTCACATGTATGTGGTTCAGTTTCTATGTTTTGATAAATAATTGGTCTGTCTTTGTTGTCTTTCTATATAGTTCATATTGATTATTGTATTTATTGTTTTTTCTAATCACATTTATATGAGTTTCACTGAGAGGCTAACAGGACTTTCTATCTTCAAATTGATTGATGCTGATCTCTAGAATTCAAAACTGTGAGCAAGCACTGGTTTGAGCTGTTGATTATATAATGTTATTTGCTAAACCTAAAAATTGCAGGGTATTAAGCATGTATGATATCAAGGATGATAACTACGAGGGTATAGTTGATCAGTCACGACTTTCAGTAACTAAAGAATCATCACCACTTCAGACACAGCTCCCAGTTTTAGAGTTGCTGAAAGTATGTGCTTGTACATTTTTATGTTTTGGTGACTAAGCATGTGATTGTTATATATAAATGTATTCTATTAAATGAATTGGAATAGGGGAATTGTGTATTGCATTACATGGTCTGTACGACATACATATTGACAACAGCATCAATCTCTTAGGTTTGGGGATTAGGATAAGCTATCTAAGGATACTAGGAGGGAAAGAATCAACAAATACAAAATAAAAAATAAAAAATATTTCAACATTAATGAATGATGATTATCATCCTCGATTTTGAATTTATTAGCTGTATGTTATGTTATAATGATATCTCGTAACATTGTGAGATTATGAACAATACAAATTTATTTGGCTGTTGTGAGTTTTAGTTTTCAATTTCGAATTTCCCACCCAATGTAGCATTGATGCATCAATTAATTTTATGCATTATATTCTAATTTTCAATGTTTAAATTTACCAGTTTCTTTGATAATAAATAATTTGGTTGGTTTCAGGATTTCATGAGTGGAAAGGCTGCCTTTCGGAACATAATGAGTATTCTTCTGCCAGGGGTGAATTCCGTTATTGCTGAATGCAGTAGTCAATTATATGGGCAACTTTTTCTCTTGAAATTATAATCCTTGTCCTTGATAAGGATTTACTTCTTTCTGGTTATTGGTGTCCTCTATAACAGGTAACTCTTTCAATTTTCTAAACAATTGTCATCACTTTGTTTTCATATAATATAGGTATATACATATGTGTGTTGCCAATAAAAAAAATACATACGTGTGTGTGAGAGAGAGAGAGAAGAAATGAAGGGAATTTTCTGTATTGGCTTGACACTGGCTTGAGTGACTGAGTCACCCAGCATTTTTTCAATTAATAATGTTTTTGAGGCATTATCTGATAAAATTGGAAGCAGGCCATGGATACAGAAATGGAGGCATTGCAGAAAAACAAAACATGGGAGTTGGTTTCTTTGCCAATAGGAAAGAAACCAGTGGGTTGCAAGTGGGTGTATACAGTAAAATATAGGGCAGATGGGTCGATTGAGAGGTACAAGGCAAGATTGGTCGCTAAGGGTTTCACACAAACCTATGGGATAGATTACTCGGAGTCTTTTGCTCCCGTTGCAAAGATGAAACAGTTCGAGTAATATTATCTCTTGCTGCGAATTATGGTTGGGAATTAGCAGTTTGATGTAAAGAATGCTTTCTTGCATGGGGAGCTTGAGGAGGAAATCTATATGAGGTTCCACCTGGATATGAAGGGGCTGCCAATTCTGTTTGCCGGTTAAAAAAGGCTTTATATAGGTTGAAACAATCCCCTCGGGCATGGTTTGGGAGATTCACTAAGGTCATGACAGCCTTGGGATACAAAAGAAGCCAAGGAGACCACACTTTATTCATCAAACACTCGATCTCAGGGGGAGTGACTATTGTTAGTGACATCGTTGTTACCGGTGATGATTGGAAGGAAGAACGACTCTTAAGTTAACATCTAGCAAAGGAGTTTGAGATGAAAACTCTTGGGAGGCTGAAATATTTTTTGGGAACTGAAGTTTCCCACTCCAAGAAAGGTATTTTCATATCCCAATAGAAATATGTCACAGATTTGCTGAAGGAGACAGGTATGACAGCTTGTAAACCTCTTAGTACTCCCATGGATTCAAACCTTAAATTGGGTAATGAAGATGACAGTGCAGAAGTGGATAAGGAGATGTATCAACTTCTAGTTGAAAAATTGGTTTACTTGTCTCAGACAAGGCCTGATATTACTTTTGCTGTTAGTTTGGTGAGCCAATTTATGCACTGTCCAAGAGAAGTCCACTTACAAGTTACCTATAGAATTCTCCATTACCTTAAGGGGACATGAAGAGGAATTTTGTACAAAAGAAATGGGAATACAGTACTTGAAGCTTATACGGATGCTGACTATGCAGGATCAATAACTGATAGGAGATCCACTTCTGGATTTGTACCTTTCTAGGAGGAAACTCGGTAACTTGGAGAAGGAAAAACTAAGATGCTGTAGCACGATCTAGTGCTGAAGCTGAATTTTGGGCTATGGCACAAGGTATTTGTGAATTGCTTTGGTTAAAAATCATCTTAGAAGACTTGAAGATTAAATGGGAGGGACCTATGAAGCTCTACTGTGATAATAAGTTAGCAATCAGCATAGTCCATAGTCCTGTACAGCATGATCGAACAAAACACATTGAAGTGAATAGACATTTTATCAAGGAAAGGTTGGATAGTGGTTTGGTTTGTACTCCATATGTTCCTTCACAAGGTCAACTTGCAGATATTCTCACTAAAGTATTGCTCACTCCAAATTTTGATAGAATAATATGCAAGTTGGGCATGAATAACATCTATTCTCCAGCTTGAGGGCGAGTGTTGGAAAGAGGAGCATTTAATGATAATTTCCTTTCTAGTAGCTTAGTTAATAGTAAGCTGGGTTCAATGTATCTTAGGAAGTTGTGATATTTTAATTGTTCTCTTGAAAACAGAATTAGTTATTTATTATCCATGTAATCATTCTGATTATAAATAGAAAATCTGCTGGGTGGAAGATTAACCCAGAAAGGCATATTCAAAATAGCTTTGCTTCTCTCACTCTCTTCTTAACTGATCATAACTAACAATTATCCTAATTGACAAAATAAAAATAAGATGTCCCTAATTGATAAGATCTTATCTAAAACTTTCCCTAATTAATAAAATAAGAATCTGATATAAGAAAGATAAAGAAATAAGATAAACTAAATGTATCAAGATTTAGATATGATAATCCTAATTTGTGGCCATATCAGAATCATGTTGACACATCCCTGAAAATCAATTTTGTGTCAATTATGGCATACATTATGTCAATTATGGCAAACATTTTGGCCGAGCACTTAGTTGAATGGACATCAGAGGGATGTGGAGGGATAAGTTTTTATTTTAATGAGATATAGATAATAGGGAGGGTTATGTTAGATCCTTAATAACGATTGTAAAATTTATTAGGAGGGTATTGTAGATGAGTATATGGCAGAATTTGGAATGCTTGCCACTCATATCCCTCCCATACCTCACAATCAATATATGGGCCAATTTCTTGGGGCATTGAAGGAAGAAATCAGATTAGAGTTGTTGGCACTCTTACCTTTCAATCACTACAATAGGATCTTTGTTACTCGGATGATAGAAAAGAAATTGACAAGGGAAGTTGAGCTAAGAAGTTTTTCAAATAGTTAGGAAGGATGATCTTGGAGGACATCACCTTCTATTAACCTTGTGATTAGGGGATTGATTACTTTTGGAACTTTTGCGGTTCGTCCAATTCAGTCACAGCAAGGAGGAGGGAACAAAGCTGCTAAACCTGGAATATTTCCGAGAAGAATAACAGAGGCTCGTCTAAGGGTGTGCTATTACGAACTAATGGATAGGATAGGAGGAGTAAAGGATATTGTTTTGAATTCAGGTAGTGTTACAGCCCCACCCATCAATGTCCCTGTATGCTGTTGCAGTTGGTGGAGTAAGTATTATTACCAATAAAAGGGTTATAACTTGTAAAAAGTTTTTTGTAAGTTTTAAGTTGAGGGCAAGTGTTGGAAATGGTAGTGCTTAATAAAGTTGGGCAATTGTGATTATTGGACTTGGGTCGACCGTTGGTCCAATAACCGGGCACCCAACTGGTTTGAGCACCCTGTTGGAGCGGTTATGCATACAACCCAATGTGAATTGGTCGGACTTGATGTGACCCGACATCGAACCGGCAACCCGGTTGACTCCACTGGTCATTCATTTTCGATTTTTTTTAAACAGTCGAACACTTGAACATCACTCATTAGAAAATTCAAATTATTCCTTACACGTGTGTTGTTTATATATTTGCTTCTTTTTTTACCAAGCATAACCACATCTTGAAATTTGAGATGATACAGTTGTCGTCATTTTCAATTTTCCCTTGACTAATTTGTGTGTGTAATTGTGTATTAGATTATGTCTGTCATTGTACAACAATGATATATATTTTGAATTCTAACTTAAGGTTATTTATACTGAATTCTTAAAAAATATGTTGCATGTTTAAAATTTTGAATAAGTTTGTAACTATGCTTCTAAATATGTTGAATTTTATTAAACTTCAAATCTTAAGTGTGTTGGTTTCAAAGAAAGCACCTGAAGAATGGACAAGAGATCAAGCTTGGTTTTGAGCTTTCAACATGTCTTGAAGACTTGAAGAATAAATTGTAATTAATTGTAAAGGAAGAAGCATCTCTGGTGATCCAAGTGCATAGCATTCATATCATGCATTTAGTATTTCAAATAGAGTCATAAAATTAACAAGGCTTTGCTAATTTGATTCAGTGTTTAAATTGAAACTAAGGTTTTTGGAAAAATACTGTTTTACACTATTTAATCGATTACTGAGGCATAATAATCGATTACTTTGTTCTTAGCTACTTCTGGAAAACCTATCAAGAACAATGTAATCGATTACATATTGGATTAATCGATTATTTCACCTTAACTTATAAAACAACATTGAGAAACATTTTAATCGATTACCAAGTAACTGTAATCGATTACAAAGGCCAAATTGAAATCTCCTGGTTTATGAAGCTCACTGCCTTAATCGATTACCAATACTTGTAATCGATTACATTATACACCACTGGTTTACTATCTGTTATAAAATAATCGATTACCAAAGTCCGTAATTGATTACATAGTTCATTTGGCTAAGTTCTGATTTATGAAGCTCTCTGCCATAATCGATTACCACAAAACCGTAATCGATTACACAGTGCTTTTCAGCTGTATTCTGAACTTAATGTTTTTCTAAAGCTCACTGTGATAATCGATTACGCTACGGAATAATCGATTAATTAGTTCGTTGCCATAACCCAGAAGCCTATAGAACATATTAATCGATTACATATGATAAATAATCGATTATTAGGCGCTTGTAATCGATTACAGGCAGTTAGAAACATTTGTTATAAATAGAACTCATTCTGTGCCTGATATGTAACTTGTCAATTTCGAATTCTGAGCTAACATAAAGCATTCTAAATACTTTCTTGAGGTTCTTTGGGCTTTGGGTGTTCTTGCTCAAATCAAATTACTTATGGGTTCATGATTCTGTTGTGGTGTGTGAGCACAGGTTATCTGATGAATAATTCCCTGTGAGGCAAGAAATGACTGAAAGTTGGAAGATAAATATTCCCTAGCATTATCAGTGCGTAAAGTTTTAATAGGCGTCCCAAAATGAGTATTAATTTCATTAAAAAAGGCTTGAAAAATAGAGAAAACATCAGAACGATTTTTTATTAAGAACACCCAAGTGCAATGGGAAAAATCATCAATAAAGGTCACAAAATAGTAAAAACCTAAAGATGAACAGACTCGACTAGGACCCCAAATGTCAGAGTGAACTAAAGTAAAAGGTGACGCAACACTTTTATTGACGCGTGGACTGTAGGAAGAATGAACATGCTTTCCTAATTGACACGACTCACACTGGAAGGACGTAAATGTAGAAAGACTAGGTACTAAAAGACGTAATTTGTCTAAGCTGGGATGACCAAGACGCTGGTGGGCAAGATCAGAAGAGGTACTGGAGACGCAGGCAACCGATGGTGAAAGTTGGTATAATCCCTAGACTCATGTCCTGTTCCAATCGTCCGTCCGGTACGCCGATCCTGAATAAGAACAGAGTTATTAACAAACAAGACAAAGAAATTGAGAGAATGAGTGAGCTTGCAAATGGAAATTAAATTAAAGGGACAACCAGGAACAAATAAAACAGAGTTCAAAGAAAGGTGAGGGAGTGGGTGAGTTTGACCAAAGCCACAGACTTTAATATGAGAGCCATCTGCAAGAGTGACAGAAGGTAAGGAGTCGGAAAAAGACAACTGAGAGAAAAGGGATTGGTTACCAGTCATATGATCGGAAGCACCAGAGTCAAGGATCCAAGGTCCAAGGGTGGAAGATTGAGAGACAAAGGCTACAGGATTACCAGAGTGAGCCACGGTGGTAGCAGGCGAGGCAGATTGCTGGGCTGCTCGGAATTGGAGGAAATCATGATACTCAGTGGTGGAAATAGTAACATCAGCAGCAGCGGAAACATTAGCCATCTTGGATTGCTCCCGAATTTTGGTGCGACATTCAGCTTCGACATGGCCATAGTGGTTGCAGTAGTTACAACGAGGGCGACTTTTGCCGCCACGACCTCCGCCGCGGCCACCACAATGAGAAGAGTAGGAGACAAGGGCGGAGGCATCCGCAGATGGAGCGGAGGGATGTCCAAAAGCATGCGGGGTGGAGAGACATAAGAGTTGTTCACTAATCATGTCGTATGTAGGAACAGTAGTACCGGACAATATCTGGTTACGAACGGAATCAAGGTCATGCGGGAGTCCGGCAAGAGCAAGAACCATAAAGAACTAGTTACGTTGTCGGTAAAAGGTCTCTACATCGGTAGTGAATGGCATTAGATTGTTATAATCAGCAATCAAACGATCTAGCTTACCAAGATACGTCTGCATATCCATATTCTCAAGTCGAGTGGAGAGCATAGCGGTCACCACATTGTAGAGACGGTGAACATCATTAGAGTAGACGCATTTGGCCTTGGTCTAGACCTCGTAACAGGTGGGAAACGCCTGGTATTGAGGTTGAAGGGTGGGAGCTATAGAGAACCAAAGGACGGTACACAAAGAGGCATCAATTTGTTGCCATCGAGCGCGATCCTTGTCCGGAATCTCTGAGGCGCGAGTAGTCAAGTGGTCGGCACGTCCTTGCCCTTGGAACCAAAGGAGGACAGCGGCTGCCCAGGTACTGTAATTGTTGGAAACACTCAACTTCTCACAAGGAATCAGAGGAACATTAGTAAAAGTGACTGTAGGGCCAATATCGCTAAGGGAACTAGTAGAGGCCATAAGGAAGAGATCAAAACAAAACTGGTAGAGGTTTTTTTTTGGAACGCGTGAGGCGGCGCGTGCGAAGGTTTCTGGCAGCGCAATTTGAGGAGCTAGGTCTTCAGAGGGAGGCGATCCTACCTCTGGAGGTCACCGGCGAAAAAGACAGCCCGGTGAGAGGGAAACGACGTTGAAGGCTTGCGTGGTACTGTTCATGCACGGGTACTGTTCATCGCAGCCAAGAAACGCTAAAAAAATAAACCTAAACTACTGATACCATGTAGAAATGTTACAGAAATGATGTGTGTTCTACACATCAGCTGCTTTATTTATAATCAAAGGAGTAATTACAAAAGAGGTAACAAAGTAATTATATCCCTAAAAATCAGCTAGAGAGATATTTCCTAGTTTCCCTATTTACATTAAATCAGATCATATCATTAACAGAAACGAAGCCCTATCTTGATGTAAACAATGAGCTGTGTTGTCATTGCATGTAAATCATTTTGTATCCTCTTTAGGCTAAATCTTTTTGTATCTTTTGGCAGCTCTGTTGTAGAGGGCGAGCCCTGACACAGCGGTAAAGTTGTGTCTTGGTGACTTATTGGTCATGGGTTCGAATCCGGAAACAGCCTCTTTGCATACGCAAGGTAAGGCTGCGTACAATATCTCTCCTCCTTACATATGCATAGCATAAAGCCTCCAGGCAACGGGGTACATAGTTCCTCCAAGCAATGAGATGCGTAATTTTAGTTTTTTTAGTTTTTTTGGCAGCTTTGTTGCACTTGATTCTACCTTGAGTACAAAAAAAATTACATATGGTGCCAAATATGATGCACAACAGGATGTTGCTTTGTTATATGGAAAGTTAGTTCCAACCCTTCAGCGACTTGAGTAGCTAAATGAGGTATGGGTCTCAATGCTGTAATTCTTGTTAATGTTCCAATAGTTTTATGTCAGTTCTGGAACTTTTCCATAATATGGTCGTATATGCAAAACTGTCATGCATTTATTTGAAATCAAGTTTCCCCTAATTGAGCAATGTTAGTATGCTTGTAATTAAGATGCTTACCTTGATAGTTGTTTTTTTTTCTTTTCTTTTCAGGAGAAAGTAGGGCACAATCTTAAAGCATTCCGTAGAATAGCAACTTCTGCCGAAGATATTGCAATTCAAAAATTTATTTTGTTGAGTATTAAGTGTCTTACCAAATTCAATTACTTCACTTAAATTAACTGTGTGCTGTAAATTATGTAAAGTTCTAATTAGTCTCGGAATTGAGTTCAACCTTTATGAAATCAACTTCACACTTTGTAGTGCAGATGCAAATCTGTGCCCTTGTAATGTTTATCTGCAGTTGCATGAAGGTTATTCTTGATATCCTGGGAAAGCTTTTGAAGCTTCAAGTAAATGCATTACTATGAATTTGGTTCAGGTCAGATGTTTTTGATCTAGTGCGTAACATATTGAATAGAGTAAATTGTACTCGTATCTCCTATGTTTTTCTCAAATTACACCAAATATCTCTCCCTTTTTATACATTACTTTTTCTCCTTTATGTTAATATCGTTAATTAACGTCAATTGAAATATTTGAGCAGATGAAATTGTCCGTTAGAGTAAATTACACTCACACTCCCTATGTTTTTTCAAACTGCATGTGATATCTCTCCTTTTTTATACATTAATTTTACCCGACAACGCTAGTGTCCAGGGAATTAGATGTAGCAATGATGGTGGTCAAAGTTACAGCGAGGGACGAGAAGGTGGTGGAGGTGGATATGATGGTGGTTGCTTTGATGAGAGTGGGAGTGCTCGAATGACGTGTTGGTGGGTGAGGACAATGAGGAGGAAGAGTTGATGTTGTGGAAGAAGGAAGTGATGGTTGTAAGTAAAGAAGGGTTGTAAAATCCAAGATGTGATTTTGAGGAAGAAGATGAAGATACTTTAAGTATAAATTTTCATTAAAAGTCATTTGACCAATATGTGTTTGTTTTCTGTTAAATTATTAAAATTATTAAACAGTGTTTAAGAGGGAGAGAGTCTGAGTGTAATGTGAGCTAAATAAAGATTTTATGTAGGGTCCAAAAATGGAGGGGTATTGAGTGTAATTTTAAAAAAAAAAATAGGGGGTGCAAGTGTAATTTACTCTATTAAATATGGTGAAGAGAGTTGCTTTTGTTTTTCATTTGTTCTAGCCATTTACGCTATTTCTAAAAGGAGTCTTGACTTTTTGCTTGATGGAGCTCCTAATGAATTGTGTGTATATCCACTAACATGTGTACCAAAAATGGATCTATTGTCAAATAAAAAGTACCGATTGGAAGAAATACAAATGTGCTAAATGTTTTTCTAACTTCCAATTGAGTGCACTAACAACTTAAAAGCTCATTTTTTTTCTTGTTTTTTTTTTCATTTTTGGTACCCATGTTAGTGGATCTACACACAATTTATAAAGGGGTTGCAACAAGCAAATATTCATATTCCTTTTGTATTTATTGTTTGGAAAGGGTTTGAGTGGGTATTAATTGGTGAGATTTGATTTTTGTTTTGTATTTATGCACTTTTTGGTAGTGGTGGTGGGTTTAGAATTAGGGATGTAGTTCTAGATGATTTAGGGATGGTGACAGTGACAATGATTATGGTGGTAGTGACAATTGTAACAAATGTAGAGTGTAAGTGTTTTCAAAGTGAATTAAAAATGATTTTAATTCCATTTTAGTCAAATGAGTAAAAAAATTGTATTTAAAAACCAAAAGAAAGAAAATGTCATCACCCTAAATGACTTTAACAGTTCCTTTGGTAGAAAGGAAGAAATTAGTAAAAAAAATAGGGTTAATGGAAATAGGGAAGGTGAATGAAAATGAGTGAAAAATAGAATAGAAATAAAGGTGTTTAGTTTAAGATAAAAAAAAAAGAATGAAATAAAATAAGTGAATGAAAACAAAAAGTTTAATGGTCATGTACAGATAATGTAAAACAAATTTATACAGTCATTTAATTATAATCTATCGTTGATGTGACTTTTAAGATAATTAATTTAAAAGTCAACAAATTTATCATACATGATAGTTTATGATAAGATGATAGTGTAAAATTATTTAACTTTATCCATGGGCAACTTTTTTCTCTCATATAAAAGGCGTAAATATTTTTTTGGTTGAAAAAGGTTTAAATATAGTTTTAGTCAATTAAATATGAGATAAATTTGTTTTTGTTGTCCCAAATTTAAAATTGATATGTGTTCTCCATAATTTGAGTAAAACATGTTTTAGTTTGGTCCCAAATATTGTTGAACATTTCTCTTACATGGCAAATGATTTACAATTTGTTGTTTAATATGAAAATATGTGTAAAATTGAAATAAAATGATTTATACTTTGATTTGTTTTATTAATTCTTTCTACATTTGCTTCATTATCGTAAATGGATTTATTTTAAAAAAATGTTAATTTAAGAAAAAGTTATATATTGATGTTTGGAATACAACTTTACATGAGAACTCACTTGGAGTAAAAGAAGTTTGAGAGACTAAAAGCATTTAAACTCTGAGAAATAAAGTAAAAATAAATAACTAAGGGCTTTTTGTTATAACATATTTCCTATTTTCCATTTCAGTTTTCAAATAACATTGCATCTTAAGCTTAGTACCACTTGTTTAAAAAAATAACAATAACAACACTACTTTCATGACTTATGGTAATTTTCTCACTCGTTTTGAAATAGTTTTTCTTGATACATGTGTCATTTTAACAACTTGATTAGCATCCATATTAATACCTTCATGATCTATCCTTATATCTTGTTCATCCATAACTAACTCTTCTCAGGTATAATGATAAAAAAAGGTATACTTTGCTATGCTCATTATTATAAAATTATGTATAGTTCAACAAGGAATTACTTTGTTTTCTAACAAGATAATTTGGCATCAGCTTCAAACTTGAAAACCTTACTTTTAATTTTTCCAAAACATCTTTCAATGTCATCCCTCAATAAAAAAAGGTCTATCATCGAATAACTCTTGTTTACCTCGTGGCCATTCTCCATCACAAAAAACAAGCAAATGATATCTGTCTATGATATGGGGTAAGATAATTGGAAATATTTTGAAATTTAGAGTAAACTAGATAACATTGATTTATAAAATAAACAATGCTCTTTTTCAATAACTCAAAAAGGTTAAAGGAAGAAAATTAATGTTAAAAAATACCTCCATGGGGTTTTGGAAATTTATTTTAAGGAGTTATAGCATGTAAAAACACTCTTGCATCATTTGTTGTCCCTTACCAGCCAGAATTAGAAAATGTGAATAACAAATCAAAATCACATATGACCAATATTTTTTCTGTTACCTTGATTTTTCTTTTGTAAAAATAGTTTATTTAGAAGCATAAATCTAAGCAGATTCAAGTATATCATCAATAGTACCAATTCAATTCTACATATACAATATAGTTAGTATAATATGAAAATAATTGTGAAGTATTCTAAATACATGAATTGAAAAATTACCTTAAAATAGGGATGATATTTTTTTGATTGTTTGCAATATAAGAATGTTAAGTTGTCTAACTTATTTGGAAAATTATTGTCATGCCTAACTTGCAAAATGCTCTTTGAACAGTTCTAAATCATTTGCCTACAGTATGCAATAAGTGTTGAAATCGTTCAACAACTCAATTGCAAGTTATGAACATTATGATTAAGAACATTACAATTGCTTCCTCTATGCTGAACCATTTCCATCTCAAAATTTCGACGTTCTTTGAAGTTTCATAATAATTCATAAACATGTCCTTCATTCTAAAATTCCGATAACATCTAGCTTTGTAACCAACCAAGATAGAGAAGAAGTAGGGACAGAAGAGTAGGTTATGAGAGAAATTAACACGAAAAGAAAGTAGACAGATTAAGATGTGAAACGAGAAGAAAAGAAAAATTTTAGATAATTTACAATTAATCCCACCATGTTTTCATATAGTTCGTTTCCTTTTTTTTTTTTTAGAAAAATAGTGAAAACAATATTTTATTTTGTTTTCAAAATTAGGTTGTTTTTTAATTATTTTTACCATTTTATTTTTCTCTCCTCTACTAAACATTGTCACATTTTTATTTATCACTTATTTCTTTTCTCTTTTTCTATTTCTCCTTCGCCATAAAAAAAAAAGATAAATAATATGAACTCAACTTTTGTTGAATGAAAAAAAAAAAAACATGCTTGGTTTATGAAATCATTTTCCTTGTCTATGTGGGTAAGGCAAAAAGCAGAGGTGAAGAGCAGTTTTACGCTAATGCCCACAAGTTTGGCAATGAACTTGAAAAATTGTCGTTTTCCAATTTCCGGGGTTTGGAGTCAGAGAGGAACATGTCCAAGGGCATTTAAGTATCAAGCAGCAAACTCTGCCCACAGAGACAAAGGTCCTTTCCTTATCCTATTCAAACTCGTGTTCGTTCGTTGTTACCATTACCAGCAAGTTAAAGAGTGTTTATTCAGAGTACTTGAATCGAGGTTCCGAATGGCACACTCTCTGAGTTTTGCTCCTATTTGTTCCTTCAAGGCCTCTTGCACACAAGGTAACTACTCTCTCTCTCTTTGTATGTCTTCTCACACCTCTTGGATTTTGCAGCATTAAATATGTAACTCAATGTGGTTTTTCTTTTTATAGGGGCAGTTACCGGTAATTCGGTTGCCCGAAAGGCTTTTCGGATAAATGAGGCATGCCACGATTCTAAAGCTCGAAACTTCCAATCTTTGAAGGTTAAGGTGATGCTGGTTTTGATGTCCCATTTAAAACAGCATGCTTCTTGTTATCCAGTTATTGTGTCAAGACATGAGAGTGTTGAAAAATTCATGTATCTTGAATTGAAAGTTGAAACCCTCTCTGACGTTGATTTAATGCAGGCTGCGGATGATAACCCAAGCACCAAAACAAAGAGTATAGTTTGTCCTGATTGTGAAGGAAATGGTAAGTGTAAAAATGTAGATTTAAGTACTTTCGTTTCATGGTCTTTTTTTTTGTTCTTGTTCTTTCTTTATACGTGGGTTTAATGTTGATACCTTTATGACATGTCATGCAGCAACTACTTATTGTTCAATGCTTCTTTTTCTTGTTGAGAAATTTTGACCTTTTCCTTTAAAATTGTCATGCAAGTAGGTAGTGAAGGCGTTTTAAAACTCTATTAACCTAATAACTTACTACTTAAGTAGATTTTGTACTGATATCACCTTAACATATGGTGACAAAGTGATGCTTCATCCAGTGAAAACTTTGTAGATTTGTTAGTTACTCATGTATTATTTCTCCATTAGATAAGTCACTTGTGTGTGTATTTGTAATGTCAATATGATAGAGATAGAAGATGGGGAAATGTGTACTCTAGGAGGGTCCCTTTAGAAGCTGTCAGTAGTGTAGACAATTAGGATAACTAACTGTTAGTTATAACTAACTATTAATTAAGGGTTGTTAGAGGGAGATTATAAATAATCTGTTGGGGGGTTTAGGAGGAGGAATCTGTGAATTGTTGGAGGTGGTGATTCCTCAAAAATCACCAGTGTACACTTAGGAGTTGGAAGCTCCTACATAATAAGAATACACTTTCTTTCTTTTCTTGTTTTCTGGTCCAGTTCTTATCAACTGGTACCAGAGCTCCGATCTGGGAGCTGTGGAATCGTTGATGGTGTTAAAAACAAAAGCAAGAATGGATTTGCCCATGGAAGTGATAGAGAAAGCGATGGAAGAGAATCACGATGCTGTGGAATTGCGATTGAGTTCAATTGAAGGCATGATACAGAGGTTGGCGACGGCTTGGGAGAAGCAATTGGCTGAAGTGAACGTGCAAGGGAACAATCAGCTGGGAAGAAACAAAGGGAACATGGGATCTGGTGGAAATCGGTGGCGGAACATCGAGATGCCAATTTTTGAGGGTGAAGATCCATTGGGATAGTTATCAAGGATTGAACGATATTTTCGGTTGCAGGCCGTAAGGGAAGAAGACAAGCTGGAAGCAGTAATGGTGGCGATGGATGGGGAAGCCTTAGGCTGGTTCCAATGGTGGGATTCTTGGAACCCAAACCATTTGTGGGAAAGGTTCAAGATGGCATTCTCCCAAAGGTTTCAAGAATCAAATATTGGGAGCCATTTTCAGGCCTTATTGGAATTTAAACAGGAGGAAATAGTGTAGGGGTTCATCAATCAAGTTGATAAGTATGTAGGAACGGTGAAGGGGCTGGAAGAATCATTCTTGGTGGAGGTTTTTCTCAAAGGCTTAAAAGAAGAAGTCAATACTGAGGTAAGACTCCACGAACCTAAGAATTTGATGGAAACCATGATCAAGGCTCGTCAGGTGGAAGAAAAGAACTGAGTCTTAGGAAGTCTAAATAGAAGTAACAGCAAGGGATATAGTTTTCAGAAACCCAGTTTTTCAGGCCAGAGATTTGGGAGAGAATGACAGCCAGCAAATGTTAAGGGAGCTGATCCTAAACAGGCTGTTAAAACAGGAGATAACAGGTGGAAGGGGAAAATAACTTTCCACAAATTGTCACTTGTGAAAGTAAATGAGAAAATGAGGAAGGGAGAATGTTTTGCATGTGATGAGAAATATCATCCTACTCGTGTGTAAGAACAAACAACTCAGATTGATGATCATGGAAGAGGAGGAGGATGGAGTTTCGCAGAAAATACAGGAAGAAAATAGGGCATATGAGGTAGAAGAATTTCATCAACTGTCCTTGCATAGTATTGAGGGATTTACCATCAAGAAATCTCTCAAATTGTGGGGAAAAATTAGAAACAGAAGGGTGATAGTGCTGATTGATTGTGGAGCCACTCATAATTTCATTTCAGTGAAATTAGTGAAGGAGTCGGAGTTAGAGGTAACTCCTACAAATCCTTATTCTATAGAAGTAGGAGATGGACATAAGGTTAGATATCCAGGAATGTGTAAATCTTTACCCATTGAGTTGCAAGATTTGCAAATTCTTCAAGATTGTTATTTGTTTGAGTTGGGAGTGGCTGATTTGGTGTTAGGAGTGGAATGGTTGGCAAGTTTGGGTGAAGTTGAGGCTAACTTTGAGAAGTTAACTTTAGCCGCGAGGGTGCAAAATAGGAAGATCATATTGAGGGCTAAACCAAAACTGATTAAGGCTGCCATCAGCATGAAGTTGATCAGGGGCACCATGTTGGAAGTTAATCAAGGTTTTCTGGTGGAATTAAAAGTAGTAGAAGGAGGAGAGAGGGCAGAAGAAATCCTTGGTTCAGTAGGGGAGGTATTGGCACAGTTTGAGTAGGTTTTTCAGGAAGCTCAAGGACTACCACCCCATAGAGAAAAAGATCATGCCATAACCATTCAACCAAGTAATAAGATACCAAATTTAAGGCCCTATAAATATCCTCATTGTTAGAAGGATGAGGTTGAGAAATTGGTAAAGGATATCTTGATTGCGGGAATCATTAGGACTAGCACTAGTCCTTTTGCTAGTCCTGTCATTCTGATTAAGAAAAAAGATGGGAGTTAGAGGCTGTGTAGATTACAGGGCACTCAACAAGATTACTGTGCCTGATAAATTTCCCATATCTATCGTAGAGGAACTATTAGATGAGATTGGAGGCGCTGAATGGTTTTCAAAGCTGGATTTACGTGTTGGGGATCATCAGATTAGAATGAAGGAAGAGGATATCCAGAAGACAACTTTTAGAACTTATAAGGGTCACTATGAGTTCTTGGTTATGCCATTTGGGCTAACCAATGCACCCTCCACCTTTCAAGCACTCATGAATGAGGTACTTTGACCTTTTTTGAGACAATTTGCATTGGTTTTCTTTGATGATATACTAGTGTATAGTCAGACTTTGGAGGACCACAACATGCATTTGAGGGTAGTGTTACAAGTGTTACAACAACAGGAATTGAAGGTGAATAGAAAGAAATGTGACTTTGGTCAGAGAGCTCTGGAATATTTGGTCCATTTTATTTTTGAAAGAGGGGTGGAGGCTGACCCAAATAAGCTGGTAGCAATGACTAACTAGCCTATACCTAGGGACGTTAAAGGATTAAGAGGATTCTTAGGGTTGACAAGCTATTGCAGGAGATTTGTGAAAGATTATGGGAAAATGGCACAACCTTTAAATTCCCTGCTAAAGAAGAATGTTTTTCAATGGATAGAAGAATCTACTCTTGCCTTTGAACAGCTTAAGGCAGCCATGAAGAAGTTACCTATTTTGGGGGTACCAGATTTTTCTAAGTATTTTGTCTTAGAGACTGATGCATCCGGTACTGGTCTGGGAGTAGTGTTATTGCAGGAAGAAAGGCCTTTTGCTTTCTGGTGTATGAGAGGGAGCTAATGACTGTGGTGTTAGTAGTTAAGTAGAGGCACTATTAGTTGGGAAGAAGATTTATAATTAGAACTGATCAAAAGAGTTTGAAGTTCTTAAATGAGCAGAGACTATTGAGTGAGGAATAATTCAAGTGGGCAACTAAACTGATTGATTATGATTTTGATATTCAGTATAGACCAGGAAAGGAGAATATAGTGACTGATGCATTATCCAGACAATTTTCATTTTCTGCCATTTCAAGGGTACAAGAGGAGGAGTGGGGTGATTGGGAGGAAGAAATACAAGCTGACCCTCAATTATATGGAGTTTATCAAGGAATCCTGACTAGAACAACAGAGAAGTCAGGATATACTATTCATGGAGGTAATCTATACTACAATAATAGATTAGTTTTATCCAAAAATTCCTCTAGAATCCCTCTACTTTTAAAAGAGTTACATGACTCCCCTTTGGAAGGACATTCAGGATTTTTTAGAACTTTCAAGAGGGTGGTTAGTGTAGTGAATTGGCAAGGAATGAAGAAAACTATAAGGGATTATGTGGCTGAATGTGAAATCTATCAGAGGAATAAATCCAGCACATTAGTACCTGCAGGGTTGTTACAACCTTTGCCTATTCCAACTATGGTATGGACTAATATATCCATGGATTTTATTGGAGGATTGCCAAAAGCTCAAGGAGAGGATACTATATTGGTGGTAGTTGATAGGTTGACTAACTATGCTCATTTTTTTGCATTAAGTCATCCTTACATAGCTAAGGAAGTGGTTGAGTTATTCATTAAAGAGGTGGTGAAGTTGCATGGTTTCCCAGCTTAAATAGTATCTGATAGAGTCAGACTCTTCATGAGTCTCTTTTGGAGAGAATTGTTTAGAAGAGCAGGGACCCAGTTGAAGATGAGCACAACCTATCACCCTCAAACAGATAGACAAACAGAACTAGCTAACAGGTGCTTAGAAGCTTATTTGAGATGTTTAACTAGGAGTAAACCAAAGCAGTGGCCAAACCACTTGGCTTGGGTTGAATTTTGGTTTAATACCAACTTTAATATTTCTACTAAAATGTCTCCTTTTAAAGCTTTGTATGGGCAGGAACCTCCAACATTAATTTAAGGAGCTGACATTCCTTCCAAATTAGAAGAGGTAAATCAGTTAAGTACGGACAGAAATGAATTGTTGAGGGAACTAAAGGGCAATCTGCTTAAGGCTCAAGATCAGATGAAGCGTTATGCACATAAGCATAGAAGGGAGTCGGAGTTTCAGGAAGGAGACTGGGTCTTTTTGAAACTACAACCTTATAGAATGAAGTCTCCTGCGAGGAAGCCAAATGAGAAACTAAGTCCATGGTTTTATGGACCGTATAATAGAAACTGGTTCAGATGCGAAACAGAAAAGGAATTTTTATTGAAACTGGAGTCTAGCTCCTATATTACAGCATGTGATCTTCGAGGGAATCACAACCTCCTAACACTCATCTGAGATGCTTCCCTCACTGCCTCTCCGCTATTTATAATTTCCCTTCTTAGTTAGTTATAACTAACTCAGCCTTAGTTATACTAACTTCCTTATTACTATCTAAACCCTCTAAAATATGTTTGACCCCACCTCCCACTCTTATCAATACCCTCCCCTTCAAGCTGGACCTTGTCCCCAAGGTCCCAATCAGAAAACAGAGTTTTTAATTCCTCCACCAGCTCCCAACTGTTCTCATGACGAGGCAATCCTTGCCACTTGATCAACACCTCCTGTTGTCTAGCTGGATTGGTTCTATGCTTCATAACCCTTTCTGGTTTCATTTGAAGTTCCCATTACTCATCCATCATTGCTGGTAGTGGTTGAAGAGAACAAGTTGCCTTCACTGACTTCTTAAGCAATGAAACATGAAAAACTGGGTGAACTTTGCTGCCTGCAGGGAGTTCCAATCTGTAAGCCACTTCACCAATTTTCTGAATGACTTTATACGACCCATAAAATCTAGGGCTCAATTTTTCATTGGGTTTTCTTGCCAAGGACTTCATTCTATATGGCTATATTTTAAGGAAAACCCAATCCCCAGCCACTTGAAAACTCAACTCCCTTCTATGCTTATTAGCATGCTTCCTCATTTGATCTTGAGATTTCAGCAAATTATCTCTCAACTCCTGTAACAAATCATCCCTGTCCTCACATAACTGATTCACTTCTTCTAGCTTAGAAGGAATATCAGTCCCTCTTATCATGAAGGGAGGTTGCTGTCCATATAGTGCTTGAAAAGGAGACATTTTGGCAGAAATATTATAGTTAGTATTGAACCAGAATTCAGCCCAAGCTAACTGAGCAGGTCACTGTTTAGGTCTGGTTCCTATCATGCACCTCAAATAAGCCTCCAAGCACCTATTTACCACCTCTGTCTGCCCATCTGTTTGTGGGTGATAGGCAGAACTCATCTTCAACTAAGTACTTGCCTTCTTGAACAGCTCCTTCTAAAAAGGCTCATGAATAACCTATCTCTATCAGAAACTATAGAGTTAGGGAACCCATGCAGTCTCACTATCTCCTGGATGAACACCTTAGCCACTTCCTTTGCTGTATAAGGATGACATAAGGCCAAAAAATGGGCATACTTGGTCAGCCTATCTACTATTACTAAGATAGTATCTTTTCCTTGTGCTTTTGGCAGCCCACCAATAAAATCCATTGATATATCAGTCCATACCTTGGTTGTAATAGGTAATGGCTAAAGCAGTCCAGTTGGAGACAGGGTACTAGCTTTATTCTTTTGACAAATTTCACACTCAGCCACATACTCCCTTATGGTTTTTTTCATCCCATGCCAAAAAACCACACTAGCCACCCTTTTATAAGTTCTGAAAAATCCCGAATGCCCTCCTATAGGTGAATCATGTAATTCCTTCAAAAGTAAAGGAATTCTAGTAGAATTCTTTGGCAACACCAATCCGTCTTTGTAATAAAGTTTCCCTCCTTTAATTGTATACCCAGGTTTCTCAGCTGTTTTATTGAGAATACCCTGATAAATTTCATACAGCTGTTGATCTGCTTTCAGTTCCTCATCCCAATCACCCACTCTTCCTCTTGTACCAAAGAAACTGCAGAAAAATGAAATTGCCTTGATAAAGCATCAGCCATAACATTTTCTTTTCCAGGTCTGTATTGTATTTCAAAGTTGTACCCAATCAGCTTAGCAGCCCATTTAAATTGCTCTTCATTCAACAGTTTTTGCTCATTAAGAAACTTTAAACTTTGCTGGTCAGTTCTAATGATGAACTTTCCTCCCAACAAATAATGTCTCCACTTCTTTACAGCCAACACCACTGCCATCAATTCCCTTTCATAGACTGATTTAAGCTGCCCTCTTTCAGATAAAGCCTTATTCCAAAAAGCCAAAGGTCTGCCCTCCTGCAACAGCACAACACCCAAACCTGATCCTGATGCATCAATTTCCAGCACAAATGGTTTAGAAAAATCAGGCACCATTAACCCAGGTAGTTCACTCATCACTTCCTTCAACTTTTCAAATGACTTCTCAACTTCAGTGGTCCATTGAAAAGCATCTTTCTTCAACAAAGCATTAAGTGGCTGTGCCCACTTCCCATAATCCTTTACAAACCTTCTGTAATACCCTGTCAGCCCTAAAAATCCTCTCAAACCTTTGATGTCTCTAGGTATAGGCCATTTGCTCATTGCTTCCAACTTATTAGGTTCTGCTTCCACTCCCTTCCCTGAAGTCACATGACCCAAGTATTCCAATGACCTTTGACCAAAGGTACATTTCTTTTTGTTCACATGCAGTTCCTGTTGTTGCAGTGCTTGTAAAACTGCCTTGAGATGCATTTGGTGCTCTCTCATATCCTTGCTGTACACCAATATATCATCAAAGAAAACAAGCACAAACTGCCTCAAAAATGGTCTGAGAACTTCATTCATCAATGCTTGGAAGGTTGAAGGAGCATTAGTCAAACCAAAAGGCATGACCAAAACTCATAGTGACCTTCATGAGTTCTAAAGGCTATCTTATGTACATCTTCATCTTTCATTCTAATCTGATGGTATCCAGCCCTTAAGTCCAGCTTAGAAAACCACTGTGCTCCTCCAATTTCATCCAATAACTCATCAATTATAGGTATAGGAAACCTATCAGGTACTGTAATTTTTTTAAAAGCCTATAATCCACACAAAATCTTTAGCTACCATATTTTTTCTTAACTTAAATTACAGGGCTAGCAAAAGGACGAGTGCTGGCCCTAATAATTCCAGCTATTAACATTTCTCTTACCAACCTCTCAATCTCATCTTTCTGACAATGTGAATATTTATAAGGCCTAATGTTAGGAATTTTATTACTAGGCTGCAGATTAATAGCATGGTCCTTTTCCCTGTGAGGTGGCAGTCCCTTGGGTTCCTGAAAAACCCTTCAAACAGCTTCAAAATCTGCTCCACTGGTTCAGGTATTGCCTCTAACTTTTTTCCTTGCTCCACTGCCTTAACCTCCACCATGAATCTCTGATCAGCATCCCCCATGCTTCCTTTGATCATCTGCAAGCTAATGGCTGTTTTGATCAACTCAGGTTCAGCCTTCAACACAATTCTTTTATCTCGAACCTTAATAGCCAAAGTCAGCTTATCAAAATTGGCCTTTACTTCTCCCAATCCAGCTAACCACTCCACCCCAAGCAGCACATCAACACCTCCTAGTTCAAACAAATAACAGGTTTGAACCACTTGCAACCCTTGCAACTTAATTGCTAAATCTTTGCACATCCCTTTACGTTTCACTTTATGTCCATCTCCCACCTCAACTGAATATGGCTGTGTAGGAGTCACCTCCAATTCCAACTCGTTCACCAATTTTAATGAAACAAAATTGTGGGTGGCTCCACAATCAATTAAGACCACCACCTTCCTCTTGAGGGACTTCTTAGTTGTGAACCCTTCAATGCTATACAATGAGAGTTGATGCAACTCTTTTCCCTCCTTTCTTCTACTTCTTCTTGCTCTCTTTCATCACTGTCTTCCTCCATAATCATTAGCCTCAATTGCTTGTTTTTACAAACATGAGTGGGATGATATTTTTCACTGCAAGTGAAACATTCCCCCTTTCTCATTTTTTCAGCCACTTCCATAGGAGATAGCCTATGAAAAGTTTTCTTTTTGTTCCAAGACTCCCCTCCAATTTTAGCTACCCCTAAGGGTTCTCCCACCTTGTTGTTCCCTTGCTGCCAGTTATTACCACTTCTTGGACCTATGGAACTAGGTCTCTGCCAAGGCTGACTCCATTTCACCATTCTGGGTAAATTACCCAAGATCCTATTTTTCTCTTCAACCTGCCTTGCTTTCATCATAGTATCCAGCAATGTCTTTGGTTCATGTACCCTCTCCTCTGTACCAATTTCTTCCTTTAAGCCTTTCAAGAAAACTTCCTTTAAAAATATTTCATCCAGTCCCTTGGCTGCTCCTACATGCTTCTCAAAATGCCCAATATAATTCTGCACAGTATCATCTTGCTTTAATGCCAACAGGGCTTGAAAAAGGCTTGCCATATTCATCCCTTGAAACCTCTGAACCAAAGCTAGCTTTAATCCCTCCCAAGATTGGGAAGTAGTCCAAGATTCCCACCACTGGAGCCAAGCTAATGCCTCACCCTCCATAGCCACCAGAATTGTATCTAATTTCTCTTCCTCACTCACCCCTTGAAGGCGAAAATACCTCTCAATTCGAGATACCCAGCCTAAAGGATCCTCCCCCGCGAACACCGGCAGCTCAATCTGCCTCCATTGACGCACCCTTTCTTCTCCATCTTCCTTGTTCCTCCCTTTCGGCCCCTTCTTATGCGCCAGTTCCTCCATTTCCGATCTTTCCAGAGTCGCGGCCAACCTCTGAAGCACGCCTTCAATCGAACCCAAATGGGTTTCGATCATGACCCGGTTCAACTGATTGGCTTCACGAGATTCCTCCATCACGCGTTCCAAAGCTTCGATTTTGGCCTCCATCTTCTTCGATCCCATTCACCTCACGAGCCCCAAAGATTGGAGCTCTGATACCAGTTAATAGAAACTGGTTCAGATGCGAAACAGCAAAGGAATTTTTATTGAAACTGGAGTCTAGCTCCTGTATTACAGCATGTGATCTTCGAGGGAATCACAACATCCTAACACTCATTTGAGATGCTTCCCTCACTGCCTCTCCGCTATTTATAATTTCCCTCCTTAGTTAGTTATAACTAACTCAGCCTTAGTTATGCTAACTGCCTTATTACTATCTAAACCCTCTAAAATATGTTTGACCCCACCTCCCACTCTTATCACCGTATAAGGTGATTCAGCGAATTGGAGAGGTCACTTATAAGTTGGAATTACCGGAAGGGAGTAAGATACATCCGGTGTTTCATATATCACTGTTAAAGAAATCACTGAAGCCTACTTGTTCTCCTCAACCTCTCCCGACAACATAGAATGAGAATGTGGAATTGCAGGTCCAACCAGAGAAAGTCATGCAGAGTAGAATTTCAGCAGATGGCAGACAGGAAATACTCATCAAATGGCAAGATTTACCGCACCATGGAGATAGCTGGGAATTTGCAGATGAGATGCAGGCTGTTTTTCTTCAACTAGACCTTGGGGACAAGGTCCATCTTGAAAGGGGGTATTGATAGAGATAGAAGATGAGGAAACCTGTACTCTAAGAGGATCCTTTAAGAAGCTATCAGTAGTGGAGATAGTTAGGATAACTAACTGTTAACTATTAGTTATAACTACCTATTAGTTAAGGGCTGTTAGAGGGAGATTATAAATAATCTGTTGGGGGATTTAGGAGGGGGAATCTGTGAATTGTTGGAGGTGGTGATTCCTTGAAAATCACCAATGTACACTTAGGAGTTGGAAGCTCCCACATAATAAGAATACACTTTCTTTCTTTTCTTGTTTTCTGGTCCAGTTCTTATCACAATAATTCTCGAGAATGGACTTAGGCCAGTTGCTTTTGCCAATTATTTCAAAAGCTACCATACAATTTAAGTTTTTCTCCTTCCATTAGAAATCTCAGCATTCAACTCACTTAGCTATCTTTTTTTGTCAACTGCAAGGTGCAATATTATGCACTCAATGCAAAGGTACTGGAGTTAATTCTGTAGATCACTTCAATGGACAATTTAAAGCTGGTGGATTATGTTGGCTATGCAGGTACGAGAACCAAATATCACATTTCTGGTTATGTCTCTTAATTTTAGTGTGAGCATGTGACTGTGCTGTTTTATGTGTTGTATGGCATATCAACTTCTCAATATAGTGCTGCTACTACACCATGCTTTCCATTAAAAAAGAATAAATAGGATTCATATCTGAGCCAATACAGCTCAAGAATGAAATCTATAATAATCTTTAGTTCTTAAAGAATATATAAAGGAATATCATCCTATCATTATCATGCTCATGGTCAACACGGAAAAATTGTTTTCCCCCGTCAGTGAGGCAATAACAATAACTTTTCAAGGTAAGATTATCACTACCAACCAGTTGAGATGCGTAGTGGCTGGGTATGACCAATAAATAAATAATTATAGTTAGATTTTAGAAAGAGTTTGAATAAAAAAGACAAATAAAAGCTGAGGAATGTAATAGACAAGGTTTTTTCAATTGCACAAGCACACATTAGCTAGCGATTAGAACTCTCCTGAAATCTACTTCTCAGCAGATATGTGTATGTACATAAGTGTTAAAAGGTACATCCTTGCAGCCATCTAAACCAATCTTCAACTCATTATTATCACTATTGTTTTCATCAAGTTTGAAAACCAGAATAAAGGAACTCTTCTCATATTCAGGAATTGTGTGATTGCCAGATGCCCAAATTGATCAAACCCCTCTTCAGTCAATGCCAGATCATTTTTTTCCTTAGAAGTCTCAGATGCATTAGCATTTTGCTTATTTACATACAGATAACAACGCCTAGATTCTAGAAAAGTTACTATCTTGTGTACCTATAACTCAGCTACTATCATCAATGTTCTCTACTTTTCCATCCACAAGTAAATGTGGACTATCGTGCTGATTTAAATCATGAACCCCATTTTAAGCATTCCTTCCCGGCTGGAGACTTATATGTTTTTTAGACATTTTCCTGACCTGGAAATCTATGCCTTGCCTCACATAATTCTTAACATGGATTCCAACATGACCATTACTACTACACCTTTCCAGAAATTGGGACTCTAACTTTTCATCTAAACTCTAGCTCCATCTCCAACAGAGAACCAAGTCAATACTGCTTCATCCTCTAGTTGTGAGTATGAATCCTTCTCAAGTTCTCATCAAAGGTCATGCTACATTTGTGAGTTGAAAGGGAATTGAATTTCATTTTTTCTAGACACAGAATGCATGAGGGAAAGCGGTTGATGCCAAACTGATTCTTCATCGAGTTCCTCCTTTGCTAACCTTAGATTTTCAGACGTTCTCCATGTTTTTTCATTAACGTTTCGAGAACTGAAAGTCAATAAACAGAACAA
The DNA here is from genome assembly GCA_013407115.1 of Glycine latifolia. NCBI lineage: Eukaryota > Viridiplantae > Streptophyta > Magnoliopsida > Fabales > Fabaceae > Glycine > Glycine latifolia. Next base: position 28,673,573 of record CM023944.1, on the reverse strand, counting down.
AAAACCTAACTATGTTCTCACATTTGGTTTCTAAAGCAGAAAAATGAAATTTTCCTTTAAAATCACTTCCCACAAAACAGGTCTGCATTTTTTTTTTAATTTAAAAAGCAATTTTTTAGAACAATAAATAAACAAGCCCTAAACTTCTGTAAGTATTTTCTGCTATGACCTTTGCGTTTTAATTTGTTTTTTTCTGTCTATAGTTTATGCAACATGCAGTTACCACAATTTTTCTGTTAATTTTATGCACCATGCGGTTACCACAATGCAGTTATTTTCATGACATGGTTTAGTTCGTTTCTTTAACCATCTTAATTCTGGATGTGCAAAAGTCGGTGATGAGGATGCAGGGGTCTTCATGTGCTTCTCCGTAGTTCACTGGTTGTACTGTAATTGTTCACAGGCTAAGCATAACTTGTTGAAGTTTTTTCTAATAGTTGTATGATTTTGGATATTGTGCAAACCTTGGCATAGCAGTAAAGTTGTGCCTTGATGACTTGTCGGTCATGGGTTAAAATAAGGCTAGATACAATATTTTTCCCTCTTATCTGCGCATAGCATGGAGCCTCCGGGCATTAGAGTACGTAGTTTTTTTTTTTTTTTTGGTGTGATTTTGGACTTCATCATTCCTTGAACTTAAAAAAAATCTTAGGTGGCTTTTGTGAGTGTATTATACTCATTTTGTTCAAGTCTCTATTTGGTTTGGCTACAATCTAATTTCTATTCTATGCAACATATGTATGTTTCTTGCAGGGGAAAAAGGGACATATTGTGTGGAAGTTGTAATGGAGCTGGCTTTATGGGTGGATTCATGAGCACATTTGATGATTAGAAAAATTGCTCAGATTGGATATTTTAAGAACTGTTAATCGTTACAGCTAAAGAAAGAGAAAGGGAGTGTGTGGGACTAGGTAGCAACATGCATGTTCCTCTGTTGGTCTTTTGTTTTGAGTAATTAATGTTATACTTTGCCAGTTTTTTCAGTAAATGTAAGATTTTGTTTCATTGATTATTGTTCCATGATTTTGATGTGGAACCGCCGATTGTACTTTGAATAAATTAAGCAATGATAGGAGAAATTTGGTTAAAACTAATGATGAGACTTCACCAATATACTTGAGAAATTTTAGTGTATATATTAGTCTAAAATGCAAAAAAGAAAAAAAAAATGTGCCTTTGCCTTTAATTTGGCATTTCTTTAAAATTAGATTTTATATAAAATTTAAAAATTTATTTGACCAACTTAGACTTATTTTGTAAAATAATTTATTTGAGTATTTTGTAATATTTTTCAAATCACTAACTTTACGTAATACTTGTAGGGATTTTTATTTTTCTAAAAAATTATCCTCACTATCTTACCAATTATCATGGTGTTTTTTTAATACCTTATTATGTCATTTTATGCTAGTCATTTGTTTTAACAACTAGTGGTACTTTATATTTGTAGTAACTTTTTAGTTTGTAGTTAGCATTTATATTGCTTTATTGAACATACGCTAAATGTTGAAAGAAGAATGCTAACGACACTTTGATATATTTTTTTAACATTTTCTTTATGATTGATTGAAATTTATTAAAAATCACTAAAATTGGTAAATCTTACTTCTCATTTAATGTCTCACTCTTGATTTAAAAGTGGTATCCATCAAAGTTTGCAATTTCTAACAAAGTTCAAATAGTCAAAAAGAGAGTATCAAAGAGTGGTACTAGCATTTTTCATGTCATAAATTTAATATAGAAATTATTTTGCGTCATACAATTCAAGTATTTAGGAGAATTGAGTTGACAAGTATAAGAGTCTTTCTGATGAATTATGTATTTGGATTTACGTTTTTCAACCGCACCCAACACCAAATTTGTGTTAAACATGTCATTTTAATGTTGAAGCTATAAAAACAAGGTAAATTTATATTGACATCTCAATCCAAATACACTATTAGTGATTTAGAATATAAGAAATGTTTACAATAATGTTATTTTTTAAAATAATTTATTATCAACTGAAATTTATTTGAAATTATAAAATTATGAATAAAGACTCAATAAATAAGTAAAACTAATACAATTTTATAATTTTCATTAAATTTTAGATGATAACATAATGGGTTAGAGAATATATAACTATAATTTTTTTTGTAAATTTCATTTTTCTAATAAAGAAGTTGAACTAAGAAACATGGTAAATCTACATTATCTATGTTTCTATGCTTGAAGGGCTCTAATACAAGAAGATGCATTAGTAATATAACAGAAAAATGCTTTAACCTAACTGCATAAGATTTTATGATATCATCATATTAGTCCTCATAAACTAATGTATCAATTTTTTGTGGTTTAAAGGGTAAAGATTTTTTCTTCTCATATGCTCAATGTTTAATATAAGTATGATTAACCTATTCTAGAACATTTTTGTTATAGTTCATCTAAGTAAATTAACCCATTCTAAACACATGCTAAGATATCAATTCAGCAAAACATAGAGAGCAAGGTCACTCTTTTTAGTAAAATTACCATATCATTATCATCAGCCATAGTAGAGGAAAAACCATCACTAAAAAAAATTGAACATACCTACCCCACTTGAAAGAAAAATAATAGAGAATTTCAATTGCAGGCTTGAAATATTCTTAACAAATTCTCTTCCGTCTTCATAGTTATTTCAAACAATAAGTCATGCTTTTTTTATGCGTAAGAATTGAAGATAGGTACCAATGGTTTACAATAACTCACGCACCCTGCTTAACCAACTAAGCTAAACACCCTTAGTAAAACAGTAAAGTCATGAATTAAGAAAAAGGTGTTTGAACCCATTCAGAGACTTGCCAAAACAATTGAATTCATTAGAATATTGAACTACTTATTATAATAAAAGATATGTAGTAAGTTTAAATGGTGTATTAAAAACAAAAATCAGTAACAAGTTCCCCTAAACCCTATGAACCTTTGCAAATAGGAAAGTAAACAATTGTTCAAGTTGATATCGCATGACTCCTTTAACCGAGGAAAGGGATAAAAAATGAAAAAGTATAAAAACACAAGGATGAAGAGCATAAAAGAGGAAGGGACTATTTATATTGTTAATGTTAAGTCTGGGGAATAACTGAATGATAGTATGACAAGAAAACAACCTGAAGTGGGAAGTCAATAAGGGAGAGATTGTAACGACCTGCATTGTCGCTACGATATCACTACTCTAAACGTATAATTTCCAAATTTTAATGAAAACTCCATTAATTTGATTATGAAAATGAGAGTAAATTTTTTCGCGATACTACACTCACCATTGCACAAATACGTAAATATCTACATATATATATATATATATATATATATATATATATATATATATATATATATATA
>CM023944.1:28612649-28670200 GCA_013407115.1 Glycine latifolia | reverse complement strand
AGTTTGGGATTACATGTTCGATCAAAGAGAAACAAGGAACCAACTAAGAAAGAGTTGATAACAAAACACAACTCTCTCCCAAAATAAATTCCAATTTTATCACGTCGGCTTGGCGCTCCAACAAAAGGATCTCTCTCCAATATCACTTATTGCTACTCATCTGCTCCCACAAACGAAGGTTCGCGATCATCACAAGTACCAACCATACAGTACAAAATTGCACGGGTGATTTTATTATACAAGATCAACAAATACCATATGACAATGATTAGCAAACAATAACAATAATAACCACAACCATTCTCAATAATCAATTAGTTCAACATATGCTCAACAAACTAGTCATCAACTTTTTCCACAATTCAAGTCAATTATGCTCAGAATGATGCATGGACATGACTCAACTCTTAAATGCAATATGGTACCATTCACTCTGGAAATAGTCTTTCACTTAGGAAAATGATTCAATAGTTTGTCGGGGTCACCACCCTGTCCTGCACTAGCCATCCCCCCCCCCAATGGTGATCAGCCTGAGTCACAAAGGAATTCCAAACCAAGTGACATGCCCCCTAGTACCTACATTTTTTTATCCTCATAAAAATCACAGGTACACACTGCCTTCATTCTATTTTCATGCAATTATGAAGTATGAAACATGGGTCCATCAATGCATTGACTATGGATAGAGACCAAAATTTTAAACAATTCCTTTCCCTCTCTAGGAATGCTTAAAATTCATAAACTTAGAGACCAAAATTTTAAGCAATTCATTTCCCTCTCTAGGGATGCTTAAAATTTAGAAACTCATCATCTTCCCTCCCAGGGATATCCAACAGGTCACTGCACCCCATATACATAGACAACATACATCCATTATGATGACATCATCAACATCAACATCATCTCTCATCTACGTCATCATCAACATCATTGCATCTCAATGTTATGATCAACATCAATATCATCTCAATCTCAATGTCATCAACAACATCAACATCACTTCATTTCAATATCATCAACCACATCAACATTATCTCATTTCAACATCATCAACCACATCAACATTATCTCATTTCAACATCATCAACAATATCAACATTATCTTATTTCAATATTATCATCAACATCACAAGCAATCGCATTCTACATCTATACACATAACATATGTCTGAGATTCACATTCCCTAGGTCTTTAGGATTAAGTTTTAACTCACCCAAGCGAGTAAAACAAGGCTAAGTCACTCACCTGAGCGAGTGGGCCTAAGCTGGTCACCTTTTCCTATAAATAGCCATGCAAATGAAGAAGAAAAGAGGATTTTGAGAGAGAGAACGTGAGGAACAGCCCAAGAGGCTTAGAGAGAGGTGAGAAAAGAGAGAAAAGGAGTGTAAACTCTGCATAAATGGGCCGGCGATCGCCTCTTTCATCATGTTTTCTGTTGATCTCTTGCTCTACACCAGGATCGGGTAGTTTCTCCTAAGGATTGGATGTAATCTTCTTACCCTTATGGATCTTTTTTAATATTTGATATATGTATGAATCTTTTCTACTCATTCTAGTGATTTCATTATGTTTTTAATGTTTGATTCTACTTGATCACTAGTTTCATGAAATTAGATTCTAAGCTTAACTGGAAAGTGCCATTAGGATTTGAATTGAATGATTTTACTCATTACGTTACGTTGCTAGGAATAAAGCATAACATTTTGATTGCAAATAGCACGAGATTGTGATTGTAATCCTGGGTTATTTACTTCATATGCGAGGGATCGATATTCGGTAAATATCCTTAGGATTCTTGAATGCGAGGGATCGATTCGAGGTGAATTAATGTGTACATTAGTAATGTTAGAAAATGATTCATATATGTTAAATGTTAATTGGATACTAAGGGTATGAACGATGAAACCTAATTCTATGTTCTCATAAATTAATTAAATTCAATTTTACTAGTTTTCGTAATTTTTCGTATTTCCATAAACTCATGAAATTTCGCTTACACTTGTTGTACATAACTATTGAACTGATTACTCTTAATTGGGAGAACTGAGTAGCTCAAGTCCCTGTGGTGATGATCTTTTATAAATTCTGTAACCTGCAACGACAATTGGTACACTTGCCAAGAGTTTAATAGTTAGCTCCTTGTAGCGTCATTTTGAGGTCTCTCAAGTTCACGTGCTTTGGCCCAAATGCATAGCTCTATATACCAAATTGAAGATAATTTAGTATAGATTTCGAAGACAAAGTTAATATTAACATTCGGGGTCAAATACCCACTCAAATTTAAAAAGGCTAAAATGGTGTTTTGGAAGTCCACATAAAAAAAGACGTCATTTTGAAATTTCGATCACAGCAATGTGACCGAGGCTCAACGAAGGTCATAAAAATGACATTAATTTTATAAAAATGAAACTTTTACAACATCTCAATTTCAAAGGGTTTTCAAAGGAAGTGTAAAAACACCCAATAATGGTATCCAGATCACAAGAGATACCAAGAGAGGCTTCAAACTAGCTAGGAGAAGGCATAGAAAACACGCTTACCTCGAAGAAACTGCGAAGGGAGGATTGGAGGCTCCATTATCTACCGAATCCTCGAGTTGAGTTTTGAAATTCCACTCCGATTAAAGTGTTCATCTTCGTGCGGTGGTCTGACGACAACTGACGACGGCTTGTGATGGTCACCGGTGGTCGTGGGTGGTGGAGGAGGAGGGTGAGGGGTTAGGTGGTTGTTTTGAAGAAGAAGGAAGCAAAAATGTCGTGATTTCACGATGCTGCATGTATTTGTAGCTGCCTTTACTCATCCAGGCGAATTTTTGCTCGCTTGGGCGAGCTGACCCAATTTTTGAAATTTTCACTGATTCTGTGAAAAGTTAATATCTCTTGTTTCAATTGTTATTTCATAAATCGCAACGATAAGAATTTACACATGTGTGTTAGGATCCTTCCTGTAAAATATGAAGGTGATCCAACATTTAACTAATCTAGTATTGTGATTTTATCAAAACAGATTTTTGGGTCAAACTCGAAATCACACAATTTCAACACAGCTCAAACAAACTCCACATAACTTAACATCCACACCAAAAAATTGCACAATGATAATTTATACAACAATTCAAATAATCTAAACTAATCAAATAATCAAATAACCCAAGAAATACATCAAACATTTATTTTCAGTTATCGAAATTTCAGGGCGTTACAGGGATCAGAACATAAGAGGCATAGATTCTGCAAGATAAGTAGTGTGAGGTAGGCATGAATTAAGAGAAAAAGGAAGTGAGTTTGTCTAAAGGAAAGAAATGTTAAAATATGTGAAGAATCAAACTATGTAGATAATCAATAATTCTACATCTTGAATGATGAGCTTTTAAAGAATCAAGAATTTAAAGGTCAACCTCAAGATGTTGTCAAACTTCATGAGGAAATAAGAACCTTATAAACTACATTATCCAAATTCCTCAATGGAACAAATAATCTTAACAAATTGTAAGGATATTGTAGAAGTTCCTCAGACAAATCTGAAAATGGATATGATGGGAAGGTATATATTCATGATGAAGACACCATTGTTTGCTATTTTTGTGGAAAAACTGGACACATGATGTCCAAATGCAGGGGTCGTCCTAAGAAAGGTTCAACCAATCCCTTCATGGCTAACATAAAAGGACCCAAAAAGATTTAGATATCTAAGAAAAATATTATTCCTATTGCAGATGTCCTTGATAGAAGGAAGCAGACATCTATCATGGTTGGATGGTGGTTGCTCACGAAACATGACGAGAGAAAAGTGTATGTTCCAATGCCTGACTCCCTATCATGGTGGATAGGTTACTTTCGGAGGGAATCAAAAAGGCAGAATAATCGGCGTAAGATAGGTATTCACTCTATCCTTCTATTGATAATGTTCTGTTTGCTGAAGGCCTTAAGCACAATCTCTGAGCATAAGTCAATTATGTGACAGTGGATATGGTGTGTCCTTCAACAAGGATGAATGTGTTGTTCTATGTCATGATGAGTCCCTTTATTGTCTGCCAAGAGAAAAGACAACCTCTAAAAAATAAGATTGAGAGAACTCTCATATCAAAAGGTGTCATGCTTACTATCAATCAAGGAAAATAACTGGTTATGACATAAAAAACTTGGCCATGCAAGTTAGAGGTTAGTCTCTAAACTATAGGAAAACAACCTTGTAAGAGGTCTACCAAGTAAGTCATATAAATATGATTACTTTGTAAGGCATGTAAAAAGGGGAAACAAATTAAATACTCTTTTACTAGTAAAAATATTGTTTCCACCTCTAGACCTCTTCAACTACTACACCTTAATATGTTTGGTCCAACCAGAACTACGTCCACTAGTGGAAAAAGGTATGGACTTGTCATAGTGAACGACTACTTTAAATGGACATGGATTATGTCCTTAAACCACAAATATGAGTCTTTTGATTTCTTCTTTAAATTTTGTAAACGTGTTCAAAATGAAAAAAGGAGTATGCATTACTTGAATTCGAAGTGATCATGGGGGAGAATTTGAAAATGACAAGTTTGAACTATTCTGTGAAGAAAATGAAATCTTTCACAATTTTTCAACACCAAGAACACCTCAACAAAATGAGGTAATTGAAAGAAAAAATAGATCTCTACAAGAGATGGCTAGAACCATGCTCAATGATAATTCAACCCCTAAGCACTTCAGGGCTGAAGCAGTGAATATTGCATGTTATCTTCAAAAAAGAATTTACATAAGACCTATCCTTAAAAAGACTCCTTATGAATTGTGGAAGGAACGAAAACCTAACATATCATATTTTCATTCATTTAGATTCAAATGTTTTATTCTCAACACGAAGGACAACTTGGGAAAATTTAACTCAAAAAGTGATAATGGGATATTTCTTGGATACTTTGAAACTTCAAAGGTACTCATAGTGTATAACTCAAGCACGTTGGTAGTTGAAGAAACTATTCACATAAGATTTGATGAAAATAAGCCTGATAAATATTTAACAGAGCTAGACGAGTCTTTTGCATATTTACGACTGGATGATAGCTCTATAGCAACTAGCTTGTCCAAACAAAATCCAGAGACAACATCCTCAACAAGAAGTTCAAGAAGAGGTAAGAGAACCCACTGGCTGCATCATGAGAAGAAATCATTCAAAAAAATCAATTTTTTGGTGATCCATCAGATTGTGTTCAAACAAGATCATCACTCAGAACACAGGGGCACACTGCACTGATTTCTGAAATGGAATCCAAACACATTAATGATGCAATGCAAGATGAGAATTGGTTTAAAGCAATGCAAGATGAGCTTGATCAATTTCAGAAGAATGATGTTCGGAAGTTAGTCGAACTACCAAAAGAAAATAAAGTTGTTGGAGCAAAATGGGTATTTCAATACAATTTGGACGAAAACAATAAGGTTGTGAGAAACAAATCAAGGTTAATTGCTAAAGGATACTCTCAACAAGAAGGTATAAAATACAAAGAAACTTATGCACCTGTAGCACATTTAGAAGAAATACGCATCTTACTTTCATTTGCAGCTTATAGCAATATGAAGCTGTATCAAATGAACTTAAAATACACATTTCTAAATGGATTAATCCAAGAAGAATTTTATATTGAACAACCTCCAAGGTTTGAAAGTGAAACATTTCCTTAACATGTTTTCAAACTCAACAAATCCCTATATGGACTTAAGTAAGCTCCTAGAGCTTGGTACGAAAAACTAAGTTCATTTCTTTTGAAAAATGGCTTTTAGCGAGGAAAGGTTGACACAACACTCTTTTGCAAAAATTATGATTCTCAGTTTTTATTACTACAAGTATATGTGGACAATATCATTTTCGGTGCTACTAATGAAATGCTTTGTGAATATTTTTCTAAGTTTATGCAAACAAAATTTGAAATAAGCATGATGAAAGAACTGAAATTCTTTCTTGGATTACAAATAAAACAAACACCTAAAGGCATATACATTCATCAAACCAAGTATGTGAAAGAACTGAACAAAATTCAACATGGGCGATGCAAAAGAGAAGAAGACTCCAATGCACCCCACCACATACCTTGGACTGGATAAGGAATCATCAAAGGTGGACGGGACTCAATATAGAGCAATTATGGGTTCACTGCGTTCAGGTCCGATCATGTTCAGTGTTTGTCTATTAGCAATATTTCAAAAAGAACCAAGGAAGTTCACTTAACTGCAGTCAAACATATATTTATAGATCTAATTGAAACTTCTAATCTTGATCTTATATTCAAAAGAAGAGAAAGTTTCAAACTTACAAGCTATTGTGATGTTGACTATGCTGGTGATAAAGTTGAAAGAAAAAGCACAAGTGGAAGTTGTCACTTTATAGGTGACAACTTAGTAACATGGATATGCATGAAGCAAGGCTCAAGGTACTTGAAAGACCAAGCCATTGCCTACCCTCATAGTCTACACATCTTAAAGGCCACTGATATTAAGATGGTTATTGATAAAGTAAGTCCACGCCTACCGATTTGGGATGCTTCTAAGAAGAAGGGATTTAAGCTCTAGTACAATGAAGAGATGCCCTCAAGAAAGATAAAAATGGAAATTGTTAATTTTCCTAGCAACTGGAGCCCATTATTCAGTGGGAAGAAGTTGATTCACACTATTGATTCTTATGATGTCAGGACCTTCCGAAATCATATTGTGTGGATGGAATCTTAAAAAGCCTCCACTTTTGGTTATTATGGAAGTGACAATGTTGAGAACTGCAACGCTGTTCAAGTGTTACGTCCTATTAGGAAGTACCACTTTGGTGATGCTTGCGTCTGCTTCACAATGGATGCTGACAACTACTTGTTTATTCAACATCTCCTCAAACTTCCTACAATTCAATATGAAGGCACCTATAGTTTGAAAATGATGACTGAAGATCATGCTAGCTCATATGACTCAACTCTCCGACCCCACTCCTCTGAACTATGCACAACTCGCCATGTTTACTAGAGATCAAGTGCAAGATAGGATATGGCAAGCTGTGGAAACTTTCACCAAACGATAACATCAAGAGAATGAGCAATTCAGGCTCTCAATGCAGAATGTCATCACCAACCAGTTCTCTAATCTTGGTGTCGTTCTTCTTTAAAACATTCAATAGACTCAAATGTCCATGTTTGGAGTTGTTGTTGCACTTGCATCAGTATCTCAACCACCACCTGCACTTGCGTCTTCGGACCCTCCATCACCAACCTTAGCCCCTACACAACCACCTCCTCCATCTTCACCACCACATTCTCAACCTTCACACCCACCGTTTGCTCAAGACTGACTATGATGTCCATCAACATTTCTATCTTCAAATCCATTTTTTGCTTATGACAAAAAAAGGGAGAAATAGGAATTTTGATTGTAAAAAGAGCTAATAGTTTTGCATAAAAGTGGTTTTGGAGTATTTTCACATGTCTCTTTTTAGTTATTAACTGTTATTATTTTGCTGCCACATATATCATATATAAGTTTTTGTCATATTCTTGCCATGATTGAACTCAGGAGAAAGTTTGGTTGCATTACATTCCTTTCACTCTCTTAAAACTTTGTTTATTCTTATAAATCAAAATTTTTACTATTTGTCATCATCAAAAAGGGGGAGATTGTTAGGTCTTGACAACCATTCGTCTCATTCACCTTGGATTTTGATGTATGACAATAAGTATAAATTATTTATGTTCTAATGAGTTTTTGTCAAGTGGACAAGATCAATATGTTAAAGCACTTAACAATATTCAATGTCGTCCACAACTCAAAAGAGAATGTTGTGTATTATCTAGCGTCCGACACGCTAAAACTAGAAAACATCCATCCTTGTGAAAATCAATATTATACATTGTCTGTTAGTCAACTTGTGCGTCCAGTCTCAAAGAAACTCAAAAAGACTGAGAATGACAAAAAAGGGAAGTGTGAATGTTTTGTTTTATACAAATTCAATTTGTCTCTCTTTATTTTAAATTGCTAATGTTTGAATTTAAGAAAAGAACAATATAGAAGAGTATAGAAGGTTTTCAATTAATATTCTTTTAAAGTTCGTTTTCGTTATGGACAAAAAGCACATGACGCTGTTTTTAATATGATTCATTCCTCTCCAATCAGAGCATGACATGTCGCCTTATCCTTCAGTGTGAGACAATGGTCTTTTCAAGTAATCGACGTTGATCCCATAACAAATCCTTCACTGAAGTCCATAAAAGGTCATCTTCATCCAGAAAGTTTTTGACGAAAAATCTTACAAGTCAACAAGAAAATATTTGAAGCAAAACTCTGCTGAAATCACCAGATGATTGATATGCAATTTTCATTAGTTTACTCATTGCTAAGCAAAATTACTTTGTATTTGAGTTTAATTGTTTATTCACTCGTTGAGTGTTAAGAATACTTGTATTCATTCAAACTTTTTTTTTAAAGTCATGAGTGACTTAGTGTTAAATAATACTTGGATTTCTTAGATTCAGATAGAGTCTAAGAAAGTAACAAAAATGGTATTAAGAATACTTGTAAAGCCAAGAATGATAGGTTAGAATGTGTGCTTTATAATCAAATTTTGAGTAATGGAACCTTTTACTAGTGAGTAAAGGAGAACTAGACATAGCTCAGGTTGAGTAAACCAGTATAAACCAAATGTTTATACGTCTCTCCATAGTGGTTTATTAAGCATTTTTATAACACTTTCTAACAATTTTTTTTAATACCAAGTATTTATTTGAAACTGTTTTAAGAACTATCTCTCTCTTATCTAGTCATTGGACGACTACATTGATTTTCAACACACTTACACTTTTAGTGTGTTTATTGCTATACCAACTTGTGTTATTAATGTTATAGAAGCTACAATTAGACTTCGTTTCGGTCAAATTTGTCAAAAATCAGAGCACTAAAGCAAAATGGAGAAATAATAATTTGAAATGGTGCTGTGTAGTGTATGCTTCAGGACACGGTGAATCTTGCATGAGGTTGTTATGTGTTACGGCATGTGTGCATGTTATTGGCCAACTTTTGAAGAGTGCAAAGTGGAAACAAGGTAAGAAAAATAAATTGTTGTCTTTTTGGTATTTATAATCCCCTCTTAGTGAGGTATATGCTACAAAGAAGAGCATGAGAAAGAGAAGGATAAACACAATGGACATAAAGTAGGAAATAAAGGTGATGTGAAGGTGGGAATATAAGATTAGGAAGGGACAGGAATTTAAGGAAAAGATAGATAAAGCAAGGTAGGCCTGAATTGACTTGGAAAAAAGAGATTTGATGTAGAGATTCAACATATATACTGAACTCTAAATTTATCTTCAAATTTCTGCATTTTTCTGTTCAATTAATTTAGTCTCCATTGCTTTTTTTTATCAATAAAAATAAGTTTCTGTCAATATCATAGTAGCATTTTTTTTGGCTCAGGACCCTATAATGTTCTATTCACAGCAACACGGAATCTCTAAGCCCCATTTGAGAAAAGCAAGTTAATCAACATCAGTTCTATTATTCCTTTGCGTATTGGAAATAAAATAATTCACATATGGTAATGTTGTTGGCTTCCGCCATGCACTTTAATACCCCTAATTACACAGATAGCAGAGCATCTACTATCATGATAAAATCAGACGGAGAATCTCTCCAGAGAGCTTGAATGATTTTTCAGTTTCTTCCAGACACTGGTCCTTTTCTTCCCGACTCCAAGGCTGATAAAACGAAGGAATATCAAAAAGGTGTATTTAACACCCTAACTACGAAAAATTAAAAGCTATCAAGGTATCCCTGTATCCTTTGCTAATTAGGGGATAAAACCGCAATACAAGTCAACCAATTGATTATTCCTTAGAAAATTGGAAAGAAGTGCACACAAATAATTAAGAAAGTTCAAGAAACTTACTTCAGAAACTATATTTAGCTTGTCTCTCACATTCTGCAACAACTGGGGAAGGTCACTATCCCATTTGTAGAACTCCATCGCCTTGTTGTTAAGTAACTTTTCAGCAACCTGTGAGATGCAGGAAGAACTTATTGAGTATATAGTAAGGATAAAGTAACAATCATTCAGTATTAGTTTTAACTCATCAGGTGATAATGAAAAAAAAATATTTAGAACAGTGAAGCTTAAAGTGTATGCAGTGTTGTAAGAATGATTTACATTTGGTGAAACAAATTCATCCAAAAGCAGTAAGAAACCACAGATTTGCAAAAAGCATGTTATCGCTTCTTTTTCTTTTATGCTTTTTGATTAACTAAAAACAACATTAATTGAATCCTTACTGCCAGGTTGTTGCTTATTTCCCTTTTGGAAAACTTATAATCAAAATGCTTCAGAAAGGTCTTTGGGTCGAGATGTCTATTTTTTTCTAAGTGATGTGCTCTAATTACACATGCATGCATTCATTAGTAATATTGATTATTTACCACCTTCCAATTTTTATTTTTTATTATTATTTACCATCAGCATACTAATAGCTACATACAAGAAAGTGTTTGATGCAGAGATATAATAGAACATATATAGTACATATGTGGCACAATTCTGCAAATATCTGTATTTAAGATACAACTAATATGGAAATAGCCAAAATCAGACATGCCGAATAATATATACCTACAGGTATCAGACGTAAAACATAGCGTACTATAACACATAAGCTTGATTATGTTCTAACATTCTCAGAGGAGATATAGTAGTCACATTTAATTATCTTGCTAGCTATCAGTTCACCTGCACCATAAAATCCATGACCTTACGTTTTCCTGTTTGAAATTTGCATTTACAGAGGTCACGCGCTAATCTACTTTTGAAATTTTTATTTATTTGTGGATATAAAGGAAAGTAGAAGGGTGAAGTGTGCAGGAGAGGAATAAAGGTCCTTTATCTTATCACCCATGTTTGTTCAGCATGTAATTCTCTTGGAAAATAAAACTTGAATTAATTTAAGGGTATTTTTTGGAAAGATGACATTAAATAGTGTTATGTTAGTTGAAATTTGCTTACATTTGAGTCACAAAAACAAAGACAGTTTTTTGCGTATGAGTCGAGAGGGAGTAGTATAGTAACTATGCCATATGGAGAGGAAAAATGAAAATATCCCCAGACATGAATGTGCCTATAATTATAAAACATAAAACAGATATTCTGGCCCACAAATGGCACTCAAAACCAAAGATGTACTCATAAACAATGTGACACACAACATAATTTAACCTCTTTAAGCATGCATGTGTTTGGTTACCTTTTTCCCAATCATTCGACCACCAGCTGAATGAGCAAAGTAGATGTTGTAAAAGTGGCAAATGAATGCTTGGGGATCCTTCACAGATAACTCCTTAAGATATTGTGCATAGGTAAGACCAGGAGAAGAAGGTTCAGGAATGGTATAACCTTGCTCCTTGAACCACTCCAAATCTTCTGCCAAACTTGCAGACCTTTCCAATCCAGTGTTTCTGAATTCAGCATCTATACACGAAAGATAAAAGCATCAAGCCTTTAACAATTGGATTAGTTGAGAACATGTATACAAGTTAACACCAACATATTAGTTGTAGATATGCTAAACTACAGAATACAACAACCTATGGATAGCAGCAAGAAACCCTCAGAGAATTAGAACAATCATGCTCAGATTTTTTACATGAAATTAGTACATTTGATTCACCTTCGGCATCATCAAGTCAAACCTCAAAGAATTTGCTGATGGACAATTCTCGGATCATTGTCACCTTACATGGAATGTTACCTTGTAACCTTGTCTGTCCATGATTACACAACTATAAACACTCAACAGCTCAAAACTTACTTGAATTCCCAAAATATTACAGATGATCGTTTACACACAAATTTTATCCATAAAAAATTGGAGATCTTGTAAAGATCACAATATAGGCACATCAACACCAAAATTATAAAACAAAATGAAAAACAAGAAAAAAATGAGCTTTCAAGTAGTCAGAGCACTCAATTGGAAGAACTAAGACAAACATTTAGCTCTTACAATGACCTCACTTACCTTCCCACACCCAATATTTGCAACACAATCCAAAACTAACAAAAACATAAACCAGCAAACAGAACGCAGAACCCTTCAATGCGTCATAATGTTAAAACCCAAAAACATGCTGATTATTTGGTTTGCAGGTGTCACAGCTTTCAAAGCACTCAAACGCAAAAGTATGTCTCTTGGAGGATTGGCTCAAACTGATGTTTAAGCATTTTCAACATCTATACAAACACACTATGAAACATGTGAAAGATAAGCCAAAGAACAACAGCAGAAATTCACGAAAACGATAAGCAGCCTCTTGAATTAAACAATAAAAGGGTTTAAGATTTCACCACTACTCAGTACTCACTCGTGCTAATATCAAATATAGCACCAATTATCCATTGCTATTAGGACTCATCATTAAGTCAAAGCACACATAACACAAAACTCGTGCAAGTCATAACACATGCCCCTACAGAAACGCAGAACACGCATTTTGCCCCAAAAATCAACACCACAAATTAGCAGCACCAGCACAAAAAAAAAAAAAAAACCCAAAAATCAAAAACAACAAAAAAAAAAAAAAAAAAACCCAAAACTCAAAACTACCACATTAAAACACAAACAAACAAAAAATTAAAACCATACTACTAAAATATCATTAGAAGAAGAAACTCACAAGAAGGATGAGGAGCCTCTTGAACGATATTCTCCAGCGTGTCATAAACGATCTTACTGTCCACAAGAAATTTCAGGTAACCTTCGACGGATGGGTCCCACTTGGTAACGGCTTTCTCCTCGGGCTGCTTGACCTCCTTCTCGCCCTCCCTGGCCTGGTCCCTCGTGTGCAGCCTCATCGCCACGAACCTCATCTCTTCCACGAACCCTTTCGATTCGCCCTTCTTCTTCGGCGTCTCCGCCGTCGCTGCCGACACGATTACCGCCGCCCTTCTAGGCATGACAGTAGCAGTACGAGCACCCGCCGCTGGTGAGGTTAGGAAAAGGGAGAGGAATTGAGGGGGAGGAAGAGGCCGTGGCGCCAGGCGGGGCTTCATATAGAGCGATTGGGGCAGGAATAGTGCTATTGTTGTTAGTGATGACGCCATGGGTGGATGAGAGTCTGTTGAGTGCACGAAATCTCTGAAAATGAGGTGGTGGATGAAGCAAATGAACCGGCACGGTACTACTAGAGACTGTGCGTGCGTGTGAGTGAGAAAGATTGAAATAAAAAGAAACTAATAAGAGGGATGAAGTAGTCTTCAAGAAAAAGCGATGGACGAGGAATAATAATATGTTAAGGATTTTTAAATAATAATGGGCGTTGTGTTGATGATTGGTGATGGCAGGATGGAAGAGTGTGCGACTGTGGGATTAGGCCATGTGAAGTATGCAGTCAGGAGCGGAGAAATTTGGTGACTTCTCCTTACATGGAACAGATGCGGTTTTTTCTTTTCTCTTGTCGTCTGCGGTGGCCTTTGTAGTTATCCTATGTTAGGAATTGAAGACAAGCTAAAATAATTTTAGACTGTTATTTTATCATGGTGCTTAGTTATTAGTTAACTTTTATAAAATTATTTTGAAAATCATATAAGCTGTTATTTATAATTGGACGAACAATAAGTTCATCATCGTTTACCTAATTTCATTTTATACTTCTATTTAAGATACCAAAATATTGAATTACCCTTTTACGAGTTTTAACAAATATATTGAATTGCAAAAAAGTTTTTTATAAAAAAAATACTTACAAAAGATATAAATTAAATACAAATTTAAATTTAAATTATTATTATATTATACACCTAACGTAAAATTATGGTTTGAATGTAATTCAACATTGATTATTCAAGTTCTTCACAACAGATGAAAAGTTGTTTTTTTTTGTAAGGATATAATTTTTGTTGTTTGTCATGTTTATAAGGAAAGGGATACTTGTGCGGATAAATTAGTCAATCACAGGGCTTCATCTAGGGTTAACTTTCAATGGTTGGACTATTTTCCCTATTTTTGGTAAGGATGAGTTCCTAAGGAATAGAAATAATCTTTGAGGTTATAGGTTTTGTTAGCTTCTTCATTGGGTTTTGAGCTTACATTTGTTCCTTTTATTCATCTCAAATTTTCCTTTTTAATGCATCTCAGGGTGTGATTGTGGGCTGGGTTTTTGGGAGGTGTCAACCTAGTTGGGGTTCTCTGCTCTTTCACTAATTGCTACCCCAATTAAAAAAAAAAAAAAGAGGATACCTAACATAAAAGGCCCATGCATAGGATGTGTAAAAAACTAAGTTCATTTTATATTTCATTAACTTTGTTCATTAGTTTATGTAAAGGCAAATATTACATTGTGATTTTAGAAATATTCTAAACCTTTTTTGCAAACCCAAGCTATTTTATGATATAGCTTTGAAAACAAATAACGTACTTTTTGCAAAT
This sequence comes from Glycine latifolia, assembly GCA_013407115.1. Classification (NCBI taxonomy): domain Eukaryota; kingdom Viridiplantae; phylum Streptophyta; class Magnoliopsida; order Fabales; family Fabaceae; genus Glycine; species Glycine latifolia. The sequence continues at coordinate 28,655,777 of CM023944.1, read as the reverse complement.
AGATAAGATTAGATGATATTAACAAATTTTGTAACAAAATCAAATTCAAACCCAGGTTCAGTTAACCCAAGAGATAGAGATATATAAGACATGGGTAATTTTATATTGGCTCATCTCTACTACTAAGACTATGTGCAATTCTTGGAAACCCTTCAAGTTCCATTAACTTTAAACAAAGTTACAAGTATTATTCTCTGCCACTTCTAGCTTTTACAACCTAAGCTTAAACTTCACCTAGTATTCTTTGTTTTACCAAGTCACTACTGGCTCTAAACAAATCAATAGATTGTTGGTAATTGGTTTGCTTACTGACTTGTTCATAACGTCTTAAAGATGATTATACAAATGAAACATGTGTCTTCAACAACTATTTGTCGTCTCTAAACGGTTTGATTTCTTCGTTGAAGGCTTGCATATGAAGAAGTATTTGTTGCATCTTCTCCATGCTGGGAAACCAATCTCTTTAGCTTTCTTGAAGAATACTTTAGCAAAAACCACTCTCTTTTGCTTAGAGCAGGTCTATCACAACAGGTGTAGCAAAATGCTCCTTTGAGATGTTTGAACTTATAAACGTTGATTGTTCTCTTAATTCTTAGGACTTGGATAAATCATAGGAAGAATGCTTCTAAGATATTTCCTGCAAAATGAATCTTAGACACAAACTATTAAATGAAGTTTTAAATGGTTTATCAAAACTTAACATTTGTCTGCTTCCATTTGATCTACCATATGTAGATACATTGTTTTCGTTTAACTGTATATAAGATAAAACTTTTAATCTTTGTAATTATTTGCATCTAATCAAAATTATTGGGGGTTCTAATTCGTCTTACGATTCAGCAGATTATATTTGTAATAAATGTTAAAAAAAGTGTATTGAGAAGTAACATTGTTGGTGTGAATGGAACCAGACTTGGACCCTATAATAAATATTTTAGGTTTGAGACTGATAAATGGGAAAATATAGGGTTGAAAGAAAAGATAGGCAACATATTGATTCAAGTTTCAATGATTTAACCATAATTGAATCGTGGTTGAACTGATTTTTTTTTTAATATTATATAATATTTTAAGTAATAAAATAATATATAATTATAAAAAATTAGGATCTAAAAAATTTAAAATTAATATAAATGACTAAATTATCTGTTTCATAAGATAAAGTTTAATAATAATTGATATTAATGTGAAATATTTAAATATGTATTTTTATTTACCTTAAAAATATTTTTGATTAAATAAAAATAAATTAAATTGGAAAAAACCAATTCAACACTGATTTTTTGTACCAGTTCAACACCAATTTTCTATACTGTTTCAACATAGTTTTAGATCGGTTATAAAATGCCTTAATTTTTTAGAGTATTCAGATCAGTCATTAAAGCAGTTTCCAATTGAACTAGCTGGATCAGTTTTCAAAACATTGTTATTTATTAATCATATTTAAATTTAGAAATACGTATGAAACAAATACAATTTTTTATTTGCAAATTTTATTTCAATTTCAAAATATGAATACAATACACATGAACACGTTATTAATAATATATATGTTATTTGAAAATAATTTTAAATAGTTATTTTTAAAAGTGATCTTCTCTATATGTACGCCTAATTATACCCTGAAACTTCGATTTGATAAAAATATTTTTCGTAACATTTTTTATTATAAATTTAAAATAGTCTTATATTATAATACAACCATTTTAGGCTCAAAAAGGTTCTGCATTTTGTAAAAAGATGCATAATGGGGCCATTTCGAAAAAAAAGTTATTCTTCGACTTCCCTGGTTGACGATTGGCCGGCCAAGTTGGATGCAGAGGTAAACGACACATTGATTTGTGTCGCAAGCAGTCAAGCACGTCATCATTTTTTTCACGCTTTCATCCGTGCAACGTCCCTAATCTAACCTAAATCAATTAAAAAAATCTACACTAAGAAACTAAACTTTTATAATTAATTAATTAATTAAAAATGATGGTTTATAAATATTTAAAAATTATAAATGATTTGATTTAAACCTAATCTCTTCTTGGAATTCCTTGTAGAACTTTTTATAACATTCCAATTTTTCATGTGTGTGCACAATGGATAATGCTATTGATTTGTTGTGTAATTGAGTACTAATTTTTAGACTATTGAAATGGTAGAAAATAAGATGTTACCATATGATACTCAAACATGGTTAATTTCTTAAGTTTTTAAGTTAAAGTCTAGAAAGGTTAAGGATAATTCAAAGAAAAATCTCTAATCAAATAATGGTCAACTCATTAATAGTCTAGATGTTAATAATTGGATTTTGGTCTAGAAATAGAAATCAGAAACTTGAAATAATAAAATTAGTAGTTAACGTAAGTAAGGTTAGAAATTAAGTGGAGATAATTAAGGTTGATTAATGATGATCTAGATTTCATAGAATTAGAAAACGAATAATTAAGTCATAAGGGTTTAAAGTAGATGACATTTTCGTGTATGACTATACAACTAGTTTAAAAATATAATTTTAGCTAAATTAGTTGGTGACTAATTAAAGTGTCTAATTATATGATTAAAATAATTAAAATAAGTTAGAGTTGTAGTACCTTGAAAAATTACAATGTAGACCGACAGAGAAAACTTTATGTTGTGTCTTTTGTGTTTCTGCGTATTTAATTGTAGTAATTATATGTTTTTAATTATTGATTTTCGTGTTCTATATATATATATATATATATATATATATATATGCATGTGATTGGTTTAGTAAACCTTGACAAATATATAGAAATTGTTTGGACTAGATATTCATTTGTACAAGAATTGCACTGTACGTTGAATCACAATGTAATTTATCTCTGTGTGAGATTTACTTTGAGTACACATATTACTAGGGATGTCAACACAATAATTGAGGAAGTTAGCATAGTAATCAAGACATTTAGGATAAAATTTACTAGTTTTGGTAAAAAAAACAAGAATACTCATTTTTAGCAAACACTACTTTAACCATTTTTAGTAGAAAATTCAAAAGGAAAGCATACCAATTGTGGGTTTGATGTACACACTTTCCATGGGCTCAAGAGTCATTCATGAGTCAAAATTGAGTAATTAAGATAAGCCAACACTTTAATCCATTGGACCAAAGCCTTAAGCACACTTACAAGCTTCATTAAAAACCCAAAATCTTGCCATTTCCACTACTATAGGCGAGGCTTTCAACCACAGTTCTAAACTCCCTACGACAATAGTTGTAGAACCATCATTGTTGTGCATGTCATTGAAAAGCATAACTTTCGACGACAGTTCAAAAAACTGTATTTGTTGATTTTTTTTACACCTACGAAGACAGTTTTTAGCCAAAATCGTCTTTGTATCTCCTGTCTTTTGTTTTTTTTTTTTTACATGCATACAAAGACGTTTTTTAGCCAAAACCATCTTTGTATCTCTTGTCTTTTGTTTTGTTTTTTTTTACATGCATATAAAGACGATTTTTAGCCAAAACTGTCTTTGTATCTCCTGTCTTTTTTTTTACATGCATACAAAGATGATTTTTAGCTAAAACCGTCTTTGTATGTCTATATACAAATACAAAGATTGTTTTGGCTAAAAATCATCTTTGTTTCTCCTGTGTTGTTTTTTTTTACATGCCTACAAAGACGGATTTTAGCCAAAACCATCTTTATATGTCTATATACAAAGACGGTTTAGGCTAAAAACCATCTTTGTTTCTCCTATCTTTTTATTTTCAAAATTGCTTTTTATATATACTACCAAATGAACCAATGGACTTAACTGAATTTACACTTACAAAAAAACACCACATTGAAGGATTTTTATTCTATAAAATAAATAACAAACCAAATTGTTAGTACATTAAAATTTGGAATTCGACTTAGCACTGTAAAATGTCGTTCGACACAAAATTATATAAAATACCATGAAACATTATATTAAATGTAAATGAATTTATGTAACATAATTAAAAAAAACATCCTACTTTATAGCCTCCAACATAATCTAAAATTTGGTTGTAAGCTCATTTTCTTCCCCAATCTCCAATGACCAAGAAGCTAAGTAACCCATATTGTTTAGATGCTTGTTCAAACAGCTCAAGCACTGCAGAGGAAACAACCAAACACAAGGTAAGGCTAATGGGAAAGTGTTACTACATAGTAGAAATATGTTCTTTTGGCCTTCACATACCTAGACATGCATTTACTTATGTAACAAAGATCAATTATTCAATAATTCAATAAGAATTGAATGTTGTAGGGGACAATTTTTTTTAACAATGCCTCTTCCTTGAGCCACGTTGCCCACTTCATAGACCAAGAAAAAAGGTTTGTATTGAAATAATCATGATTATATTAAAAAATTATTTTCACAGCAATTTATATATAAAAATAGCCGGGACCAAAAAAAAAATAGAATATATCATATATCATAATATACACATAAACAATTGGCACATGAAAAGGTGAGATAGATGGCTCTTACATTAAAAAATTCACTAAGGACCTACTTCAAAATGGTACTTAACAAGTTTTAAGGGCAAGTAAACCAAAAGAGATTATTCTGTTTAATAGGATTAGCCCTTAAAAGTAAAAGAGGACATCATACATGCAAAGAGATATGATGTTAACACACCGCTTTGGTACTTTTACTAAGTTCCAAGGCAGGTTGTGATATCTCCAAGCCATGCTTCCTCACCAGTTTTAGGTATCTGCAATTGAAATTAGAGGAAGTGAAACTTCATTAATTAACAAAGCCAAAATTAAAACAAAATACACAATTGCACATCATATCTAATACTTACTCTTATGCATTAAACAAAATACACAATTAACCATTGAGAATACTGGTCTCTTATTGACTAATATTGATAAATATTATCAAATGTTTCAGAATTGTGTGAATCCAAGAGCTTGTCCTCATTTTCATCATATTCACTATCATCAACACCTTTACACTCAATATACGTTTACTGCTCTCAACAAACCAATGATAAAGGTATTCATGTCTGACCTAATCGCTCTTACTGTTGGTATGGTATATAAGACACTGAATACACACTTAAACCACCTATTCTGAACATTTTAATTTTTTTTTTTGCTTTTAACAATCAATAATGATTACTATGAACAAACCTTTGTGTTTTAGCTGCATGAGATTAGAGTACTTTGAAAACTAAACATCAAATTAGTTGTCAAATGGCACAATCCAGGCCGTGTAGTAAGTCTAGAAAAGTATTTAGTACTTATGGAATGATGCACATGCATCAAATGCAAGAGGTAAAGTAGATATGGCAATGGAGATACCAAAATATTATACACTAACAAAAAAAAATATAATTCTAATGCAAGAGGTAACGTAGCTAATGGATCATATGGAAAAGCCAAAATTTGAGGTACCAATAAACAAGGAATAAAAGCTATACGTACAACCTAAAAGGCTAAAACGGAAATATTATACACTTACAAAAAAAGAACCAAATGTCAGGACCAATGAACTGATGGCAATGGTGAATCCATTTATCCCAAGCCATTCTATGCTTGTAACGTTATAAGAGAAACAAACATAAGTTCATAAGGAAACCATATAATTCTATTTGTGTTAAAAAAAAAACAAAGAAATCTAAAAAATTAGCACCTCCCTCAAGAAGAAAGAAGACATTTCTAATTAAAGAAGAAAAAATATTGCTTGCAACTGAATCTTTCACATGACTGCTATGGCAATCACTTTTTTTTATTGTTATCACTAAAGACACTAAAAAAAAAATCGAGTTTTCCGATGGCAAAAATCCATCGCAAAGTGCATATTTCCGTCAGTAACACCAGATTTCCGACGGAAATAAAGCAATCGCTAAAAGGGGCGTAGGAAAGGCATCGACGGATTTTTTGTCCGACCGACGGACATATCCGTCGGAAAGCATCCATGGGAAATTTTGCGACGGGAAAAATCCGTCGGAAATTTCGTGGCTTGTGGGAACTGTGGGAACTTTTTTGCGACGGAACAAATCCGTCGGAAACAACCTGTGGGACATTAGCGACGGAAAAATCCGTCGGAAGTTGTTTATTTTTTTTTAAATTCATTTTTAAATATTTATAATATTTTTTTAACCTGTTTTTTATTCATCAATATATAAGTAAATATTTGCTACCATGTTCACATCTAAAACATGCATTCAATTGATGAAATATTAAAATTCATTAATCTCAAACTTAACTAATTCAAAGTAAACAACTCATAAAAGCACAAAATCTTATAAGTCCATACTAAGCATAAAATTCAAAGTAAGCATAAAATTCAAAGTAAACAACTCATAAAAGCACAATGTCTTATAAGTCTATACTAAGCATAAAATTTCACTAAGCAATACTAAAACAAAGAAGCAACCTTTAGCCTAAGAATTTCAAACCAGACATTTCCAATGTTAACAATATAGAAGATTGAATATATGCACTAGATATACATATAGTAAATTTACAAACACCAATACAAAAATATCAATACCTTTAACCAGAACTTTCATCTCAATAATCTTTTAAGATTCCAGAACAAGGAGCATATAACAAAAATAGAAAGCACTTCATGCAGTGTTGTGTTCTATCATTTTATCATTGCTACCTTAATTTTCTCTTAATAGTTAACAATGTCACCATGGCAACATTTATGTATTTCAAACTAAAAAGAGAAATGAACTAGCATACATTATGTATAAATATGAGCACCACAAGATGCATGATAATTGACTAACAGATAGAGCGGTAAAACAATAACAATTTATGCTAGTCTTGACTGATAAACTATAATTCTTAAGAATTATAGTCTGATTAGAACCTCTTGCCATGATTTAACACTCATATAGAGCAAAATGAAGGACAAAAAGTAACTTACTTGATAAAACATCAATGATATTGCTGCATTGAAATTATAACCTGTATCCAAAAGAATAAGGAAGTATGAACAAAATGAAAATGAAGGACAAGAGATGATGAACCTGTATCCAAAAGAGCCACAATCATGTCACTTTCTGATTTCAGTTTTCTCTTAGCAGCATAAGGTTCCAAACATATCAGTTGACTAATCCCTAAAGAGGTTGAACAACAAATAATATACATGCTGTTTAGATAAAGTTCACTTCTCATAGAATATCTGAAGAGATTATAGGAATCAAAGGGACTAAAATAGAAAATGGAACAAAGAAACATACACCATATATACACAATAGTTAGAAATCGAGAAGGTGAGCCAATTAACTGTAAATATAAGATATTATAAGATACCTCATAGTGTTAGTACCTCATAGTATATCTTGCATCTTGAAGAAATTATAAGATATTTGGAAACCTCTATAATATTTAACTATAAGAATTCACAACAAGATTGGCTTTTTCCCACTGAATTGCTTCTGAAGATACCAAACCAGTAGAATTAAAACTTAAAAGAAATGTTGATTCAACACATTCATCTTGCAAATCCAAATCAATTGTAACGACCCCGTATTCATCCGGTTCATTAACATTATAATATGGTCTTAAGCGCAGCAAATACTTAACGTAAATTAAGTAAACACAGAAGCATAAAATAATAAGACGTCATATATTACAGTCTAACATTATATATGGAATTGATATACATCCCGGCACCTGGGTTCTGTTTCAAAAGGTACATCAATATACAAACTCTCAAAAGACCGCCTTCCAAAATCCGTTTCCTCGAACTCAGCCTCGGCCTCTTGTCCAGGATCCTCGATTTATAGCCAACCCGGTCTCGGCCTGCTCGGCCTCTTAATCGAGATCCACCAACCTCTACTCAGGCATTTTACCCTGGACCTCATCCTCTGTCCTTTGGCTATCACCTGCAAGATAATATAATCCCCAACCGAGGTGAGATACAATCTCAGTAAACTCAGGGTTCTTGGAGACTCACCTCCCCCTGGTTCACTTCTACAGTACATAACATCTATATTGGCATTATCAATAACATAGCCAACCCAACCTTTAGTAAAATAATACATGTACATAACCACATCAACATACCCTTCCATCACCAATATGCAATTTAGCCAGCCAATGCAGATATCATACACAATTGCATATAAGATATACAAGTTAGACAACCAGTACACCTTTAGTGCACTCTTGTATATCTTCCAATGTACTCCACGTACAAATCATGTATCCCGGCCTGAGGTCCCAGACCCCGGACTCCACGTGATAATTCCACCAATGTGCCCTTCCAGCACAGACATGCACAAATGTATATACAAATACATAACTTAGCCAACCATTGCACATCTCCATTACATGTATGTTTTCAATCAAAAGCAATAACACACAATGTAAATACACGCACCATGATATCCAAGAACCATCACTCCCCAGGAGTATGGTGGAACACAATCAAGGGAACCAACTCCTAAGAACAAAGAGCTTACCTTATCTGATTCTAGTACCTATCCTCTCAGCTGCGTGTTTACTGCCACTGATATCTTCTTTATCAAGCCCTACATCAGGCAAGAAAGATATCAAGAACGGTCCTCAATCGTTTCATGAAAAGAACCCAGTTCTTTTCCAGATCTCAACCATATACAACCACCCAATGACTTGTAAACCCCACAAGATCTAATTGGTAAAAACAAAATTCCCAAAACCTAGAAAAGTTAGTTTTCAAGGTTGAACTTTCATCACAACAACCTTCTAAGCATACTTCTCCAAAGAAACATCACTCAAAACCAACCATAACTTATATGGGTCATTTTTCCTTTTAACTGCAAACTCAAAAGATATGGTAAAACTCACAGATCGTACCTTAAAACAGCAAGGAAAGCTTATAGGACAGCTTCTAAAAGCTTGGATGTCCTGAACGTGCCTTCTATCTCTTAAAGATTGAAACTTTAACTTTCATCTATAGAAATGATCTCTTCACCTGATGATTTTCACAACTAACACAGGTTGGAAACTAGTTTGTATGGTGATACTCTTTAATTCTTACATTGTAGGTGAAGGTGTTTAGGTTAAGGGATGGTTATCTAAGAAGCATTTCTCACTTTAACAATGGAGGAAATATGGAATAAGAGAGAGAAAATGTTTTAGCAAAGACGGCGAAAATAAAGTTTTTACTAAAATATCTCACTTATGTATATCTTAAATATCCTGAAAATTGACACGCGTCATATCGTAATATGAGGACCTATCCCGCGTCAAAACAACTAGCAAAGAGTCAACACTTTTCACTTGCGTAAAGTGAAAATGTAGAGATATTTGACTGTCGGGTTGGGTCTACTGTTTGGCAAGTCAATTTATTATACCTCATACAAGTTATGTGTGACTACCCGAGTTCTCTAAACCCTACATACGCTGCTGGGTTCTCTTCCTATTACTAACGTTGGATTTATATATATATATATATAGTGAGTGCAACTTCACTACCATATCCCGGGTTCCTGAGCACTCATTCCAACCACAACCAACTTCATTTGAGCTAATCCAACCTCATCCAACTTCATTACTTGGTACGCCACCAGTCCAAGGTTCCTCCCAACCACTTCCGGGATCGCTAACCTGGTAACTCTATCAAAAGGGATTGCGAGCTCTTCCGGTCTTTCTACCCGATGGCTCTTACAAGTCAACTAAAAACGAGCTCCTCCGAGCTCAACCGAGACCACTACCCGGTTGCTCATCCGAGATCATAACTTGGTAACACGTACAAGATCATCACTCGGAAACATATCCGAGATCACTACTCGGAACACATTCGAGATCACTTACTCGGTCGCTCTTTCCTTCTTTGTTCGAGTTCCTTTCCATACATAAGCACTTTTCCATAAAGTGCTATGTATGTGCACTACTTGCGTGGAGATAAGCCGGTCTTCCTATCAAAACTACATACATCATGATCCCGGATTTGAAAAGGTGTTATCTACACCCCCTTCCTGTCCGGGTTCCAAAATATACCCCATTTAGGTGACACCCGGTCACATGAACCCGATTTTGAAGAGATGCTATCTACACCCCCTTCTTATCCGAGTTCCAACATACACCCCCTTATTTGACAACCCGGATTATCACAGGGTCATTATATCAATCGTCTTGAATTTTACCTAAAGATTGAGAGCTCTAAGCTGAGAATCCATTGGAACATAGTACAGAGGATTCAATCTCTTGAAGTTTGAAATTTAAGCATAAATGAATGCTCTCCTTTTGAAAGATGCACTATTTTGTACTCATATGGGATCCCTAGTCATATTAGATACATATTTTTAAAAAATCAATCAATAAAGAAATATAAGTTCCTTATGTCCAATTCAACATTTTCTGGAGTTATAACCAAATCCAAAATGCAAATCAAATTTCTGAATTCCCATTATACACCTATATTAGATATAGTTATTCTCAATTGAAAAAAAATAAAGTGAAAAGAAGCAATTTTGTAATGGAGATCATTCTGTAGCAATGATTTATGTGTGTGTGAAGAGAGGGAAAGGATCATCCTATCAAAATTTCAAACAAAAATCCCAGAAAGGAAAATGAAAAATAAAATTACAATTGAAATGAACAAGGGGTTAAATATAAACAGAGAAAGAAGAACAAATCAAGTAGAGCAACTTTTTCCAAGTAAACAAATTAAGTGCATATGGAGAAATAGGTTAATGTTAAGAAATAATTTACAAATTAAACAAAAAAAATGAATATGCAGCTTTAGTGCTTGGGAAGTATTTATTTTCTAATCTTTGCCTGGGTAAATTCATGTGCAGATCCGCCTTTAGATTGAAGCCTTAAAACAACATTTGGAAGGCTTGTTTCATCAAAAGCCTTAAACCAATAGAACCTGTACAAACCACAGATGTAAATATAACCATATTCTAAATAATGGGTGAACTCATGCATTTTTTTTACCTAATTATGTTATTTGGCTTAATCATCTTTGCCATTTTGCATATGCTATGTTTATCATCCTTATTCCTAACAAGGTCCATAAAGAAAATGAAGGAGTGTTCATTGTTATTCAGTATTTGCATATGATATGTTTAATTAAAATATTCAATTATGTGAAACCTTTTTAAATTGCTACTGGTTTGATTAATAAAAAAGAATGACATTTCAGATAAAATTTATTTAAATAAAAACAATAATAAACACATAAGAGGGACAATAAACAGTCCTATATGCCATATCTTCTGTACCTAAAAATTTATGGTATCTCTTTTAATTGATTTTGGCAGATGTACCAGATAGGGCCTTGATATTAAGGAGGCATGGACTTGGTAGTAACCTCTTCTCCTGCCTTATATTCAATGAGTTGGAGGCATTTAACCCAAGAGACCAATTGCCTTTTGCATTTGTTAGAGATCACATGAAGCCCAACATTAGGCATAAAAAAAGCCACAAAAATTACACTTTGAGTAGCTGTAAGTTGTTCAAGAAATAGCAAGGGCAATCCAATCCATCTGCACTGGGGACCAACGCACGTGATTGATTTCAACTGATGAAGCGTACCACATCACAACCATTCCCTGAAGAGAACCCTATGTCCATTACCTCCCATATGAAGGCCCTTGCATCATCACTAATAGAGCACAAATGTCTTTGTTGTAGAGTTTCACCCAAAGAATGTACTTGATGTCCATTAAGATTTGATAGAGCAAATCCATTCAATCATTTAAACCTCCCTGACTCTTGACTTTATCCAAAATGACTTGCCTGAACTGCGAAGGTGATCAAGCTTCTCATGTGGAAGTTTGATCTTTGTTTCTTAGCGAACTTGAAACTCTGATAAAACCACCACCTCCACTCTGATCTTAAGCATCAAAAGCTTTGTGAATTGGTGCCCTTTATTCCAGTTCCTTCCTTATTTGAATGCTAGTGTCGAGACTCAATCAAACAGGACAGTGTAGTGGAATTCACTCCCTATACACATTAGGCATGCCCACAGCAAAGTACGTTTATAGTTTCCTACAACACAATATTCGGCAACAAAGAAAAATTCAAATGTGTATTCCTGAGTGAAAGCAAACATTTCGTGCATTGACATGAGCAACTTATGAAAATATGATAAAACACAAATCAAAAGGAAAAAAAAGAAACGAGGAGTAAGAACCAAAGCTTTGAGCCTAAATGAAAAGAAAATAAGAAGCAACAATGAGTAAGAACAAAGACAATTGCCCCAGATAAGCTCTGCACTCTTTCCTTCTCAGACTGACCACAATCTTGGTAAGACATGGGAGGAACAATAAAATATAAGAAGCTTGATCATAGATGTGTCCTTAATATAATGGATATGAGGCTTCTTATTTTAATGAATCAGGAAGGTAATTTTGGATCTTCTACGTTTTTGTTTACCTAAAATTTTAGCTACATAACTTTGAATTTTTAATGTAATCCTAAATTAGTAGCGACCTTGATTGTTTAAGCAATTTCCTCGCCAGATGCTAGTTGGGTGTTGCTCAGATCGTGGGGGTGGGATTGGGCTTAGACACAGAGGTCACAGGCTCAGTCCCTTTTGAAAAATGAGAAAAATATAGCCTTTTTGACTAAGAAAAAGGAAGAATTCACTTGGGAGTGAGAATGGTATGCTCTCTTTCTATCTGTTATTGAATTCCTCTATGTTCCATTAAATTTTTGTTTTACTTGTTGAACAGGTTGTCCTTGCTGCTTCCATTGTGAGCAAATCTGGCAAAGGTGAGTTCTCTCCATGACCTTTTCATTTGAAAAAACAGTTGTCTTCTTCCTTTTCAGTAATCTGAGCCTGAAACACAGGCTGTATGGTTTTAGGAAATATAAGATATAAATTCCAAGAAGGGTAGCTGCTTTCCAGCAGCATATACATTAGTTTGACAAGTGGGGAATCTATTGTCAAAGTCATATCTTTAGATTTGTTTGTGGCTCCTGATGTTGAGATAACCAAGTTAAATATGGCGTATACTACTACTAGCATGGCTAAAATTGGGATACATGATGTGTATTTTTGTCTCTTTGTTTTCTTTATCTGTACAACCTATCTTCCCATCACTCTGCCAGAAACATAAATTATAGAATTATGAAATCCTTTTCCTATTTCAATTACTCAATCTGTTAGTTGTGCATGATTCTTAATATGATATCTTATTAATTGCCATTACTTAATTTTGTTAAATTCAAAATTCATTTTTAGTTTGTATAGCAAAGCTTAATCTTGAATCGCTTAATGTTGAATTTGGTGATGCCTAAGCCAAATGGATTCAACACCTATGCTTTTATACCAATAAACCTTTTATGTTATTTCCAGTTCTAGTTTCTAGATAGTTTGTGGACATGTCTCGTATCAGAATTGAGGGACTTCTAACAGCATTTTCCAAGTTAATAATAGGCACTGGAAAGCAACACACATATGTTGAGACGGAGAATGTGCGCTATGTTTACCAGCCAATGGAAGCTCTATACCTGCTTCTTGTAACAAACAAACATAGCAACATACTGGAAGATTTGGCAACTCTGAGACTTCTCTCCAAACTTGTATCCTTTTTTTTTATGCTTTATGTTTAATGTATTATGTTATTAACTCAATTTCTTTTCAATTACTTGGTTTTGTCTTTAACTCGGTGAGACTTGCTGGCCTGAATCTAGATTTTGTTCTGTGCCTTTGTCTACTCACTTTGCTGTCATGTTGGTTTTTTCGAGTTTTAACGATGCAATCAATGTAGGTTTCTCTTAAACATGGCATTTAATATATTGATTTTTATTAGAAGGTTTAGGATGATTTAGGATTGATCAATTGGTTTGTACTGGGAGGTTATTTTAGCTTTATTGGTCAGTTTTAGAGCCATTTATTAATTTTTTTACTAAAATATCGTGCTTATATTTATAGTTAGTTCATTCCTTAATACATTTAGGTTCCTGAATATTCTTATTCCCTTGATGAAGAGGATATTTGCCAAAATGCATTTGAGTTGATTTTTGCATTTGATGAAGTAATCTATCTGGGGCACATGGAAAATGTGACTGTCGCACAAGTTAAGCAACACTGTGAGATGGAGAGTCATGAAGAGAAACTGCACAAGCTGGTTATGCAGAGCAAAATCGATGATACTAAGGATGTTATGAAGCAGAAAGCTAGTGAGATTGATAAAAGCAAGGTATGAATGGAGGGACTATGTGTTACATTGTTTTACATTCAAAATTATGGGAGTGTGCATTATTTATTTGAATTAATGCATGTGTTCTACAGATTGAAAAGAACAGAGGTGATAAAGGGGGATTTGGTCCTTTATAGTCACTTAGAAAAATTGAAAATAGCTTTAGTGATTTGAGCATATCTAGCAGCAGAATTGGTTTTGCAAGTGGCTTTGGTTTTGGATTGAGTTCTGATGTTGATTCCTTTTCTACCAAGTCTAAAGGTTGGTTTTCATGGATTTTCATGAATTCTTCTAGAATGCTTCTAAATGCAATGATTTAAAAGGGCATTAAAACATGTATCCTGGCTGTGGTTTATTCTATGTCCAAATTAACACATTGCATTTATGTATTCCTGTATTCTCTTCCCTAGGTCGTCCAACTTCAACTGCCACTGCTCCACCAAAAGGTATTGTAATGAAGCTTGGTAAATCTCAAAGGACAAATCAGTTTTTGGAATCATTGAAAGCAGAAGGGGAGGTCATTCTTGAACATGTTCAGCCAAAACTTGGCCTGCCTCAGGCAGCTGCCCTACCATCAACAGATCCCATTTCTTTAACTGTTGAAGAGAAACTAAATGTGAAATTAAAACGAGATGGTGGAGTCAGTAATTTTGATGTTCAAGGCACATTGTCTCTCCAAATTCTTGACGAAGAGGATGGACATATTCAAGTTCAGGTATCACATTATCGCTATCCCTCTCTACCTTGATGTGTGTGTCCACAAAGAGGATGGACATATTCAAGTTCAGGATGGACATTTTTCAGTTTTATTCATACATCCTTTTATTAGAAATTTAGAACCAACAAGTTCTTTTGGTGTGTGTCTACTTTCACTCCAATCAACTATTACTTGGCAAAAAATTATTAACTAAGAGTCTAAGAAACAAAATGATACATCTGAAAGAGAATTTGTATTAGTCATGTATCATTTTATTTCAAGTGGAGGGACATTCCAGACAGATTGAGATTCTACATCATTACCTAGTGGTAGTTTTGTATATACAGTGAAGACTTGCCATTGCAGGTTCAGCCCCTTCTGTCCATATTGAATCCGTAAACTTTTCTTTTGGTGTAGATTCCACCAAAGAGGTTTATTTATAAGATACTTTTAGCTTGTAGAGATAAAATTTCAATTTTCCTTTTCTATAAGTGCATTTCAAGAAATTTATCGAAACAGACCCTAAATATCACTTCATTGTATCATGCATGTGCTCTAGTTTAGGAAATTTGCATTTGCATTTGCATTTTTCTCAAGTTTGAATTAGTTTCTGAGTGGTGTTTAATTCTCTACTCTTGCCCTAGTCTCATATATGTTTTCCCATAAAAACCAAATTCATACTACAAATCACACAACACATTACATGACAATGGTAATAATGAGCTGTAACAGGTTGTTCTTTTGAATTTTATGACTTATATTGAGGAACATATACATACCTTTTGGAGGTCAAAGCAGAGTTAAGGGGATTTTGAACCAGTTGACCAGTCCACAAACTTCTTCCACAGTTTGTCACTCCTATTCACCAAATCCAAACAGTGACATTACATGATTTAGAGAACATCATTAGCAGAAGAAAATAGGATCACATAATTAATGACATGATCAAATGATATCATTTAAGTAGGTAAAACACAAAAGAAATAACATGGAGGAAAGAAGCTGAATATTAATACGAATAAAGGTTTACTAGTTAAGTGTGGTTGCCTTAAAAAAATAGCAAATGATGATTTTAAAAAAAAAATGGCAGAGAGCTAGCATATCATGTAGCAAGTAACAATTAACAAAAAAATGAGACAACCTATGAGAATGGAGTATAATATATGAGTCAGATCTGTAATTGCTTTCTCTTTTTTGTAATTCCTTATCTCTGTCTTTTACCACTTTATATTCACCATCTTCAATATTTCTACCTAATATACTAACTTGCATTGTTCCAAATAGCCATTCAAATTTTCAATTTTAAAGTCAGGAATGAAATTGAAAATTCAAAAGCTAGAAGCACTGCCATTGCCTTCAGATACAGAGGAGCAAGAAGCAGTAGTAGATTGCTTATTCTCCTGACAACACTCCTCTGATTTCACTACCTCAGCCATATCCTTCACACAAGAACCCAAAATCCTAATAAAGAAACCATAGCATATATCAAAAACAAAGAAATCAAAATTCTCTCAGAACAACCCAGCACATACCAACCATCCAAAAATTCCAAAAACCCACCTCAAATTGGAAAAAAAATAAGCTTTCATAGTGGAAACAAATTTAAACAGAACCCAGATCTTAAAATCTATTAAACAGAACCCTAGACTTTATTTGAACCACCCAACAAGCTAATTGTTGAACAATATAGAATATACAAATGAAGGGAAAGAGATTCAATTTTTTGGCACATTAGTGTTTGAAGGTGTTGTATATCACATTCAGCACCAAAAATGAATATTAAAGAAATTTAGAGAATTACTCATGTATAGTTTGGTGACAATCTTGAACTGGTTGGAGAATATGCTAATGAAGAACTATAGTTTGGAGACAACGCAAAACGAAGACACCGTTTAAGGAAGCAAACCACAGACGGTGATAGAGAAGACAATTTCAGATGGAGGAGGCTAGGGCACATACAAGGGTCCTGAAATGGACAATCACGGGTGTTGAGCACATACACAAAGGATTCAAAATGCATGACTTCTCTACTCAACCATCGGACTATCATTTAATAATTTTCTTGCGATTCTGAGAACACGACGACGACGGAGTCACGGAGACACCAAAACACGAAGAGCTTTCAGATGAACGGAGGCTACTAGGTTACAATGGAAACAAGGGTGAGGCTAAGGTAAAATCACGTGAACAAAATGGAGACAAGTTTGAGGATCATAAACACAGTCATTTTGGATATTAAAATTCACATTTCAAAGACAGACTAGGAGAAACGTCTTTGAAGACAATAAAATGACGACGGGTTATTACAAGAACATCGTCGTTTTCCATTTACAAAGACGGTTAAGGAAGAATCGCCGTTGGAGATCGTGCAATATTTACAAACTTGCCATTGCACCACATTCAAAGACAGTTTCGTGGAAAATGACTTTAAACCGGTGTTGTGGAAGGCACTTTATGTAGTAGTGTTCCTCTCATTTTCATATCAGCTTCTAGGGGAGTTGAGAGCAACAAAACTTCTTCTTGCTCTTGAGGGCTGGTCTAGAAACCTTGAAGCTTATAAGTGTTGGTAAGCAAGTTCACCTTTCACTCTAGCCTTGAATCTTCTCTCATGTTTTTGAGTTTTGTTGAAGCTTGTTTTTAACTCAAGAGAACTTCATTCTTGGTTGTACCCTTTTCTTTCACATGGAGACTACAAGAGGTAAGGGGGGTCTCTCCAACTCTTGAACCCTATTCTTGTTGTTAAACTTCCTTGAACATGTTGTCTTGAAATTTTTGTGCTTGCTCCTTGTTCTGGATATTTGTGTTGAGCTATAAAGACATAGGATTAGTCGTAAATTTCACTTAAATTGAAGTTTTCTAACAAAAGTTATGAATAAAACAAGTTTTAGAATATTGTACCAAATAAAATATGCCACAAAAATAATCTGACAGTGAGAGTTGTATGGATTGGTTTTATTAAAGTTTTGACCTCAAAAATGAGTTTATTAGGTGTGAAAATGTAGGATAGCATATAAGATTTGTGAAAAACCGATTCCTGGAGCATCGAGAACATTAAGAATAACTTAGGATCCAAACTTAGTAAAACTGAGCGACAGAGTGATTTGAGATAGTAGATAAGTTAACATTCGAAACCATGCATCTTGATAAAGTCACCTTAGAATTATAAATTTTTGGAGTTTTTGATTTAATTGTTATATGATTGCTGAGATAAATTGCAAACTCTGATGACTAAAGCATGCTCTGAAATTGTGATTATTTTTCTGCTAATACATTTGTTGAAAGGCCTGTATATTATTATTATTATTATTGTTGTTGTTGTTGAATGATAAGACCGACAGAGTGTGAACCCCGACAATTATATTTGTGGTGTGCGAACTTGTATTCTATTATATATATATATATATATATATATATATATTGTTATTTTATCTGTATGTGTTGTGGTTTGGGTTCGGGGCCGTACGACCCTTGGCAAATTGCTTGTTATTAATTTTGGGATGTTGTAAATATAATTGTTATGCTATCAAATTTTTGATAGAATTGGGTGAAAAGTGATTTCTATCACTTGGGGGGCCTAGAATGGTTCCTTGACAATAATACATAGGCTTGGGCCTCATCTTTCTCTATGTGTGTATGAATGTTTGTTTTGTGTGTTGTATGTGGCATGAGGGCTACACATGCAATGTGACAAAAAGATGCAAGAAGATTGAAGGAAGAGTAAAGAATTCTTAGTTCTATCTCATATGTGAGATGACATGTTTTGTTATTAAGATCATCTATGAGATGGTGTAGTTATGGTTAGATTCCATCTATAAGATAGTGAGATATATGACTATGGTCCATCTATGAGATGATGAGGTATGTGGTTATGTTCTATCTATAAGATGACGAGCTATATGCTTATGGTCCATCTGTAAGATGGTGATGTATATGATTATGATCCATCTGTGAGATGGTGATGTCTATGGTTATGTTTCATCTATAAGATGGTGAAGTATATGATTATGTTCTATATGCAAGATGGTGAGATTTATGTTGAGACATGAATGATTTACAGGGTACACTAGGGTATAGCGAGCAAAGGTAACCAACTATTAATGAAATATACTATTATAAATAAAGGAACACTGCAGGTAAAGACATCTTTCAATGACACATTAACATTGATAATTCACTTACTGACTTAAGCATCAAAGTCTCTTTTGTAGGTATTCACCACCGTCCGAAAGAGCTCAGCAAATCGAGAAGGATAGTTAGAGATAGGTCTTGGGAACACTCTAGATTTTGATAAGAACATTTGGAAAACATTCCATATTTTGGTAAGAATATTCCCACCATGGGACTGCGTTAAATTTTCTCAGACCGCACATTCATTATCATACACGGAAGGAACGATGAGATCAATAAAAGTCCATAGGGATGAATGCATGTTGAATTCGATATTTTATAGTGACAATGAAATTCAGGACATGTAATAACTGCTACGATGAATTCAACCGAGCCTCAGAACGAGTTCTGAACATTTTCTATTCTATAAATTTTGTCAAGAAGCATGTGAATCAAAGATCCTTCAAGGGGCGTGTGCTTGCAGCCAGCACAACTGCAATTCGACACACACATCATTGAAAGTTGTGGGTGCGCCTCGAAGGTACAAGTTTCTAGTATATAATATCTTAAACTTCTTCCCCTCCCTGTTCGGGTCACGCCTCGAAGGTACTACTTTCTAATGCCTCAAGTTTACGATCATATTAATATGATACCATTTCTAATTATTGTCCTACTCCTATTATCATATATAATATATAATATCTCATTGCGGATAATATTCCATTGCGGGATTTTCAGTGACATATCAATCTCATAAAGCTAAAGACAAGGAGTTTATGGGATGAAACAGTTTATTTACAAACCACATTTATGTGATGAAATGGCTTACGTGCAAAACCGCATTTATGGGATAAAACGGGTTACGTGCAAAAACCAACTCGCACCTCAATCATGGTTTATATGGTCAAACCATATGCCACATTAGATCATGCCGTAGTCGGAATAATACCTCGACATTATTTTTCATCTTTCATATCTGGCCATTGGGCAATATAGAAGCTTAAATAATATTATCCTTCAAATAAAATAGTATATAAAAATGCATGTCTGTACTTACTGAACCATATTTGTCAATCTTGTTGATGATATGTCTTTTATAGGTTATATTAGTGTTGGATAAGGTTTTCGTTTAATGCTTGGCCCAAATCCCCATGCACTGAAAAGGGGAATTTTGACTTGGGTCCAATTCCCGAAGAGCTGACCTCTGCCCATTCCATGTTTAGGAAACAGAAATCCATAAACCTAATTCCTCTCTATAAATATAACATTTATAGATGGAGGATTGTGACCTGACCAGACTGAAGTTGCAGAAGTTGAGAGCACAGAGAAGAGTGAGCTTCCTGTGAGTGTATCTCCGGCGCAAGGTTGTTGAGAGTGAGAGTCTCCGAGAGGTTGAGTGAGCAACCCTTGTAGAGAGAGAGTTCCCTCCATTGTTGGTGAGGTTGAGCGTGTCTCCTGCTTCAGGTTGTGGAGAGTGTTTGTAACCATTATTGATAATAGTGGATTGTTTCTGTACAAGGTCCCGTGGGTTTTCCAGTTTCTGGTTTTCTCCCACGTTAAGCCATATTGATTGTGTTTTTCTCTCCTATTCTTCCTTGCAATTTGTTTATTCACGTTTCCGCACATTTTACTGTTTGATCGATTGAGGGTTGAGTCTGAGACTGCCTGCTGTTTGCTGTTTGGCTGAGTGGAGAAGCGCACCTCCAATCCCAACAAAGTGGTATCAGAGCCCAAGTTCGATGGGTTCTGATGGAGGAAGGAGACAGGATGGAGACCAGTGGTGCCACTACCCATGACGGGGATATGTTCAAGTTGACCGCAGACAACTTCACCTACTGGAGGCCGATGATGGAAGATCATCTGTATTGCAAAGATTTGTATGATCCCATTGTCCTTGAAGAAAAGCCGACCGGGAAGTCAGACAGGGATTGGGAGATCCTGAGTCGGAAAGCGGTGGCCACGATCAGGAAGTATATTGACAAGTCTCTCTTTGAGCACGTGTCCGAGTTCACAAATGCGTTCGAATTGTGGAACAAGTTAGAGTCCATGATTCAGAAGAAGACTCCTAGGAATAAGGCACACCTCGTCCGCCGGTTGGTGAAGCTGGAGTACAGGGACGGGATGAGCATGATCGAGCACCTCAACACATACAAAGGTATTGTGAACCAGTTGTCCAAGGCCGATATGAGAATTGACAACGAGATGCAGACTTTGTTGTTGCTGAGTTCATTGCCAGAGAGCTGGGATACTCTGGTAGTGACGTTGAGCAACTCGGCTCCTGAAGGGAAACTGGAAATGGACGTCGTGACAGACAGCCTCCTGAATGAAGAAGCCAGGAGAAGAGAATGAGGTGTAACCAGCACGTTTGATGCCAACGTGGCTGAGAGGAGTAAGTCCAACTTCCGGGTTCGAGGCAAGAGTCGGGGTCGTGAGAGGTGGGATAAGTCCCGAGATCGGTCAAGACCGAAGAGTGAACTAAAATGCTTCTACTACGGGAAGCCCAGGCACAAGAAGACAGACTGCTGGATTCTGCAGAAAGACGAATAGAATGGCTCTGTGAAGTCAGACCAGAGCATGCAGAAGAAGAGAGAAGCAAAGAGCATCACGATGGTGGTTGCTAGTGCTAATCCCGAGATATTTCTTCTCAGAGAGGATAATTCCCTAAATGTTGCCTTCGATGATTGTACCTGGATAGTTGATTCAGGCGCTTCTTTCCATGTGACCCCTCATAGAAGGTTTTTCTCCTCCTACCGGAGAGGAGATTTTGGAGCTGTGAAGATGGGGAATCAGGTAACCAACAAGATTGTTGGTATCGGCGATGTGACCCTTACCTGACATGCGGTTGAACCTAATCTTGGTGGGAAAACTTGATGATGCCAGATTAGTGAACAACTTTGAGGGCTGTAGATGGAAGCTGACGAAAAGCAGTTTGGTGATGGCTAGAGGAAAGAAGGAAGGCTTCTTGTATGTGATGCAAGGAAGGATGATTGGCGGTGAAGCCAACACGGTGTTTGATGGTTCAAGTCTGGAGCTGTGGCATAAGCGCCTCGGCCATATGAGCGAGAAAGGACTTGAGATTTTGGAGATGAAAGAGCTATTGACCGGGTTGAAGGGTCAAGTGCTGGAGAGTTGCTCGCACTGCTTGGCTGGGAAGCAGCACCGGGTTTTGTTTGTGAGACTGGATCAACCCAGGAGACGAAGGCACATACTTGACCTCGTCCATACTGACGTCTGCTCCATGTCAGAGAAATCGCTTGGAGGAGCGCAGTATTTTGTCTCTTTCATTGATGACTACTCCCGCAGAGTGTGGGTTTACCTTATGAAGACTAAGGACCAGGTTCTCCAATCGTTTAAGGAATTCCACGCAATGGTGGAAAGGGAGACCGGGAAGAGATTGAAGGTGGTCAGATCAGATAATGGTGGTGAGTACAGAGGTCCCTTTGAAGCTTACTGTAGAGAAGCTGAGATCAGACTGGAGAAGACGCCCCCAAGACACCTCAGTTGAATGGGTTAGCTGAGAGGATGAACCGAACTATTAAAGAGAAGGTTCAGAGTATGCTGTCCAATGCAGGATTACCGAAAGGATATTGGGGAGAGGCAGTGAGAACCGCGGTCGATCTGATAAATCTCTCACCATCTCGACCGCTGAAGGGAGAGATTCCAGAAGAAATCTGGACGGGTCAGAAAGTGACCTATGACCACCTGAGGGTGTTTGGATGCCGAGCCTTCGTGCATGTCCCTAAAGATGAAAGGACGAAGCTGGATGCTAAGACGAAGGAGTGCATATACCTCGGTTCGCCGAAAATCGATTTTGGTTTCAGACTGTGGGATCCAATCAACAAGAGGATTGTGAGAAGCTGAGATGTAGTCTTCCATGAGGATGAGACCATCCATGACATCTCGAAGCCCTAAGTCCGGGTTACTGTCCGAAGTGAAGAACCCGTCCCTCAAGTGCATGCTGAAGCAGGGGGAGAAACCAATGATGAAATCGCTGAAGGCGATGTTGAAGATGATGACCAGCAAGAAGCTGATGATACCGGGATCCGGGATGAAAGTGAAGAACCGGGTTTTGATGATGAAGAAGAAGAACAACCGAGATACCCCACAAGAGAAAAAAGACCTTCTACAAGGTATCCACCTGATGAATATACCATAATTGCTGAGGAGGGCGAACCCCAGAGTTATGAGGAGGCGGTGGAGAGTCCAAAACATGGAGAATGGGAGAAGGCCATGCAGGATGAGATGAGATCCTTGCATGAAAATCATATGAGCTGACCGAGCTACCCAAGGGGAGGCGAGCTCTGAAGAACAAGTGGGTGTATAAGATCAAGCAGGAGGAGAGCGGCAAGAGGCCGAGATTCAAAGCCCGGATTGTAGTGAAACGTCGGAACCAGAAAAAGGGGATAGACTTTGATGAGATTTTCTCTCCTGTTGTGAAGATGACCTCGGTCTGGACTGTTTTAGCAATGACAGCTAATATGGACCTGGCAGTGGAGGAAGAAATCTTCATGGAGCAACCTGAAGGGTTTGAAGCTCCGGGATGTGAAGGCATGGTGTGCCAACTGAAGAAGAGTCTCTATGGCTTGAAGCAAGCACCTCGCCAGTGGTATAGGAAGTTTGACTCCTTCATGACAGACCACAGGTTCATGAAGACGGATGCCGACCACTGCGTCTATGTGAAGAGGTATGAGACTGGTGATTTCTTGATCTTGCTACTATATGTGGATGACATGCTAATAGTAGAACAAGACAAAGTGAAGATTTCTGCCCTGAAGGAGGCGTTGAGATCGTCCTTCGCGATGAAGGACCTCAGTCCAGCAAAGCAGATCCTTGGGATGAAGATCATCCGGGATAGGAAGAAGAAGCTACTATGGCTAAGTCAGGAGAAATATGTTGAGAAGATCTTGAAGAGATTCAACATGGACAAAGCCAAGACAGTGAGCACCCCTTTGGCCAGACATTTGAAGCTGAGTGAAAGGCAATGTCCGAGATCAGATGAAGACAGAGAGGAGATGGAGAAGATCTCATACCAATCTGCAGTCGGAAACTTGATGTGTGCAATGGTTTGCACCAGACCTGACCTGGCGTATGCAGTTGGAGTGGTGAGCCGGTATCTTTTGAACCCCGGCAAAGAGCACTGGGAAGCAGTGAAGTGGATCTTCAGGTACCTCCGAGGAACTACCAAGTTGTGTCTTCGATTTGGAGAAGGCGAGGTCGGGTTGCAAGGCTACTCGGGCGCTGATTTAGGGGGAGATTCCGACTCGAGGAAGTCGACGACGGGATATTTGATGACCCTGGCTGGAGGGGCAATCTCGTGGCAGTCAAGACTGCAGAAGTGTGTGGCACTATCGACTACTAAGGCCGAGTACATAGCTGCTACCGAGGCGTGCAAAGAGTTGATGTGGATGAAGTGTTTTCTCCAAGAGCTCGGCCATGATCAGGACAAGTATGAGCTGAAGTGTGACAACCAGAGCTCCATTCACCTGGCGAGGAATTCCACGTATCACTCTCGCACTAAGCATATTGATGTGAGGTATCACTGGATAAGAGATGCGGTAGAGGCCGGAAAGCTCACACTTGGGAAGGTGCACACAAGTCAGAATTGGTCTGACATGATGACGAAGCCGGTACCAGCAATGAAGTTTGAAGATTGCTGTGAAGGAGTCAGGCTGATTAACTCGGCATGATAAAGCCGAGGTGTAGAGGCCGGGTTGTGAAGAGAAGACCCCGGACCTCAGTGGAAGACCGGATTATGCTGGGTTGCCAATTATGTCGCATTGAAACGGAAGGGGGAGATTTCTTGGATAAGGTTTCCGTTTAATGCTTGGCCCAAATCCCAATGCACTGAAAATGAGAATTTTGACTTGGGCCCAATTCCCGAGGGGCTGACCTCGGGCCATTCCATGTTTAGGGAACAGAAATCCCTAAACCTAATTTCTCTCTATAAATATAACATTTATAGATGGAGGATGGTGACCTGACCAGACTGAAGTTGCAGAAGTTTAGAGCACAGAGAAGAGTGAGCTTCCTGTGAGTGTATCTCCGGTGCAAGGCTGTTGAGAGTGAGAGTCTCCGAGAGGTTGAGTGAGCAACCCTTGTAGAGAGAGAGTTCCCTCTATTGTTGGTGAGGTTGAGCGTGTCTCCTGCTTTAGGCTGTGGAGAGTGTTTGTAACCATTATTGATAATAGTGGATTGTTTCTGGACAAGGTCCCGTAGGTTTTCCAGTTTCTGGTTTTCTCCCACGTTAAGCCATATTGATTGTGTTTTTCTCTCCTGTTTTTCCTTGCAATTTGTTTATTCACGTTTTCGCACATTTTACTGTTTGATCAATTGAGGGTTGAGTCTGAGACTCCCTGCTGCTTGCTGTTTGGTGGAGTGGAGAAGCGCACCTCCAATCCCAACAATTAGTTATAAACATGACATGATATATCAAATTAGCATATATAATGACCGAGATGTTACAAGATAATATTTGCCACTTTTATAACAAGTGTTGAATTATAAAAAAAATAAAAAAAGAATATTTCTTTAAAATCTTAAGCTGGAAGATACTAGAGCTAATTCTAATCATCATTTACTTATTATGCAAAATTGCAGTGTGATTTTATCACCGCCTTTTCAGGCCAACTTGTCATTGACTTATGACTTGCATCCAACCTCGGAGGGGAGCTCGCAGTCCGACAGCAGGAGAAAACTTGGCCGTTCTAATGGCAAAAGAATTGGATAACATGATTTTAGAATTGGTAGCTAGCAAGGTAATCGAGAAAGTAAGATAAGTACTTTGCGCAGGACATGGGTGAAGATGCTGGAAATATTTTCTCTGACTTGCTTCGCCTACTTTGAGTGACCAACACCCCAAGTACGTATCATACGAGGTAGTTGTGAGATGGCAAAACCCACCATTACATAGAAAAGTGACACTTATTTGATCAAATACACCACAACACAGAGACGGTACCTATATTTTATCGCTACAATGAGTTACAAATATTATCAGATAGCTTTCGATCATTGTAATAAGGAATACTCCATTGTCAACATTTTATAGATGCTGAAGGCACAAATATAGCTTTGAAACTGTTTTTTATAAGATGCTACCATATCTACTAATGAATGATGCTATGACAGACTAATTAGAACATAATAATTTGTGAAAGTAGAGGGTGATAGTCGATTCATAGAAAGGTTTGCTTTATTTCACACCCGGAAGTGCTTGCTTATAAATACCCTATTTCTTGGCAGTATTCACCGACTATACTTTGTCGACTTCAGCTAACTTTTATCGTGAGTTTTAATGTGAAAAGTATTATTAGAAGTTTAGAACGATTAGGCTTTCCTTAGAAGCTAACATGATTTGTTATTTGAACAAATGAACAGTGATTTTCTCATGAACAGAGACATGGTTTATCCTTATTGAGCGAAGGCATGATTTATTGATATAGATATGTTACTAAATATTCATACACGTGACTGATATAGAAAGATGAATACTAGAAACCTAGAGGACCTTTATATGCTTTTTGTCTGATATGATATTGATAAAGAAAACATTTTGTAAAACACCAGTACTATTTCTATCCCGAAAGCTTTTCCTGTCAACTGCAATTGAAGAACTGTCTTCCTTATGATGTTAGAGGTGGCATTGACTCGTGAAGTTTCTATGTCACCTAACCCAGCAGTGCTGGAGTATCTACTAAAGTACTCGAGTGAAGAAGAGCTTTTTAGACAATATTTTCAGAGAATAGAAGCCGCTTTCACATAACTAATCACACTATCTTGATATTGAAGAATCTTTATCAGTTCATGCTTATCCATCATGGTTCTATCTCTCTTACTTCATTTATTATATTGTCTAATTCTCTAATGCACATATGCATATTGATCGTGATCCCTAGTCTTACTCTTAGGTCTCATGTCTTTACCATGAAATGTAGTTCAACATCAGGCATGAAAATATATATATCTATACATACGTTAGATAAATTATATTTTCTTCATATATTGACATGATTTGCTTTTTGAACATGATCAATTTTCGTTCTTACAAAAAGAACAATGATTTCACATGAACAAAGACTAGAGATCTAAAAGATCTTTACATAAATTAAAACAGACACACAACAACAACATTCAGGCACGGATCCCACTATCTAGCTGGGTAGTGCCAACGATTGTAGTTGATGACAAACACTTATGAAAGGCTTAAGCAACATGTCCTATATATATGGAGATGCAAGCAACACAGGGAAAATGAGCTTTCATTTTATACACAAATTAATGATTCTTTATTGATTCTCCTATGACATTCAATTGCTGCCCGAAAGGATGCTTGCTTGAAGGTGGGTGATTGAGTCTTTTACTACTTGTTCAATTTGTATTTTTGTTAATGTGATCGATTAATTTCGCATAACATGTTGTCTGGGTGCGACCGTAAGTGTGACATGAAAGGTACAAGATTAAAAGGTACGCTGTTATTTCCTTACAACAATGTGATTAACTGACATCATTGTGGAATTTCCTAAAGATCTGGTCTTCTATCTTGACAATAACGTTCCACAAGGCTTTATGAATTCCTAATCTCTTATCTTATTGAGAATTGATTGTTATACTTTGGAACATAGACATATTATGAATTAGTTGAAAAGGATACTCCAACTTTCAAACACTATCGGTTGAAAAGCTATATCTTATTGTAAATGATTAAGGAAAGTCTCTTATACAA
Organism: Glycine latifolia; assembly: GCA_013407115.1. Classification (NCBI taxonomy): domain Eukaryota; kingdom Viridiplantae; phylum Streptophyta; class Magnoliopsida; order Fabales; family Fabaceae; genus Glycine; species Glycine latifolia. The sequence continues at coordinate 28,628,156 of CM023944.1, read as the reverse complement.
TTAATGTGATGTCTCATATGTATGTTGTTCTAGGAGGAGATATTTAATATTTTGATGTAATGATTACATCATCATATCATGATACCATACTATTTCATCGTAATCATGTTATTGGAGAATTAATTTCGTATTTAAATTTGTGAATATTTAATCTATTGATCTTATTTGGTTGTATATTGGAGGGACATAATGGTGGAGCTAGGCAAGATTACAGTTCAATCTTTCCTGATATTGGAGGGACATATTGGTGATATATTTCCTGATTTACACTTCTGACTTATTCATGCAATACTATATTTTTGATTTATCCATACATTATCATTTGTCTTCAAGTCCAAACAAAACAAAATTAACTTGACGAAGTTAAGGAAGTAATAAGGAAAGTGGAGAAATAAGGTTGAACTCTAACATCTTAAAGGTCGAGTATGAGACATCACATTTCTCAAAGGTCGACTTCATGTTAATATGGTTAGTTCATTTTCTTTTTTTCCTTAAAAAAATCATTTTTTTGTGTTTAAATATCATATTCTTAATTTTTAAAAGTTAAAAGTCAGAAATATAAAAATGAATGCATAGTAATCAGCTAATATTTTTTTTTTGTCTTAATCTTTCTGTTCATTAGGAAAAAAAGACTAATCTAGAGTTTGACTAGAGGATAAGTAAAGTCAGGTTAAAAAATATTTCCACCATGGATCGAACTCGGATACTACCCGAACTATTCAACCTTAACTTTGGCACATTAACCATTTGTGTCCAGTCACTTGGTTTAATAATTAGTTAATATATGCATGAATTCAAAATTCTCCAAAAAAAATATATGCATGAATTCAAATACTCATTAATAACATGAATCCAATTATCTTCCCTAAGTATGCATTTAATACTCACTTTCTATTAAATGCACTAATTAATATGATTTATTAAACAAATCAAAATATAAAAAAACTAATATTGTCCAAAATGCCCTTATTTTTGGAGTAGAAAAGGGTCTCAAAATTTTGGTCTTTTATATTATAATATATAAATATTTTTATATGATAAAATATTTATTTTTTACTTAGGTATATTACATTAAAGTTGGAGACACCAAAAATAATGATGATTTTAGAAAATTACATCTTATTTATAATCACTCTTTTCCATGTACTAATTAATTATTGGAAAAAAAATCCTCCATCTATTATGCTTATTTAGATTACAAGTTGTTAATCTTTTGACAATATAAATATATTTTTATTGGCCAAATCACATACAATTATAATATTAGTAGTGATAATTATGTATTAATAATTTTTTTTATCACTATTAATTTTGTAAACCACAAATAACTACAAATAAATTAAGCGATAATTACATGATAATCAATTAATATATGCACAAACTCATACTCATTAATACCACCATTATATTTCATTATCCTCCTCCCAAATACCTAATAAAAATGTGCATTTAATACTTAATTTTTATTAATTGTACTAATTAATATGATTTATTAAATAATTAAATAAGATAATTGTACTATATGGGGTTTGCAAAATACACATGGCCACTTACGCGGTGCTCCAGTACACATGTCAGTCCTACTACAGGAGCACAGACGTCTCCCCTTTAGCAATCGGGCTGTTGGGCCAACAGGTTATCTCTAATGCTCCCATATTTGAATATTATTGATAATGTTGCAACCTCCTTATCAAGTGACAGATACCTAATTATCTATAAGCAACCATATTATCTACAAGCTATAAATTATCTATAAGGTACACGTTATCTATAAACCTAATTTTCTATAACATGCAATTATCTGTTAGTCATTATCTACATGCTAATAATTATCTACAATGGAACCTCGACATACAAGGACCCAAAGCTCCCTGTCACTCTATAAGTATTAGGTTTCGTCTAACCCTTTGAAACACTGAAAGACACTCATACGCACACTGATACACAGACTCATTCTTATACATATACATTCCCATTCTCACATAATTAATGTACTTACTTAAGCGTCAGAATCCTTTCATTTGTTTTGCAGGTTTCCCCTCTTAACAAAGCCAACTCATTGTCTGACGTGCAAGATCTGGAGCCTACCTTGGGCACATCCACCTTGAAGTGCACTACTTCCAGATTTTGACAAGTACAATAACCAAAAGGAAGTTTTCCAAAATTCCTAGTTTTTTTAGAGGGAAAGGCATCGCCAAAAATTTCTTATTTTATATTATAAAGGATCAAATTTGGTTGGATATATATGTAAAAATATTCTACACAACAACATCAGGGGGTTTACAATAATTCACACACCCTAATCAACCAACTGAGTTAGATAACCTTGACCACAACAACATATATAAATTAAACTCTATTTAAATAAAATCAAATTTAAACTAATGGTAAAACCTAACTCTTTATTCATAATTTTCTCATAAAGCTATAAAAATAATTAGTTTTTTTAAAAAATAATCCATAGGAAAATAACATTTTTTTTGACAATTTCTCTTTTAATTATAGTAATTAAATGAAAACTTTCACTTTAAAAATATTTTAATTAAACACAAGTATTCCATATCTAAATAAGATTTTTCATATATTATTATTTTAACAAAGCTTAGTATCTTAATCTAAAAGTTCCTTAAATGTTTTTAAATACTTAATATCTTCGTATTAAGGTTTACACAAATTTATTTTGCAATATTTATGTCCCAATATACTAAAAGATTAAATAAGCTCATTACAAAAAATTCATTGGTCTGAAGAGGAGACCCTATTATAGGTGGCAAATAGGTTCCTTAGTAGAAATTTGTCATCAGTAAAATCAATGAACACTTCATTCCAATAATATGGTCATCTACTTAAACAGTCAACACACTGCCAAACACTTTAGGCATTCAAGAACCACTAAAATTGACAAAATATTGACTACTATAGTGTGAAGTGAACAAGGTCACTAGAAAGGGGGTTGAATAGTGACACTTAACCAACTATGGCTTTTTTTGCAAAAGAACACTTAGCTTTTGAAGTTTTAGGATATTTTTTTAGATGAAGCCTAGTGTAGAGGGACAAGGCTAGCTAGCCCTGCACAATCACCAGAAATATATAAAACTTCAACAAAATAGAGAGCATATACAACCATAGGGGGACCAAACCAAACCCAAGCAAAAAGCATCCAAAAAATGAGGCTCATCATCTAAACCTATAACAAGGAAGCAAGGAAGATTTCTTGCTAATATCATGAATAAAAAAAATAGGTGAGGAATCCCACCACTTAAACCCAGACCTATTCACACCGAAGGTAGCTAGCTTATTTGCACAGGTATTGCCTTCCTTAAAAATATGGGATATACGAAAATCCATAAGAGAAGTTAAAAGTAAACAATTTTTTTCCATCTATTCATGAGCTTCCAAGGAGCAAGGGAAACATTAACAAAAAACAGAAACCACAAGTTTGGAATCACATTCTAACCAGAAAGACCACCAACCATTACTATAAGCAATTTCAATTGCATTCATGGTAGCTAACAACTCAGCATGAAGAGTTGTGGAAACTCCAAAAGATTCAGCAAATCCCCCAACGAATTTCCCCAAAGAGTTTCTAAAAATACCACCTCCCACATAAAGGCCTGAGCAGCCATGACAAGCCCCATCAGAGTTTCACTTAATCCAACCCTCCAGAGGTGGATGCCTAGTGACTGGGGGTGACCAGAGAAGGCTTTAGAGGATGGCCATTAATACCAAAGATCTTTATGATATAAAAGTCGGACAACACAGGAGGCATACAACCTTTCAAAATATTACTTAACAGAGAAATATCAACATAAACCTCATGCAGAAACTGAATTTATGGTGAGAGAGGGGCTCCTGAATCTGGTGTAGTTCCTAGCATGCCAAATAACCCAAATAACATGGGCGACTGCCGATAGAAGCACATCATGCACTTGATCACTCCAAGAGCCCAAAAAAAATACAAAGAATGGATCTAATACTGTTGCAAACAAAGGAAGGTTGCAGTTGGCCTAACACATTATTCCAAAGCCGCTTGGCAAACTGACAGTCAAAAAATAAGTGCATATAGGATATTGCGCTAAGGCAAAAAAGATTGCAAATGGAAGGAAAAACACAACCCCACTTCTGTAGATTCTTATCTGTAGGCTTCTTGTTATGGATGAGACATTAAGGCTTTGTTTGGGAGAGGGATTTTAGAGGGGAAGGGAGGGAAGGGAAATGTTTGGGTAGTAACATCTCCTTGTTTGGGAGTTTTAATTTTTGAGGAAAAGAATTTGAGGATTTTTAAAACTCCTCTGAATTCCTCCAAACCATTAAAATTGTTGTTCCCCCGATTTTGGGGTTTTTAGAAGGAAAAGTAATAAAATTACTATCCTACCCCAGTTACAAATTCAAAATTAAGTTTTATTTGTAAAATATAGAATGTATTAATTTTTGAAATAAGGGCAAAATTGTAAAAGTATTTTATTAACTCTCAATTTCCCTCTCTTAATATATTTTTAACTACCAAACAAAGAGGAAGAAACTTCCCTCATTTTTCTCCCTTTCCTTCCCCTCCCTTACCCTTGAATCTCTTTCCTTCCCTTCCCCTCCTAACTCCCAAACAAAGCCTAAAGGAGAAGCGACTTCGAAGGGGGTGGGCGACAATCAAGCTCTAGATTTTCTTCCCCAATGCAATTTGAGGTTAGAGAGAGCAAGAAAAGCCCGAGCAGCTTTGCAAGAAAGGAACCCTTCTATATTGCTAGCCCAAAATGGCATGTTTGGAACTAGAGAAAAAGGGATAGATATTCTCAAAATTTATTCTGTAACGACCTAAATTTCTACTTATTTTTATTAACTTTGTTATTATTTGCTTAATGGAAAATTTCCAAGAAAACTATTAGTGAAATTACTAAAACATAAAACGTACAATTATAAACTTAATATTGTGCATAGTCATAGTTCTTGTTACAAAAGTCCATACAAATATAGTATTTTCTATGCTTCAGTCTAATACATAACTTCCTTCATTACTCCAGCTCTTCAGTGAACCTGACCATGATTGTTATCTAAGAAAAACATGAAACAAATCTTGTGAGAAATAAAATTCCTCAGTAGACAAAGTTAAATCCCAAACTTACTAGTAGGTTAGTAAAACATCAATATATTCAAACCCATACATAAGAAATATGCAAGCTATATGAATGCATGAAATGAACTATCCCAGGGCAAATGGCCTCCACATATCGTACTGTATGTGGCCACACCTCGTACTGGATGTGGACGCTGCTATAGTCTTACGCAAACATGCATGAAATATTGCCATGTATCTTGCGCCTGGGTACTACATATCGTACTGTATGTAGCATCAGATTCTGTTTCTCCAAAGCCTCGTACTGGACTTGGAAACAGTAATCCACCTATCTTATCACATCAATATTCATCCATAATAAAATCAAATCCATAAGTGAAACACATATACCTTATGGAAAAATATTTTCATCATATCATCATATGGATTATAAATATGGTTACACCACCATATTTTAATCAAGTAAGATTATTACCATCTTTTATGCATAACCAGAGAATAGTTTTAACTATAGAAAAATTATGTTAGTAATCTAACTAATGATCCTCAATATAAATAATATCTAATTCCCTTGAAACCTTCACAAGAAAAGATTCAAACCTAGTATGAAATCTTGATTCTTCTTTCACTTACTTCCTCACTAATTAATCCTCAAAAGTGAATCATTCAATAGTTAAACCATTAAACTACATACCTATTCAACCTCTACTTCTAAATTTAAATCAAAATAGTTTCATAAAAATATCAACAGACAGTCCAAAATATTATTAAAATCACCTTCAAAAGTTCATCAAATGGGCTTCCATACATCACTAATATTGATAGATATAAATCATCACCTATCTTATGGCTTAAATTAACATATTCTCATTAAAGAATAACCTTCAAACATCACGAAATTCAAGCCTAAATAATAACCATAATTCAGCCTACTAAAGCATGTAAATTAATCCAAACCATGGCTTAACTAGAGATTTAAGCTTTGCCTACCTCAAGTGAGTTTGAGTCTTGAATTTGAATGGATAAATGGCTTCCTTCCTTCCTTCCTTTCTTGGGAAATCCTCTTAGAGATGAAGCCTTGATATCCTTCTACTAAACTTGACAAGAACTCTTCCTAAGGTTGCTAGGTTTCTCACGAAAATTTTCTCAAAGAGATGGGTTTGCTTTTCTTTCTTGATTCAAGTTTTAAAAGAGAAAGATGAAATGAAATGAAGGTGATATGAGGGGAGAGGGAGCACGAAATTGAGGTAGAGGAAGTGCCTTTAGAATGGTTTGCACCAAAGGTCCCCCCCTCCCTTTATATAGTGTTTAGAAAATATAACTTTTTCTTAAAAATCTTCCAAGTTGATTTTGTGCCATACAAGTGTCCTAACACTTGTCTTGGTCATAATGAATGCCTTTCCAAGTGTCCACTTAGTTGGCATGCCTTTACAAGTGTCCCTACATGTGTCCAATTTCATGAAGCTTCTCCTTGCTTCATCAAAGTTCATGTGAAGGCTAGATGGAGGTGGAGAAATCTTGGCTTGATTTTTATGTTATCTTGCATCCATGCCATACAAGTGTCATACCACTTGTTTCTATCATGTGGCTTGCTTTCTAAGTGGCTTATCATGAAGTTTCTTGCCTCTTCTACACCCTTCTTCACGTGCTCTTCATACCTAGGGGTGGGAACATAAATTTTTCTTCCTTTTATGCCATACAAATGTCCTTCCACTTTTTATCACAAAACCTGTTTTAGTAAAAGCCTTAGTCTGGATTCGTTAACCGTTGGATCTCCTTAAAATTTTAAAGGTACACTAATATCCCACCTATGTAACTTTTGACCGTTGGGATTGATGAAATAATCTCTAGAGCTTTCCACGTGATCTACCAAAGGAGACAAGAGAAGATTTTTCTTCTTATCTTGTTTTTGATTGGCCTATACTTCTGCTGATTATCAAAAATTACTAAACCATTTTATTAAATTGGTTTATATATTCTATAATTAAGAGAAAATTCCTTATATTATATGTATCATCTTTCCATGTTTTCCTTATGCTTGAATTTTCTTAAATAAAGTCTCAAAGTTGTTATCTTGAAAAATTCCTAGAAATTTTATTCTAAAGTTTTGTGTCTCAAAATATTTTGATACTTAGTTAGCTAAGTGTATGCTATAATTCCATTAGGTATCTACAAAATTTTTAATGTTATTTGAGCATTTTTGTCCTAGGGGCATATTGGTAATTTTGTCATGCTTCCTAGGGGCATTTTGGTCATTTTTCAAAAATATACAAGGGTATTTTTGTAATTTTCATCCTAAGGGTATTCTAGTAATTTCTACTTCATGGAAATAGTGATTTAGTCATTTCTCTTCAAATATACTTGTATCAAAATCATCATCACATTTCCACAAGTGTTTAATAAAATTTTTAGGATGTTACATATTCCACCACCCCAAGGGCCCTAGAAAGAAGCAAGTTAGGACGCACCACTAACCCTTCTAAATTTTTAGGATATATCATAGTACCAACTTCAAGAAGAAGCTTCGTCGAAAGAAAACATTATCCTTTCATAGTATTTTGTATAAAATATTTTTTTAATATGATAACCAAACAAAAATAATCTCGTATATTTTTTCAAAAGCTACTCATAAAATGTCAGATTCAGGATAGGTAGAATTTGTTTTTGTCAATTCAAAGCAATGAATAGGCGTATGCTTCTCGACATGTAAAATATTTTAAGCAAGCTTTGAAAGACTGTACATCAAAGATATAAACATTTGAAAATGAAGTTTGTAACACCGTAAAAATTTTGGTGTAAAAAGAGGAATTATATGAGTCATGAACCCTCTTTAAAAACTCACATTTCAGAAACTCACTCTAAAATCACTCTCATTTTTACTTCTCCTATTTTCTCCAAAGAACCCATTCCTTGTGAGAGTGAGACTTGGTGTCATTAATCAAAAGTGACAATTTTCATTCATGCTTGGAGCTTCATAGTCTGGTAAGCTTCTTCCTTTCTCCTCTTGATTCTCCATTTTCGTTCCTTTCTAGAGCACCCATGGAAGTTCATGAAAGAGCTTGATTTTGGGGTTTGTTTATTACTTTGGGGTTTGGGTGATGCCCTGTAGTGTGGTTGCTGTTATAGTTGAGAAAAGTTCTCTCTTTGGATCCAAAGCTCATTCCTTTCCTTTCCTCTTTACAAAGCTATCTTTTGGGTTTCAATAGGTAAGGGAAACTTACTTTGTGTTCATGAATTCTTTGTGCATGTAATCTCATGTCAACTGCAAGTAGTCTTTTGATGATTGGTTTATGATGTGAGTTGATTGAATGAGAATATATGATGGTTGGAAACAAAGAACATGTTGTCTGGTGCATTTTTGTCTGAATAAGTGTTATTTTTTCATGATAACTTTATATGTTGTGAATGAAATTGGATTCCATTTGTTGTATGTGAAAATAGACATCTGGGGCTATAATTTTGGGATAAGAAACGTTTAAAAAGACCAAGAATTGAAGGAGTTATGCCTGTTCAAAGTTGGGTGTTTTGTCAAAAATAACCTGGATTGAACAAAGTGCGTTTGTTTGCAATTCTGTAGTTGTACAAAACTGATGTTTGAAAACGAGTTAGATAGTTAGGAAGTAGACATTTTGAGTTTTCTAACGATGTATGACATACTTTTTAATTTATCCTATGTTTATTTTGCAAGTTGCTCGTAAACTGACCCATGTGCATTAAAGAAATCTGTTTTCATGTTTTTTTTTTGTTTTGTTTTAGAAATAAATTTGGTTCTCTTTATACAGAATTAATCATAAAGTCTTATCTTTACGAAAACTAGATACAAAGGGTTACAACATGATATCAAGTTTTCTGCATTTGATTTAAATGGGTTGAGATTTTTATCTCAGGAGTGGATTGTTTTATGTTAAAATATTTTAACTCTTGTTCACTCAATTCCTTAAAACCAGGGAATTCATTCTTTTATTTTATATGATACTGGTTCGTTTCATTTTTTCTTTAAAATTTTAGAAGTAACTTCTATGATCTTATTTAAAAATGCTTTCTAAAGTTTGTAAAGATATTCTTAAGTATTTCAAACTATTTTAAAAGTATAAAATTTCAAGAGCTCTAAAATTTTAGTAAATTATTTTGTTCTCTTATCCTAAACACTTAGAATTCAATGACTCTTTAAGGAAAGTAAGTGTCTTTTAACTATCTTACATTTTAATTAAACTCAATATATAAACAACTCCTATTCTTAAAATTTATGAAGTAATCTAAAATCCGTTTTCATTCTGTAACGCCTAGTATGCATCCGGTTCATTAACATTCATTTATGGCCGCTAAGCGCAGCAATTAATTAAAGATAATAATTAATTAGGAAGCAAATAACAAATGACGTCATCAACAAAACCTACTCTGCATTATGTATGGTAAATATTCACATCTATCCACCAGAGGACCAAATTAGCCATATACATATATCTCAATAAATGTATCTCAACAATGACTATACAAAACAAGAAGGTATCAGATACCATGTCCTCTCAACATACATCAATATCTCTCAAGATATACAACATATACACAATGTACATCAACTGTGCATCTTCCCATCAGGGGTACAAAATACAGGCATAACAAAACAATGAGCCAACATGCTCTCAAAATAATATGCCTAAGGTTCACACAGAACCATATCCCTACTCGAGCCTTTTGCCCTGGGATCCACCATCCGCTCGCTGAGCATCACCTGCAAAATATAATCCCCACACACGGGGTGAGATATAATCTCAGTAAACTCAGGGTTCTTGGAGGTCTCTCCTCCCTCTGGTTCACTTCCATGACATATAGCATCAAAATTGGCATCACACCATCTAACCATCATGACTTTCATAAAACACATCACATGTATCTACTTAAAAGGCACATTCTCTCAGATATACAATATATATAACATTGCCTGAGGAAGATCATCTACTAAATGACACATTCTCTCAGGATTTACTCGGACATATATGGTACTTCCGAGAGAAGATCATCCACTTAAGGGCACATTCTCTGATACCATATTTAGTCTATTCTACTGGCTAGAGAATCTCATCAATCATATAACATATATCATCACAGTGTACATCGTATACATGTTCTCAATTAAAAACAATAACACACAATTTCAATACTACATGCATCATGACATACAATAACCATCACTCCCTCGGAGTATGGTGGAACACAGTCAATGGAAAACACTCCCAAGAACAAAGAGCTTACCTGCTTTAAGAGCTACATCGGTTGTCCCGGCCTCGTGGTCATAACCACCAACAATCTCGGTATCAGCCCTACATAAAGGCATACCAACAATCAATAACGGTGCTCAACCGTTAGCATGAAAAGAAACACAATTCTTTTCCATATAAACCTCTTTTTCTAAGTTATAAGGACTAGTCACCTAATTGGTGACTTACAGACCCCCAACAGGATCTATCTCGGTCTAACCAAGGCACTAGAGTCTCCTTAAGACTCTGCATAAGTCAATTCAAAGAGTTCACTATTCTATCCATGCCAAACCTCAAGAATTATCAATATGGCTAAAACGGTTACTTCAACACATTTTCACCGTTTATATAGTCTCCTGAGCACATATTGTAAAAGCACCTAGGCTCATACATATCACAATATCATCAATCTAACCAACATTCTTCCTACTCATATATTTCTCAGAACCAAATACCAAATTCCATAAAAATCATACTTCAAGGTTAAACCTTCATCAGAACAACCTCTTGATCATACTTTTCTAAAGAATCCAAGCCTAATTTCAGCTCTAACTCAAATGGGTTACTATTCACCTCAAGAACAAATTCTTAAAAAATCGACAAAACTTGAATTTCTTACCTCTAAATCGACAAGGAAGGCTAGAGGAAAACTTCTCCAAGCTTGAACGTCCTTAAAACGCCTTCTTTTCTCCTCAGAGTCAAACTTTGTGAATCTCCCTAGAGAGCTGGATCTCTCTGTTTGATGGTTTTCAAAGAAAAGTGATGATCGAATCTAGCTCATTGAGTAGTTCCTTTCAACTTTCATGTTGGGTGTGAAGGGTTTTGGTCAACGGTTGGGTAGTTATGAAGCTTCTCACACTCGTCAATGGCAGAAGCAGAGAAAAGGAAGAAGGGATGAAGTTTTGTGAAGAAAGAGAGAGGGAAGGGTCATTATATTCACCCCATGTTTTTAATAATTTTGACCGCAAAATTCAAACCACACCTGTCAAGCAACTCGGGGTACAGTTGCAAAAGCTCCTGTTCCCGCTCCCAAGTCGCCTCCTCAGGTGTCCTCCCATCCCATTGTACCTTGACTATGGGAATAGTCCTACTCCGAGTCTGCTTCTCCATCTTGTCAAGAATCTGCACTGGTTGTGTAGGACAAGTCAGAGTCTCCCTAATCTGATACTCCGAGTCTGCTTCTCCATCCTGTCACAGTCAGGTGCATATCTTTAAACTGCTCAATCAGCTCACAGCCTGAGATCATCATGCAAGAAACACTGACATGCTTCCTGCTCAAGGCATCAGCCACAACATTCACCTTGCCGGGATGATATCTCAACTCAAAGTCATAATCTTTGAGGAACTCCATCCACCGTCTCTGTCTCATATTTAGCTCCTTCTGGTCCAAGAGATACTTGAGACTCTTGTGATCACTGAACACCACCAACTTGGCACCATACAGGTAGTGCCTCCAAATCTTTAGAGCAAAGACAATAGCTGCAAGCCCTAAATCATATGTAGGATAAGCCTCCTCGTGAGGTTTCAGTTGCCTGGAAGCATAGGCAACAACCTTCTTCTCCTACATCAGTACACATCCAAGCCCCCGCTTGGAAGCATCACAATACACCTCAAAGCTTCCCTCAGAATCAGGAAGGGTCAACGCTGGAGCTATAGTCAACCTCTCTTTTAAATCCTGGAAACGCTGCTCGCACTCATGGGTCCAAACAAACGGAACCCCCTTCCGGGTGAGGCGAGTCAAAGGTAACACCAACTGTGAGAACCCTTGAATAAACCTCCAGTAGTAGCCTGCCAATCCAAGGAAACTCCGGATTTCAGATATGTCCTTAGGTCTCTCCTAAGTCATCCCAACCTCTATCTTACTGGGATCAACTGATACCCCAACTGCAGAAATCACATGACCAAGGAATTTCACCTCTGATAGCCAAAACTCGCACTTTGCCAACTTGACATACAACTGATCATTCCTCAATGTCTGAAGAACAATCCTGAGGTGCTCGGCATGCTCCATCTCCGTCCTGGAGTAGATCAGTATGTCATCAATAAACACCACCACGAACTGATCTAAGAAAGGTCTGAATACCCTGTTCATATAGTCCATGAACGCTGCAGGGGCATTCGTCAGACCAAAGGAAATGACCTGATACTCATAGTGACCATACCGAGACCTGAAGGCTGTCTTCGGTATGTCTGCGGGCTTGATCCGAATCTGGTGATATCCAGATCTCAGGTCGATCTTGGAGAACACACTGGCTCCCTTCAACTGATCTAACAGATTATCAATCCGAGGCAAAAGATACTTATTCTTGATAGTAACCTTATTCAGCTGCCTGTAATCAACACATAACCTCATACTGCCATCCTTCTTCTTCACGAAGATCACCGGTGCTCCCCACGGAGAAACACTCGGTCTGATAAACTGCTTGGACAGCAGGTCCTCCAACTGCACCTTCAGCTCTCTCAACTCCTGAGGAGCCATACGGTAAGGTGCTATAGATGTTGGCTCTAGACTAGGAACCAAATCAATAGAGAAGTCAATCTCTCTCTCAGGTGGTAGCTGTATAATCTCCTCTGGAAATACATCCACGAACTCGCTCACCACCAGGATCTGCGACAGATCAACACTTGGCTTATCTTCTGTCACACATGAGAAGATATAGCCCTGAGCTTCTTCCCGAATTTCCTTACGAGCTTGCAAGACTGATAGGAAAGAAGTGGAACTCGAACTAGCTCCATCAGAAGGCACAACGACCTTCTTGTTACAACAGTCCAACATCACGCCATACTTAGCCAACCAATCCATACCCAAAATGATCTCAAGGGTAGGCATAGCTAGGCAGTACAAATCAATCGTGTACTCTCTGCCATCAAACTGAAACTGCGCATCCTTGCAATACATATCCACTCGACACTGCTCCCTAGAAGCGATGGTAACCTCCATAGGAGGGGGAAATCTGAAAATTTGCAAGTTTAGCCCTAATGCAGTACGATCCTTAATGAAGGAGTGAGTAGCTCCAGAGTCAAACAAGACTCTCACATCATAATCATCAATCAGAATAATACCTCTGATCAAGTCAAGAGCTCTAGCTGCCTCTCTAGCATCCACTGTGTAAATCCGGCCTGCAGCAGGTGCTACTGCAATCACAGGAGCAGCTAAAGCTCGGCTGTCTGCCTGCCGGCAATCTCTAGCATAGTGGCCATGCTTGCCATATCTATAGCATACAGGCTGACCAATGGGGCACACTCCCCAATGATTCCTCCCACAAGTATCACACTTGGGGGGTGGAACCGGTCTCTGTAGCGATCCTCTCTGACTGGCACCCTTCTTAAACCTGTCTGCGGAAGAAGAAACCCTCAAATCTCTGCCCTTGCCCTTTACGGCTGGGCCTGAACCACTAGGTCTCCTCACCTCCTGTCTCACGGAGGGAATAGGCTGGCTGCCACTGCGCCTCCTAATCATATCCTCCACCTGACGGCACTGTCTCACCAGACTACCCAAATCATGGGATCCACTACCAGCAATCTTCTCCTCAATGCTCTCTCTAAGTCCTCTATGGAACTTAGCAGCAAGAACCTCTGCATCAAGTAGAGTCCACCTGAAATGAGCATACTTAGCCAACTCATTGAACTTGCCCAAGTACTCATCAACTGACATTCGTCCCTGAACAAGGCCCTCAAACTCGGCCTGCTTCTGCTCTCTAGCATCTCTGGGAAAATATCTGTCCAGGAACTGGGCCTCAAAAATCTGCCAGGTGATAGCCTCACCTTGGCCACTTAACAACTGTGAAGTGGTGACCCACCACTCATGCGTATCTCCCTGAATCAGATATGTAGCATTGAGAAGTCTCTGATGGTCTGGGCACTCCATCACTGTGAAGATCTTCTCTGAGGACTGCAGCCATCTGGCTGTAGTAATGGGATCATATTCCCCATGGAAAACTGGAGGGTCATGCTTGCGAAAAGTAATAAGCATTCCCTCTAGCAGTTGTATCCTCATCAACATCAGCTTGGGACAATCGATCCCCTCTGTGGTGGCTAGGCCCATCAGAATGATGGCTACCTCCACCCTGTGGCGACTACCCTCGCCCTCATAGGTAGGTGATGGAGAAGGTACTCTATCCTCTCTCGGCAGAGATCTCAACTCTGCCAACAACTCTTCATTGGCCTTTGCCAATGCCTCATTCACCTGCCTGCTTGCAGCCATCTCATGCTGCATAGCTGCCAAGGCAGCTGTCACTGGGTCGGGGTGTGCATCGGCACCCGCCGTCTCACTGTTGTTCTGGGTCCTCACCATGGCACTGCACATGTCATACAAAGGGTGAGTTGATCAGGCCCACACTCAGTGACCACACATGCAATAGTCATAATGAACACTTAAAACAGTTGTGAATAACACACAAATCACCATACATAATGCTTCCCTATGAAACTGCTCTAATACCATAAAAATGTAACGTCCCGTATGCATCCAGTTCATTAACATTCATTTATGGTCGTTAAGCGCAATAATTAATTAAAGATAATAATTAATTCGAAAGCAAATAACAAAATGACGTCATCAACAAAACCTACTCTGCATTATGTATGGTAAATATTCACATCTATCCACCAGAGGACCAAATCAGCCATATACATATATCTCAATAAATGTATCTCAACAATGGCTGTACAAAATAAGAAGGTATCAGATACCATGTCTTCTCAACATACATCAATATCTCTCAAGGTATACAACATATACACAATGTACATCAATTGTGCATCTTCCCATCAGTGGTACAAAATACAAGCATAACAAAACAATGAACCAACATGCTTTCAAAATAATATGCCTAAGGTTCACACAGAACCATATCCCCACTCGAGCCTCTTACCCTGGGATCCACCATCCGCTCGCTGAGCATCACCTGCAAAATATAATCCCTACACACGGGGTGAGATAAAATCTCAGTAAACTCAGGGTTCTTGGAGGTCTCTCCTCCCCCTGGTTCACTTCCATGACATATAGCATCAAAATTGGCATCACACCATCTAACCATCATGGCTTTCATAAAATACATCACATGTATATCACAACACAGGTGTCATTCCGTTGGGCGCTACCAACATCAGGAATGCAACACAGATACAACATATATATATATATATATATATATATATATATATATATATATATATATA
>CM023944.1:28569301-28612639 GCA_013407115.1 Glycine latifolia | reverse complement strand
ACATTGCACAACTAAGAGAAGATCATCTACTTAAAGACACATTCTCTCAGATATAAAACATATATAACATTGCCTGAGGAAGATCATCCATTGAATGACACATTCTCTCAGAACTTACTCGGACATATATGGTACTTCCGAGAGAAGATCATCCACTTAAGGGCACATTCTCTGATACCATATTTAGCCTATTCTACTGGCCAGAGAATCTCATCAATCATACAACATATATCATCACAGTGTACATCATATACATGTTCTCAATTAAAAACAATAACACACAATTTCAATACTATATGTATCATGACATACAATAATCATCACTCCCTCGGAGTATGATGGAACACAGTCAATGGGAAACACTCCCAAGAACAAAGAGCTTACTTGCTCTAAGAGCTACACTGGTTCTCCCGGCCTCGTGGTCACAACCACCAACAATCTCGGTATCACGCCCTACATAAAGGCATTCAAACAATCAATAACGGTGCTCAATCGTTAGTATGAAAAGAAACACAATTCTTTTCCATATAAACCTCTTTTTCTAAGTTATAAGGACTAGTCACCTAATTGGTGACTTACAAACCTTCAACAGGATCTATCACAGTCTAACCAAGGCACTAGAGTCTCCTAAGACTCTGCATAAGTCAATTCAAAGAGTTCACTATTCTATCCATGCCAAACCTCAAGGATTATCAATATGGCTAAAACGGTTACTTCAATACATTTTCATCGTTTATATAGTCTCCTGAGCACATATTGTAAAAGCACCTAGGCTCATACATATCACAATATCATCAATCTAACCAACATTCTTCCTACTCATATATTTCTCAGAACCAAATACCAAAATCCATAAAAATCACACTTCAAGGTTAAACCTTCATCAGAACAACCTCCTGATCATACTTTTCTAAAGAACCCAAGCCTAATTTTAGCTCTAACTCAAATGGGTTACTATTCACCTCAAGAACAAATTCTTAAACAATCGATAAAACTTGAGTTTCTTACCTCTAAATCGACAAGGAAGGCTAGAGGACAACTTCTCCAAGCTTGAACGTCCTTAAAACGCCTTCTTTTCTCCTCAGAGTCAAACTTTGTGAATCTCCCTAGAGAACTGGATCTCTCCGTTTGATGGTTTTCAGGGAAAAGTGATGATGAAATCTAGCTTATTAAGTAGTTCCTTTCAACTTTCATGTTGGGTGTGAAGGGTTTGGTCAACGGTTGGGTAGTTATGAAGTTTCTCACACTCGTCAATGGTAGAAGCAAAGAAAAGGAAGAAGGGATGAAGCTTTGTGAAGAAAGAGAGAGAGAAGGGTCATTATACCTTCTAATTCTAAGAGTCTATACTCAAGTGTTATATCATTTTGTTTTAATTGCTGAATTTCTTGTTTAAGATTCTTAATTTCTTCTTGTAATTCTTTAATAGTTTTATGACTATTAGGTTGTCTAAACATACTATAAATCTCTTTCATTTCTATGGTTTTATTTCTTCTCTATTAATCTTATCCTTTTGCATTAAGTTATTGAGTTGTCGTATAAATTCATCTCTAATAGGAGAATCTTCTAATTTTTTTATTATAGATATTAAATTAGTAGTTTGTTCTTTTGTTAACATATTTATTACCTTACAATTTTTACAGGTACACATCTATGCTCCTAAGCAGTAATTTTCTTCTGTTGAAACCGATGAAGAGCTACTAGTTTCTTCATCCATTTGATATATTATATCATCTTCAGATTCTTCTGCCTTTGAAGATGACTCTTCTTGTTATAAGTTACTTAGTGTTTTCATTAAACTTTGTTTAACTTCTTCATCTAAACTTAACTCATTTGTCTTTTGTTGGGTTTTACAGCTATTGGCGAAGTGTCCTATCTTACCCATTTCCAACATGTATTTTTCTTTTTATAAGGCTTATAGTGTTTTCTATAAGGTTTTTTATTCATATAATATTCTTAATTTTCAAATTTGTTCTTACTAAACTTTTGCTTAGTTTTATATCTATAATCATTAATGAGTTTTTTGTATTTTCTCTTATATTGAGCTCCTATCATATTGATGACAAAAAGTTTCTAATTCTTTCTTATTAGTCATATTTTCTTTTCTCATTTTATGTTGTAATTTGAAGTCAGTATATACTTGTATTTCAATTTCTATTATAATATTGTGTATTTGACCATAGGTTAACATATCATAAGCTATAGGTTTTATAAAATGTCTTTCTAAATTTCATCTAACCTTCTTGACAAATAGTTTTGGTTATCCAGCTATAAATTTTTCTTAATACATGTGTCTACGCTACAATTTTGGTGATGACATAGCATTAGACGGATGTCACATGTTATTGACGTGATTGTCATATTTAAAAGTTATATTTTTCAATTTAGTTTTTGAATTGACAAATGTTATATGGTATTCATGTGGTTGTCATATGTTTAAAAGTTGATTGTTCAATTTAGTCTTAGCAACTTGTTATCCTTTTAGTTTTGAACTTAATCACTTAGAGTTTGTTCAATAGAAGGAAAAAAAAAGAAAATAAAGTGAATTGAGATGAAAACTCTGAATTAAAGTAGAGCATAAAGTTTGAATTTTACATCATTTTAGTGTTTATTTCTCTCATTTTTTCTTTTTCTTTCTTTGCAAACGAATGCATCTTTATTGACATTTAATCCCTAAACTTAACCATGTATTATCGTTTTGATTCTTGAAATCATTTTCAAATTTTCAATTGAGTCTTATGTTGCATGTAAATTATTAGCATGCATAACATTATCATATTCACTCTGATTCTTTACCCCTCATATTTTTACCTTCATTTTACCAATTTTGTCATTTAAATTATAAAGTATAATTTTTTTTCTTTCTTTGCAAACGAACACATCCTTATTGACATTTAATCCCTAAACTTAACCATGCATTATTGTTTTGATTCTTGAAATCACTTCAAATTTTCAATTAAGTCTTATGTTGCATGTAAATTATTAGCATACATAATATTATCATATTCACTCACTTTGATTCTTTATCCCTCATATTTCTACCTTTATTTTATCAATTTTGTCATTTAAATTATACTATAAGTATAAAACTAATTTATGAGTGATTAAATGACATTGTTAACAAAATTCTATAAGATTCCAAACTAGATCTTATACTCAAATCAAACTATTATCTTATATGCTATTAATACATGTAGAATGTTAGATAAATTATTCAATTAATTTATTTTATGTAATAATGTTAACCATCAAAATACACTTCAAAAAACTTACAAATCACGAAAGAGAGAAAAATGAAAGTGTTAGAATTTAGAATCATTTGTTTACATACCATTTTGATGGGACAAGTGTAATACATTGTGTCCTTATTTTTTGTAGTAGATTTTATATTGTCGTTCAAATGTTGGGTATTAGAGACTTTAAGTGGACATGACCCTATAGTGACACAAAATCTCATGTTTGGAATGTAAAAAGTGAAATTATTTTAGAACGATGTTAAATGTATATTTTTGCTAGTGAGCGATAAATGTTTGTAACCATATGTGCGACGATTGTTTTGTCTTTGGAGAGACTGAAAAAATGGAAGAAATCAGGACGAAGATGTTGTCGAAAATCACACTAGTAGCTCGATGTGACAAATCACCGTTGTTTATGATGGTGTAACGGAGCTCACAACCACATTAGTCCAACTGCTTAATCCAAAACCCGCCAAAACCAAAAGTTTACTTGGGTGGGTTCAAGTCTAATATAATCAACCATGGTTTTGTTTAGATTGGGCTTCTTGAGTCCAAATCTGATCAACCCAGCCCATTGATCACATTGCTTATATTTATCTGTAACTTATTTGTTTTTGTTTTTTTTGTGGCCCTTATATGTAATTTTCTACTAGTGTATATGATGACAAGTACTCTACGTCCTCGGAACAGTGACCAGATTGACACTGTTCAAGAAAAAAAATACCACAATGCCACGCGTAGTAATTTGCCCCACATCCCAGCGAATTATGTCAGCTGATGTGGCGTCCATTTGGTGGCCGGATAGAAACGGGCAGGACACATGGCAGGCACAACGTATTTCGCTGGGGGGCCAAGTGAAATATGTGGCAACGGGAAAAAAAAGGAGTTTTTGGGGAAACATGTCAGGCGTGGACGAATTCGCTACAGGCCTCAACGAATTACGTCTACGTGGCCCACTATTTAAACCTCTCCCCCTCCCCTTCCCCACCCCCATCCTTCCCTCACTTCCCTCCCTCACTCTCTAGTGTCCCTTACTCTCCCCAGCGTGAAAGGTAAGTTTGTTTTTTAGTATTTTTCTATTTTTTATTTTTTGTAATTTAGTGTTATGTATTTTAATTTTTATAATATATTATTTATATAGTTTTAGTTTTTAAATAATATTTAGATTTGAGATATAAAATATTAAGTTAGAGGATATTTATTGTTAGTTTATGATTGTTAAGTTATAGAATACATGATAGACATATTTAATTAAAAATGACAATGTTATTATAAAAATTTAATATCGTAATATAACTCTTTGAGATATAGGAATATTACACTGCCTTTTCCTTATGTTGAAATACATAAATTTAATCTATTTTACTTTTTTTGTTTTAGAATTTTATCTATTTAACTTAACATTGTTAAAGAATATTTTATTTAATAAATATAATATATAGCAATACTATTATATTAATTATATATTATAGTTAATAAATATAATTTGAAACATACCAATTTATTTAAATATTTATAAAAAATAATATATTAACAAAATATTACCTTAATTGTGTTTAATTTTACTCATATATATATATATATATATATATTAATTTTATTGTTCCATCATTTGTGAACATAATGATTTAAAATAAATATTTTTCAGTATATAATTAAATTTACCTTAATACTTGTGTTTAATTTTCACTTATATATACATTATATTTTGAATTTGATTACTTTAAATATATTATAAAAATAATAATTCAAATTCAACACATAAGTACTAAATTTTTCATTATTATATTTTAATTAATAATATATATATATATATATATATATATATATATATATTCAATTTAAAAACTAATACATATAATACACGCATATCATAATTAAAAAAATTATTTTACAATAAACATAATTACAAATACGAATTTTATAATTTATAAATTTTGTATATGTTATAACTTTTTAATGTATTTATATATTATATTTTAATTCATATATATATATATATATATATATATATATATATATATATATACACACAAAATAGTTAATAATATTAATGTATAATAAAATATAAAATGTTACAAAAATTACATCAAAAGTTTGTATAATGTGTATTATAATTTGACATAAATGCATTAAATTTTGTGTTTTTATAAAATTTAATAGTTTATAAAGAATCTATCCCAATAAATTTTATTTTATATTTAATATATTTTCTATTAATAAATTTATATATTTATAATTGAAAAAATACACGAATGTTTAAGTTTGAGATTTAAAACATTAGGTTACAGGATATTTAGTCTTATTTTATGATTGTTAAGTTATAGGATATAGGATAGACATATTTAATTAAAAATGGCAATGTTATTATATTAGGATATTAATTTTTTAAATTAACCTATATAATATTTAATTTAGGTTAGGCATTTTTAATTTAGAATTGATTATTAATTATTTTTAATCAACATAGGCTAGGCATATATTTTTTTTAATTAACCTATAGGATATTTAATTTAGGACTGGTTGTTAATGATTTTATTTACTAACTAAAAGTTAGGCATATTTAATTTTTTTTTAAATAATGGTTGAATTTGTAGAAATTTTTTTCGATATAGATTAATGGATCACGATGAAAATGTCTCACCGTCCCCACCGCCTGGGTCTTCATTGAGCGTGATTGACCCCGGTCCATCCATACGGACTCTCCTGACACTACAGGAGAAACATATATCCACACATGTGTGGAATTCCCAACGAGATCCGACCGCGTGGGATCGTGTACTTAATGTTAGGCATGCTGCGACACACGATCATCTAGCTATACCTGAGGAGATTCACCTGTGGCTTAGACAGGCTGGTTTTTATCACGTTGCGCATCTGCGCAATCACGAGGTAATCATATTTAGTATTGTGTAATTTAATATATTATGGTGTTTTGATTGTATTGTAATGTATATGTAACCGAGGCATAATTTTTTATTTCGGATCGACCACCACCTTGTCTTAGCTCTTGTAGAGCGATGGCGCCCAGAGACACGTACATTTTATATAACCATGGGTGAGGTCACCATCACCCTGGAGGATTTACATCATCTATTGGGGTTATCGACGAATGGTGAGGTTGTTTCGGGCCGCCACGAACGACATAACTTTCGAGATACTATTGGTGACCTTTTAGGGGTTGATCCTGCTACCAGTCGGGATTTACACGACGATTTGTTGGGATCCACTATTTACGGGACCAGTTTGGTATTTATGCGGTCTACGCTGGCACAAAAGTTGGACGTATGAGATACACTTGTGCATTGATCTTGCGTATCTTAGGCGGTATGTTGTTTGTGGACACCACCTCCAACTTTGTGCCCGCTCGATACTTGTTATATTTGTATGATTTCCAGTGCACAAGTACTTTCATTTGAGGCTCTGTGGTTCTTGCAACCTTGTATAGGGAGTTGTGCAAGGCGACACGTGCAAGACGTCGTGAGATGGGCGGATGTACGTTGTTATTGCAATTGTGGGCTTGGACCAGATTCCCGACTATATCTCCTAACCTTCCCAGGGTGGAAGATCAGGATGTCATAGAGCCCGAGATATATGCACACAGGTATTGCAAACTTATATGTTATTATTCCATGGTTTGGCATTATTAGGAGTATATGTTGCTAATGCTGAAATGTTGTTGCATGTTTAATGTTTACGATACACAACAAACCATTTATACACACATTCACAAATATTGACATTATATTGATGTCATGTGCAGGAGAGACATACGTTGGAGGCCTTATGAACTTGTTGATATAGTTCATCCACCGCAGGTTGACATGGCTGGCAGATGGTTGGCTATCTGCCCCCTTATTTGTTATGAGACTGTGGTATACCAGCAGCTGGATTGAGTTCTGCGTCAGTTTGGTTATGACCAGCCTATCCCACAAGATCCTATAAATTATAGTGAGTTGTTGACGATACATATTACGGGGAAGACAGATGTGGACGGGAGGGAGCGACATGGTTTCTTCATTGCCCAATGGGCAGACAAAGATTCTCTTGTGTTGCAGGATCTTCATCCTATGCGGAGAGATGGGTACCTATCTGTCAATAGTGAGTATATGCAGTGGTATTACTCTGTTACCCATCACTGGATGACCCACAGAGCTGCGTTAAATGCACATGTGGTACTTATATTAGTTATATTTGTTTATTTTCATCTTAACTTAATATTGCTCTTGACTAGTAATACTTGATGTACAATTTGATTGAGCCGAGACAGTTGTCCACATGGCATCACCAGAGGCCCAGGGGGCATTCGACATGACTCAAGTCTACCAAAAGGCAGTTCGACTTCTCGCCGCATGCGATGATTTAGATAGACTGATAGATCCTAGAGATCCTACACCTCCACCTGTACGACGTCAGATCGAGGACCCTCCTTCAGTGGTTCGTAGTAATCGGCATGCGCGTCACGAGGGGTTACCCTTTCACCACTCCAATCCGCCAGTTGCTAATACACCTGTGATTGTACCGCCTTTTCCTCCCCGTTCTGCTGGCATGTTCTATGCACTCGGGTACCCTTCGGGGCCATCTCAACAGTACCGGTGGCCACCACAGTATGCTCCCGGATAATCTAGTAGTGGACAACAGGTGTTTCCACCGTCACAGTATAC
Organism: Glycine latifolia; assembly: GCA_013407115.1. Taxonomy (NCBI): domain Eukaryota; kingdom Viridiplantae; phylum Streptophyta; class Magnoliopsida; order Fabales; family Fabaceae; genus Glycine; species Glycine latifolia. Next base: position 28,604,742 of record CM023944.1, on the reverse strand, counting down.
CCTCTGGTTTCCGGTGCCATCGATGCCCTAGCTTGGATTTGCATATCCATTATATCCCATGTATGCAATTGGGCCCAGTTCACAGGCTACTCTTGGATTGGACACATTTGCAGAGTGTTATAGGCCCACTGATGCGACACTGATACAGATCCGGTTATGGCCACTCCTACAGCACATTCGGCACACTCCATGCATTCTCCACACTCTGCCAGTTTCAGGGATTATTCGATGGATTTCATTGTGGCGGCAATGGAGGGGGGACATGATGACGGTGATGATGATGACGACCCTGGCCACTTGATTAGGCTAAATCCAATTAGGGGAGTGCAGTTTCGATGTTATCTGTCACCATACGAGCATAATATGAGTCGTTGACTCGTTGTGCGAGATATCATGCAGATCATGGAGACGATGATTTTTATTTGATGTAGTATGCAAGAGTATGGTGAACTTTATTTTTATTTTTATTTGATCTATTATGCAAGACTATAGACTCTATTTATTTTGGTTATTAATTGTTTATTAATTAATCAAAACGTAGTACATAACTATCAGGACGTAGTACAAACAAAAAATTTCTTAGTGCTATGGAAATAAATATTAATACCTATTACAAACACAATATCACTTAGTACAAATTGGACATCACTGATCCTGGATGCGTGAAGGGCAGTTACACCTATTGTGACCAACAACCTTACAATAACCACATCTTGTACGAGTCATCGAGCCTTCCGCAAATCCATTTCATTGCGTATACGTGTACTCCTTGGTCTTCCTCTTTGACGTCTCAGCGACACATCTGTTATGACCGTGGATTGTCCAGTTGGTGGTATGGAGTCCTCATTTCCAATTGGAAACCACCGTGGTGAATACACTTGACATTGATACGCGACACTATATACAGGGTCTACATATTGTCTGGGATCGTGGTGTGTGGATCGGCATGCTGCAATAACATGACTACATGGGAACCTGAAGGTAGTGAACTCACCACATTGACAATTTCATTCAGATAATAAGATCAAACATTTCTTACCGCACTGATGAGTCCGTATGTTGTACGACTCTTGTACCTCAAACTTGTTTTCAGTGTGTCGTAAGAAGTTACATAATGTGTTGCAGATTTATCAACCATCTTCAAATATTTTCGCCATGCTAATTTGGAGAAATGATTACCTCTCGCCATCTCCTCACAGGCCTCCTGACTATGTTGCAAAAAGTACGCTACTAGTCGAGCGTATGTGAACTGCACAAGTGAAGTAATAGGAAGGTTTCTGGCGCCTTTAAGTACCTTGTTAAAACACTCTGAAAGATTGGTTGTCATGTGACCAAACATTTTTCCCTCTTCATCATAAGCTATACTCCACTTCTCATTGGGGATTTTATCAATCCATGCGACTATTTGAGGGCTTGTTTCTTTAAATTTTTCTAATCCCACATCGAAATCTAAGCGCGAGGTTGTATAACCTGCATATACAAACACGAGGTAAATATTGGGACATAATATCAGTGTGGTAAGTGGATGTAATCACATTGAAGTATGGCCAGACAGACCTAACTTCTTCAATTGTTTCTTCAACATGACATTCTTGAACTTATGATTAAAATTACTCCCCAAATGGCGAATTCAATAAACATAGTATGGCTTGGGTGGTTGTCATCCTAGTTCGACATTGTTCATCGCCGCCAGTATGCCCACATGCCAATTTGAAATAAGATAGATTCCTTTTTTCTGCGTAACATGAATCCGAATTAGTGCCAAAAACCATGACCAGTTGTCAATATTCTCCCCGGAAACAACCGCAAATGTAATTGGAAGGATGTAACTGTTGTCGTCAATTGATGTTACAATGAGCAATGTTCCCCGGTATTTCCCATACAAATGGGTACTGTTGATGCTGATTAACGGGTTTGCAGTAATTAAAAGCATCACAACATTGTTTAAATGTCCAAAACACCCTCTTGAAGACCTTAGCACTTCCATTGAGTTGCTCATCAATAAAATGGTCGTTCAAATCTAGCTTATAGGCAGACCCTTGAGCAAAATTTAACATGTAATCCAACCACCTTGGCAGGAACGCATAGGACTCATCCCAATCCCCGAAAAGCTTCACAATAACCTTTTGCTTTGCTTTCCAAGCCTTCCTGTATGATATATGAAATCCGAGAATTATTCTTATCCTTTCCTGAATTAACCCAATTTTAACATTGGGGTCCTCCCTAATCATTTCTGCATTTCGTCAAACAAGAATAAATTAATAAATTTTACAACAAAATTTGGAGACCAATATAAGTTATTTTAAGTACCTAAGATCAACGAACATATGAAATTTTAGTCAAGCTGCTTGTGATCTTGAGAAAGATTATGACTAACACATGTGTGTTGGTTGTTCCATATGCATACAACCCATTTAGTGCCACCCTTTTTTGGTATCCCCTTATCCTTCATGGACAACCGTCATTATGATTTTCACAAACCATTATAAACCTTTTTGTATCACTTTTTTCTACTACGGTTATGCGATGCTCGACCATACAGTATCGTTTTATTGCCTTTTGAACATCCTGCTTGCTCTCAAATACCTGGCCCTTATATAGCTCTTGACCCATCTGCCAGTTAGGTATTTGCACTCCTTGCATGCCATCTAACTCCTCATCTAGGTATGCCCAATTAATATTCGTGTAATGGCTTATGTTAGACCAAATGGTACATTGCCCTCTCCTGTATAATGAGACATTCAACACATTGTTCTGTTAAACCCACAATAATTTTACACTATTGACTGACAAACCGTTGTGCATCCATACCTGGAACCGGAGGCGGGTCTTGCATTCCGACAATGCCCGGAGAAGGAATTGGAAGAGCACGATCAAAATCACCATCTACGTTCGTATCCGATGAGTCACTGTCTGGAACAAGACCTTCGTCCACCTCTTTCTCAGAATTGTCCATAGGCCAAGCTGGGTCGTGGGACGACACCATTTCAGTCTCCATTGGTTGAGTTGATGGTGGTGGTGGGGTGATATATCCTTATCTTCAGAATCCATTTGTTGGGTTGGTTGGGTTGGTGGTGGTGGTGATGGGGATACATCTCTATCTTCAGGATTCACCAGTGGTTCTCTGTTAATGTCAATGGAGCCAATGGGTGGGACAAAATGTTGACTGCTTAACTGTTCATCATAGTTTAATTCCGCATATAATTCGATAAATCTGGGGTCTCCTCCATCGGATGTGCATGCATCTGTAACTAAGGCTACATCGTCATCATTTACAATATCCACAACAACCCACTGCACTGGGTTGCTCGATGCACATCTAGTAGTCAATCGAGAGACAGATTGACCCCGTTGTAATCTCAACTTCTTGTAAATCATTTTCATCAGATCATGATAGCTGCATCCTGGGGGCATACGAAACATTTTACTTTCTCCTTCAAATACTTGACCATTCGGTCCAAAATATCTCCTCCCATTATAATATACAATGGTGATTAAATCATTTCTACTACCACTCATTTTGCAGAAGTTGAAACGAAAAAATAACAAAGCATTGAGGAGAACGTGTGTAGTGATGTAGAAATGGAGGTGGGGGGTGTGGTTATATAAGACCAAGTTTGTTGGGTTGGGTAGCAAAATACTAGACCTATTTCACTATGCCTCTCAACGAATTAGTAAGGAGCTGCCATGTGTAACGTTGTGTTAGTACTCCACGTATTTCGCTATGTCTCTTAGTGAAATACTAGGGAACTGACATGTTCTGCCCTCGATCACTAACACTTTGATCACATATTTCATTGGCACCTGTAACGAAATACGTGACCACCAAATAGACACTACATTAACTGACATAATTAAGTGGAATGTGGGGCGAATTACTATGCGTAAGAGTCTGGAAATTAATATTGTTTGCTTGGTATTGTGGTATTTTTTTTCTTGAACAGTGTCAATCTCGTCACTTGTTCAATCTGGTCATTGTTCCCTACGTTCTCTCTCTCACGTAGGTCGTTGCTATCGACATCCCCAAATATTCCTTTTCATTTCTCAATTACTTCCAAACGAAACAACAAAGTGGTGGTCCCTATCATACGCTTGGACCCGATCCCCACACTACACGCCACGTTGCTCCACACCTATTTGTAGCAAGGACCCACCAGATTCCACTTGTCGAGTTTCGTTCCAATTCAATCTTTCTTTCCTTTGCTTCTTGTGCTGGATTTTGCTTCGAGAGAAGGAAAAAGAATAAAAAATTCATTATCGAGCCAATGCTGTGTTCAAGAATGAAAAATGAGATAAAAAAATAATAAAATAACGTGAGACCTACACTAATTATATTTTATTTTAATTCAAATTTTTTTATCTTGATTCATTTTTTTTATTTCTTTTTCCTTTACCGGGTCCTAAAGATGGCTATGTTGTTGCATCATGACCGTACACATAACTCAATCTTAACGATGTTGTGCACGTGGCATGTTTTCATTGGAGGGTGCATGGTTCACTGTACAGCGGAGGGTAGTACTATGATGGAACGTGTGGGAATAAGGCCATTAAAAAACGCAACATTCACTCACCTGGTTTCTCGTCCAAGGTAGTTTTTCATTTCATGTTCCCGAGTGAGTACTGTTTGTCATTTTGTTGTGTACACTCATCTCGTCTCATATCTCAATTCAACTTTGATGATGACCCTTACTACTATTAATTACCACCCACGAATGGTTCTTGTTCATTGAAACATCAATTTACGTGACGATAATTAACCCCCGCACTCCGCAAGTGGTCGGGGTTGACCTTAAATATATGATTCTTGTTTCTCAGCCACAAAATCTCAAGGTCAGTATATAAAGAATATCAAATAAATAACTTTTTTCATATGATTAAAAAAATGTTTTCAGTTTAGAAAATTGCTAATTTGAAATGTTAATTAATCATTTATTGCATTAAATTGGTATTCAAATTATACTTTTTTTTTTTTTTATAATTGAGAATCGTAATATCAAAGATTTTACAATAAGTTAGGCATAATGCTCAATCAAAGATTTTATAATAATATAGACATATTGCTCAATCAATTGAGCTAAACTCTCCTAACATTCTAATTATACTCTTCTGATAATAAAATGATTTTAAGTTATTGTTTATTAATTATGTAATGATATTTTTTTTTTGTTTTTACAATGAAAGGCTTGAGTTGTAAGGAATATGAGAATGGAAAAGAAGTGCATCACCTTGTTGGAGATTAAACTCACGCACGTACTCATATGTTTGTTCTATAACTTAATCAAATAAATTGTTTGGGGATGCAAATTTAATGATAAGCTATAATTTAAAAGCCTTTTTTCTTTTAAATCCCTACAAACATACAATTGAGACTCACTCTAAAAATCTAGAGTAATGGTTTATATAAAGTCTTTCTCATACGCGCGGATGATTCCATGATTCAAAACCAATAACATTAAAGTTCGCTAAAGTCCACAATTTACTTTAATCATTCTTGGTAATTTGAAGGCCAATTTGACCTAACCTTCTTATATTACTGAATTCATGACTTCAAAAATCTTTTGATTATCAACAACAACCAAGCCTAATTTGTCCTTTCCCATTTTGTGGGACTAACTACATGGATCAAACAAACATCATAATATTCAAATATAAATTATTGACATCCAGGTATTTAAAAGCTGAGGAGAAAAATGATTGCTTCTGAATTTGTTAAAAGAAATATACTAATAAAATAAAATGACAAGTTACTTAAACACGAGTAAATTAATACCTAACACAATTTTGTAATGAAGTGTAAATTCTACATTTCTTAAGAAATAGTATAATCTAAACATGAACTTGATATCCAGAACCACTCCGAAAACTTTTTCTCAAAAGTATGCAAGGAGGAGTGAAGAAAAAAAAGTCGGTGATTCTCCTTAATTTGTTGGAAGCCACTACTGTGATTTGGCCAGTTTGGTGAAAGTGATTCGCTCTAAGGAGAAGCGTGACCATGTAACCCTTCAAAGCGTTAAGTCAACCTCGTCATGCAAGGTTGCCACCTATTGAATTTTGAATCAACAAGTGACCCATAACTGGACAGAGGAATCACCCAAGTGCTAGAGGTCCTCAACCAATTAAATGTCAACAAGTCAATGAGCACATAGCAATAAAACAAAATCACAATATATGGCCTCAAATGGAAGACAACCTTTTTTTCTTCCCTCTTTTCTGATCTAATTTGCTATGTAAATTCATCCTTGAAGGTGAAATTCAGAACCACATCCTCGACAAGAAGATATTATTTAATTACATTCTGAACCAAAAGTTACATTGCAAAGTAAACAAAAAAAAAAAAAAAAAAAAAACTGGCAAGCAACCACCATTTAGGAACAAACCAGTAGAGTGCCATTTTTTCTTTGGCTTAGTATTATTATTCACTCACCCATGTCTATACCTCATGATCTCAACTCAAGTCTAAACAGTAGAACCTGAGAGTAGAAGGTAGAGACATATTGTATAATACTACAGAAAATTCAGTAAGGCCAAGACCAAATGGCTTGATCCTCCTCCGGAATTCCAAAATTACATGAACCATGAGGTGGGTCGGAGTAATCAACATCTTCAAGTTTGGGAAAGATGTAATGAGGCAAAAGGGTCTTGCTCAGGTTATCTTCTTCATCCTGAGACACATCAGATCGATCAGGTTCAAACACATAAGAAGAGTCACCTGTCTCTAGAAGTTCAGAGTGGACTCCATCAGTGTAATGTGGGCTTTCTGATGAATCAAATATGTCACTCTTGGCTGAACTAATGTCCTCCTGTTTACAAGCCCCAATGGACACTTTGGACCCTTCACCCTCTGAGGCTGAATCAACCAAAGACTTCTGCAATGGCTCCTGCAATCCGTTGGTTTCAGCCAGTTCCAAGTTCCCCTCATTTCTCTCTCTTCCAAGCACCTTCTCAGTGAGCCTTGCCACCTAAATTGAAAGACCACAAATCACAAACATTTATATCAATCATAAAATGGTGTGTAAACAGTGTAAGTTAACATACAATTTGGTAAATTAAACCTTTTAGACTAAACAATATTATTCACAAATTGACAACTTGGTCTGGTAAATTGGCACTTGGGGTCCTAACGACATAGCTAGTGAGATTCTAAACAAGGCACACAAATATTGCTAGTTGAAAACTAGTTCACAACATCAATCAATTATTGCACTTGGGGTAATGACATAGCTAGTGAGATTCTAACCAAGGCACATATATATTGCTAGTTGAAATCTAATACACGACAAACTTGCTAGCAGATTGCCAATTTGTAGAATCATGAACATTAATTATCAAATCAACAATTCAACAAAAGTTACAACATTATATTCAAGAGCTAAATTGTATGCTAAATTGTTGACTCAAAGTGTGACATTGTGGAATTAAAGAAGTGACATCTAATGTCTATCAAGTACCAACTCACCTCAGCTTTGAGCTTATCCTTTTCCCTAAGAAGGTTGTCATAGTTGGCCTTGAGATCATTGTAGCTAGCCTGCAGGGAATCATAGTCCTTTTCCATCTGCTTGGTCTTCCACCGCACACGGCGGTTCTGAAACCAAATCACCACCTGCCTTGGCTGCAAGCCGAGTTCCTTGGCTAGCCGAATTTTTCTCTCAGGTTCGAGCTTGTTTTCCTCATCAAAGCTCTTCTCAAGAAACTGCACTTGCTCCACAGAGAGCCTGCGCTTCTTCTCTGGCTGGTGGAAGTACTCGTCCATGTCCTCATGATCCCCATGCTCATCGTAGGGGCGGAAGAACGAGTCATTGCACCCCTTCCCTCCTTGAACATCTCCAAAACTCACTATAGATCTCGAACCTGAAAAAATAACAACAAACAACCAAAAAGATTAATAATTTAGACTACTCCAAAGTCCTATTCTATCCACCCATGTTAGTAAATTATATTTGGGTCAATCAGAACTGGGGGGTAAGTGCAGGATGTACATTTTAGTTTTTTAATTGATGCTGTGAATCTGAATTAGTTGATTTGGATCACTTAAATTAAGTAGTTTTTTTATCTGTAGGAATGAATATAGTATCACAGTCACTCTAACCAACTAAGTTAGCTTGACACAAGACTTTATAAACTAAACAAGAAAAAAATAAAACAACAGAAGGAAAGGTACCGAGGAAAGGGGAAGAGGCAGAGAGGAAAAGAGAATTGAGAGGAGGCTGAGTGGTTGTTGTTAAATTAGAAGAAGAAGAAGCGGAGCAGAAAACGCTCCCACCCGCCATGTGAAGAAGTTTGGATCCTCAGAGGAAGACCATGTGATTGTGATTGATGTGGTCAACGGTTGTTGTTGAAATAAGGGGAGGGGGGGAGGAGGAGGGTGTAAGTGAATAATAATAATAGTAATATTCTAAGGCTTGTGGCGAAAGAAGCTGGTGATGATGATGGCGGTGATGTGCGAGGTGTGGGAACAGCGGAAGCAAACACCCATCACTCTCAGAAGATGGGGAATGAGGAAAAAAAAATATAAGAGAAGCAGGGTTTGGAGTTGGAGGAGGAAAATGGAAGGTGGTGTATGTGACCAAGAGAGGGAGAGGGAGAGAAGAAGAAGGTGAATGAGTTTTCTTTTGTTGAGGGGGTTCATGGAAGAAGAGGGAATCCTGGGTTTATAAGGCAGGTCAATGATGAATGAGAGTGCTGCTTTACCATGATGCCCTTGTGCTATTAAAAACTTCATGATTTTGTTTGATTTGACCCTTTGTTTGTTTTGTATTGTGTTTATTTTGCATGTTTTACCTTGTCAAGTTAGGCTATCTCCGGGGCTCGCATATTCCAAGTTGCTTATCTAATGTGGAGATGGAAGAAATCGTTTCTTATTTTTTTTCTCCGTTGGAGTGATCTATATGGCAAAATTGATAACCTTAAATTCAAGAACGGCATCTTAGAGGACCCACCAAAAATCATTAAGAACAGCATATAAGCTCCAATTGCTGGAGCTGCTCTTGCTGTACTTTAGGGTTGTCCACATGCTACTATGGACATCCGCACGTCCTTTTAATAAACTTTAGTTTTAATTTATCATATGATTATTATTTTTTTAATATTCCAACAGTTTAAATTTCAATTTCAATCCTTAGTTTTAATCATTTTTTAAAAACATATATTCTCCCATTAATTGAAATTTATTAAAAAAAAATTACATGATTTCATGGGTCTTACATCATTTTTTATAACCAACATAAATGAGACTTTTAATTCTTTGATAAAACCCTAATTACAAACTTTAGTTTTTTGGAATAGTTATGAGACTAATTTTTTATCTGAGAATTAGTTATATTTTAAGCTCATTCTGTCTTCCCTTTATAAGAACCGAATACATATCTTTCTTCATATGTTCAGCTATGTTGTCAACAGATACACCCATAGGGTCTTAGTAATTCTAATGATTTTGTAGTTTTTGACAAAATTTAGTCAATAAGAGATAGTATATTCAAAAGAACGTGTTTTTAATACTTTTCTTTTTAAAATGTTCGATTTTTTCTTTTGTCTACTTCCACTTATGACTTATGTTTAGAGCTAGGCATTTGGGCTTACGCAACCTGTATAATATATGGGCATCAATTTCTAGTCCATTTAAATTGTGGACTTTTTAGCTTACCCAGATTAACCTTTGGGTTAAACGGGATTGACCGTGAACTCTGCAAAATAGAACTAGACTAATAAAAGAAGGGATAAACTTTATACACCAGACAAAAAGCTAATACACCCAGAATTTTTTTAAAAATCCCGAAAATGCCCTCCCTTATTTATAATACCAGCTGAGCACATGTTGGGAGTGAGGACACAGCGCATTTCCATGAACGAAGCTTTGATTTTGGTCGTTTTTGAGTGCATTGTGTGCAGTAGCTGTTGGTTGTGGTCGTTTTCGCTGGTGGTGTTTGGGTTTGCCGTCGTTGGGGTGGTCAGAGTCGCAGACGGTGCTGGTGCAGTAGCTGTTGAAGGTAAGCTCAGTGTTTTGCATCTACGGATTAAGTAATCCGTATATAATATACGGATTACGCAATCCGTATAATAATGGAGTTGTTGCAAATCCGTATGATGCTTACGGATTGGATGATCCGTATGCTTCATACGGATTGTCTGATCCGTATGCTTCATACGGATTGGCTGATCCGTAAACCTTAAATAATTAAAAAAAAAAACTTTAAAAGCTGATTTTAATTAGGAAAAAATGATTTTAATTATTAATTAAATAAATAGGTGAAAATATATGTTAGTTTTAATTTATGGGAATGCATTACTTGGATAGCTTGTGTAAGTAAACATTTTGTTGACTTACATAACATCAAACTTAATTAAACCCAACAAAGATTTACATAAAAAATTATTTTCATTACTAAAAAATAAGTAGGCTAAATTTTAATTTAGTTGGATATTGAAAATAGTTGTAATGAAAAAATAATTTGAGTTTGTTTTATTTTGTAATATTGATGGTGATTAAAAATGTATAACATTTGTTTGATAACATGATGTTAATGTTTTGTAACTGTTATAATGTGTTTTTTTTGTCACTGATTTAAATTTATTGTAATTTGTTAAGATGGACACCGATGACTGGATGTATGATTGTATTATGTCTGAAGAAATTGATATGAATAAAGATGATGGAGATGAACCTAGTGTGTTTGAACATGTTGATTGTTCTGCAGCCTTCAGTACTTGTGAGGTATTTATATTCATTGTAAATTGGTTAAAGTTTTTACCGTGGTCATTTATGGAAGTTAAACATTATTTTGATCATTTTTTGTAGGTGTTCCCTTCCCGTGAGGATGTATTAAAATGGGCTAGAAATGTTGCATATGAGAATGGTTTTGTAGCTGTGATAATGAGGTCAGACATGTATACTGGAAAGAAGGGAAGAACATCATTTGTTTTAATTGGTTGTGAAAGGAGTGGAAAATATAGAGCATTCAACAAAAACATGGTACCTACAGTGACTAGTAGTAAAAAATGTGGTTGTCCGTTTAAGTTGTAAGGCAAACCAGTACGGGGAGGTGAAGGGTGGATGGTGAAATTATTATGTGGCACGCATAATCATGGTTTGTCAAAGTCATTATGTGGCCACCCATATGCTGGTCGACTGACAGAGGATGAAAAGATTGTTGTGCATGATATGACAAGGGCGATGGTGAAACCTAAGAATATTCTCCTAACTTTGAAAGAGCATAATCCCAATAATTGTACATCTTTGAAGCAAGTAATGAATGCAAGATATGCATATCGTTCACGTATCAGAGAAGGTAAGACTGAATTGCAACAATTAATGAAACTTCTTGAACGTGATATGTATATTCATTGGCATAGAGTGAAGGATGAAAATGTCATACGTGACCTATTTTGGACACATCCAGATGCAGTGAAGTTGAGCAATGCCTATCATCTTGTTTTCGTCATAGACAGCACATACAAAACAAACAGGTACAGACTTCCGTTACTTGACATTGTTGGTGTCACTCCTACTGGGATGACGTTCTCAGCTGCATTTGCTTTGTTAGAAGCTGAACGTTTAGATAATGTTGTTTGGGCCCTAGAACGTTTTAGAGGCATGTTTATTAAAAGTGAATTTTTCCCAAGGGTGATTGTCACTGATAGAGATTTAGCATTGATGAGTGCAGTTACAACTGTGTTCCCTATGTGTACCAATTTACTGTGTCGGTTCCATATTGAAAAAAACGTTAAGGCAAAATGTAAAACTTTTATCTGACAGAGTAACGCATGGGACTATGTGATGGAAGCATAGGGAGTGTTGTGGATTGTGATAATGAGAATAAATATGGTGATTGTGTCACAAACTTTGAAGTTGCATGTTCACCATGGCCAGCATTTGTTGATTACGTCAAAGACACATGGTTGAATCCACATAAAGAAAAATTTGTTATAGCATGGACAAAACAAGTCATGCATTTGGGTAACACAACAACTAACAGGTTAGAAAATGTTTACCTTTTGTTCAGGTTTTGCTAACATATCGTGTATGTGAGGGATACTTTTTGACTTTTTAAATTTTACTGCAGGGTAGAGTCTGCTCATTGGACATTGAAGAGACTAATGCATAATAGTCTGGGTGATTTTTGTAGTGTGTGGGATGCAATGCACAACATGTTGACCTTGCAACATACTGACATTAGGGCATCTTTGGAGAGAAGCATACATGTGGTGGGTCATGTGTTTAAAGTAACGCTCTACAAAAGACTAATTGGCATGGTGTTCAGGTATGCATTAAACCAAATAGCTGCAGAGTATGAGCGAGTCCATTATGCAGGCAAAAACCCTTCTCGTTGTGGATGTTTTATGAGAACAGCGCATGGCCTGCCTTGTGCATGTGAGCTAGGTAAGTTTGTTTTTGGGAGCATACCTATTGATACTGTTGATATTTTTTGGCGGAGGTTAAGTTTTGAAGACCAAGGTTTAGATGAGTGTCAGGTCGACATAGTTGAAGAGATTGAAGTCATATCTAAGCGCTTTAACAGCCTTGACATTTGTGGGAAGGTAACTTTAAAGACAAAACTTAGAGAAATTGCATTTCCAGACAAAAATTCAATGTGTCCGCCTCCTGAAAAGGTCAAAACAAAAGGTGCTCAAAAGAAGTCAGTTTCGCAACACGTCAGATCAACCAAGCGGGATCCATCTTACTGGGAGTATGTCGATGAATTGCATTCTGAGCAAAGTAGTTGTCCCACACCAAAACCATCTAGTTTGTCTTCAAAGGGTGACAGAGATACAAAGAGAAAGCTGCCTATGCTGGACCAATTTCATACATATATGCACAATTTTATACTAGACATCACTGATGTTAAACCTGATGGTAATTATGGATTTCGTGTAATTGGTGCTTTGATAGGATACGGTGAAGAATCTTGGTCTTTGGTACGCAATGATTTGCTCAAAGAACTTGCACAATGGTCGGATGAATATATAGCTTTGTTTGGTGGATTTGATAGATTTGACCAGTTGAAACGGTCTTTACTTGTTGATGGGTTCTCAAAGGTAACTAGAATATTCTTATGTGCTTACTTTTAAGACCGATGTTGATTACTAGGATGAACAACTGTTATTTGTTTATGACAGGTCACCTCTGATAAGTGGATGGATATTACTGATTTAGGATACGTCATTGCATCAAGGTATAACATTGTTCTCGTTTCTTTGTCTCTCCAACAAAGTATGACGTTTTTTCCCTTGAGAAGCCAACCACCTACAGATGCTCGTGTTCATCGGGTTTTATGTATTGGTCATGTCTTTGGTAACCATTTTGTTCAGGTATTTGATTGTCAATATTATAATTTGTGATTATTTGGCACAAATAGACACTAATCCAGTGTTGGTTATTGTTTCAGGTTGCATTGACACCTGCATGTCCTATTCCGCCACCTGCGTTGCTGTGGTCACACCATTGTTACAATATTGCACAGCAATGGATAGTTCCTTACCAACGTAGAATGCAAGCATTTACGCAGTTAAGAAATTAGATGTGTAATATCAATAAATGTAACTAATGTATATGGATGTCATATTAAGACCGTTTGAATTTTAATGTTTAACAACCTCTGTCCAGTGTTGCTTATATATCTCGTAAGATTTATCTTAAATAAACATTAGTTCAAAAATCCTTACTTTCTGTTGAGTACATCTTCATTTTTCACGATGCCCGTAACAGATATTGGGTGTTATACACAAAATCTTCATTTTTTCATCATTTTCTAAACATTATTTCTTGATTATTTGGTGTTATTAATTTGATTTTGTCTTTATTAAATACATTAAAAAACAATTTTGTATCTAGATTTTTTAATAATTTGTTCCTAGTTTCTTCAATTTGAATAATTTGTTCCTAGATATTTGTATCTTTAGTAACTTGTTTTAAAAAACCAATAATGTGATTATTTGGTGTTTTTTTTTTATTATTATATTGATTTACTATCTTTAATGAGTTATAATAATTATTTAACAGATGATTTATTTGATACAATTTAACAACTGATTTTTTTTCCTTGAATGTTCTTTCTATCTATATCTTCCTTTGACACATGGTTTAAAAAAATGGGTGATATTTTCTAAAATGTTATGTTAAATGTTTTTAATGGTAAAGAATTCAACAATCATGTGAAATAAACATTAGTTCCTTAAAAATTTATAAGAAAACAAAATGTCATCGTCACAAATGTATACTAGTAAAATACAAAGCAAATCTATATGTCCAACATCACTACTCCTGCCTCTGCCTCGTCCGTCTGTGCCGCGTATACACGCATCCAACCTCGGTCACAGAACGAGCTATACGCAGTAGGCGCTCTGTGGCGGCAAAGGCATCAGTCCCTGGAGTAACCATACGCAAATCTATCATCTCTTGCAAGCTTCAGCAATCCTTTGACAAGTGGCCTGAACCAATGTCCAACAGTAATGGTTAATAACGTAACAGTCAATGCAATTATACCTTTAAATTATAGACTTGTTTCATACCAAAGCATGCAGAGGCTGCTCAGGTGCAGGTGGAACTATGGCTGGGTCCTCAGTCTGACGATGCGGGCGATCTGGTGACACGTGTCGAGCAGTGGGAGGGTGCCTAACAGGATCGCCCATCTGAGGTGGACTCATGTACGGATGAGACACACGAAAAAACCAGTCCACATACCCAACCACCGTCTCACTAGGATGGGTGACAACATCTGCGGTGGCTGCTAGGTGGTCCCCGAACTGTATCCATCTCTCATCGACCTCCTCGGTGCTGGGTGATTCTGTCGAGTGGATCTCTGGAATGGTCTGAACATATCCGAACTGCCTCAGCACCCTCTCTGGTAAAAGTCTGACTACAATCGGACCGCATTGAACATACCCAGAGAATAAGGAGATGATGTCGAACTCCCTATGCGCACGATGATCGGCATACGGAGTCCAACAAACATCGTCCACCTGCAACCTATCTAGACGCCTCCGATAGGTGCTGCATGGTAATGCCTGAGCAGGCTTCCAGCGAGAAGCTCATGGCTGTGTCTCCAAGTAACTCTCCTGGACAGTGACATTTCCAACGGATGGGAAATGTTCATAGATCCAAGCCTACACCATAATGAGCAACATAAATTTCATATACGGTTCATACATTTAAACTACAAATTTAGTATAAAAAGAGTCGAAATCATTACCTGCAACAACGTGATATAACCGGCTAGATGTTTACCGCGGTGCTGACATGCATAGTTCAGATTCACATACATGTGAACCAATGCTGCCACGCCCCAAGCATATCGTCCTGCGTCTTCCACATCGCGGAATGCCTCCAAGAACACCACACTGATGTGTGTGGCACTCTTGTTGGCAAAAAGTGTGCACCCGACAAGATGAAGTAGATAGGCTCGGGCTGCTACAATCCACCTCGACTGCTGACATTTCACCGCATATATGTCTCGCAGCCAAGACAACCGCACATATGCCCCATGGCAATGCTCCATCTCCGCTCCAGCCTCTTCCGCGGATACCTCAAGCAAATCAACAACCAAACGAACGGCCTGTCCAATATCAAGAGGCTCGTACGATAACAATACGCCTTCGATGGGGATATGCAACACCGAAGCGACATCGTCGAGAGTGATCGTCAGCTCCCCAACAGGCAGATGAAAGCTGCTGGTCTCCGAGTGCCACCTCTCTACAAAAGCTGAGAGCAAGCCCCTGTCCCCGGTCTCGACTGAGCATGCAATCAACGGGGCTAAGCCGCTAGCCGCAACGAATCCTTCTATCTCGAGTGCAGGCCGCCCAAATTTATGAACCTTTCTTCCGTGCGACGCCAATTTCAACTCAGGGCGTTCCTGCAAGCATTTTAAATCAATGTCAGTCATATAATTCAAAAATCAAACCAATTTCAACAATAAAACTTGTACCTGTCCTTCCCACACTCGTCGAGCCACATGGTCAGCATACTCAGTCAATACAGAACAGTCCTGTGGCCCACCTGGAAACGATTCTATCTCATCACCTCCACCATCCATGGCAAGGATATCAGCCTCCAGACGTCCGTCCTCAACACGACCGTCGTCATCCAAACCAGCCCCCATGTGTGCATCCCGAACCGGAAGGTCTACAACACCTGCCCCTGGCCTTTGTCTTCTGGCAGATGCCGTTGGCCTACGACGTTGAGGGGCTGGCTCTTCATTCCCACTAGCGTCTCTACCAGATCCTCTGCCTTCATCTCGACCTAATGCCCGATGGCCTCCTCGTGTTCTAGCCATAATCTGGTATACAACAAAATCAATATGGAATTCAGATCACATTCAAATATAAACATATCAAATTGGTGGAATCATGAAGAGCAGTACCAAAGGCAACCGTAACTGGTATAATACCATTCGTGCAATAAGCCACAACTAATCAATCCATGGAAGCATCATGACCACTACGAAAACCAAACATTACAAGCAATCATCATTACAATATTATGACACAAAAGGCAACGCAACCATCATGAACACTAACCAAACTATCACAAAGCCAAGCATCATCACCGCTACCAAAGGCAACACAACCATCATGACCACTAACCAAACTCTGAACAATCATGCAACGTATACTATCCCATCTAACTCCCTCCCCGTGATAGAATCATCATGACCACTACCAAAGGCAAAGGCAACCAAAGTGGTATAATACCCTAAAACCATAACTAATAAATCCATCGAGCATCATAACCACTACCTAAAACCAACATTACAAGTAAACCAAATAGTATCACAGAAAACAACTTCAAACAGCATCAATACACAATCACAAAGCACCACAATTGGATCTATGATGATAACCAAATCAATCCGTATAGTATAATGTTTATTCGATCCAATAATCAATATTAACATCATGAAAAAAACATCTCATTATATAATCTAATGTATTTAAATTTGCTAAGGCCTCAAATATGTTAAATAACCAATAAAAACAGAATTTATTTAACAATTAATTAAAAAAAATCATTTTAATGCTCTTACGGATCAGCCAATCCGTAGAGTTGTTACGGATTACCAATCCCACTCACTCATATGGATTAATCAATCCGTATTCAGCATACGAACCGAAAACGAAAATCCAACCTGCGCCGGTTGCCGCTGTCTTCAACCTCCCACTGTCAACGGCCAATGTCGCCTGAAATGCGCCTCAGATGAGCCCAATCGAACACCTGCGCCGCCAAAGGGAAGGAAATCACAGCAAGGAAGAAGCCCACGAAGACGAAGGGAAAGCGCCGAATGAATAGTTTCAAATTTCAGTATAATTTTAAGTTTATAAGCAGGGGCATTTACGGAATTGCACTATTTTTTCTGGGTGTATTAGCTTTTTCCCTGGTGTATAAAGTTTATCCCATAAAAGAATCGTGTGTGTGAGTTAAGGTCACATTGTTAGAATGGATATCTACACTTCCTTTTCACCGTATGTTTTGTGCACCCCAACGTATAGTTGCTAAATACTTTGTTCAGTTGGATTATAAAATGATAACAAAGGGATTTTTAATTTAATTTTTAGTCACTTTTTTAATTTTATTTTTTTTATTCAATTGTTTTTAAAAGGATTTTAAAAATGGGTTAAATTTCATATTTTTAAAATTTATTTATGTTTTTTTTTCGGAGGCGAGTCAACTCATTTAGTCAGTGGGCTTAATGATACAGTTGTAGGCTAGCTAAAACATAATCCATTTAAATTGTGGGGTTCCCACGAAACATGCTACATATGGTCTTTGAGCAACCCTCCTACAGTGTACGATGCTTGATCATCTAAGGGTCATCAGCTGACTACATTAGTTCACCAGGATAAAGAGGTTACAATTATGTTGTGTTATAAAATAACACAAACAAATCATATTTTTGTTGTGGAATTTTTTAGAACAACACATTGAAAATAAAATTCTATTGTGTATTTTGAAAAAAAAAACTCAATAAAATCATGATTTTATAACGTTGTTTTTTAAAATCATAATAGAAACTTATTATCGTCGTGTTTTTCTTTTCTATATAAAAATGCAAAACAGAAATACAATTCTGTTTCTCGAAATGCAAAACAGATTTGCATGTCTTCTTTTGTTTTTTTTTAGAATAGTAATACCAAAAGACCTGAACGAACACAAATACATACGCCGGTCTCTTCCAAACAAGCCTTGGCTCCACCCAATACCACTGTCGATCTAAACACCACTTCCGCAACCACCTTACACCACCAGTGAACCACCCTAATGCAGGACAACAAATAAAAATACATTCATTCTATACATGTTTTATTAAATTTATCATAAACTATAAAATTATGAGCAAAGAATTGTTAAGTAAGGAGTAAAATTTACACAACTTTATGATTCCAAATAAATTTCACTAAAAATAAAAGTGTTACTAATATTTTTCTATATAACTAAATAATCGTACATTTGTCCACACTGTATCTAACTAAACTATGTTGCATTTAAGCATAAAAAAAACTATATTGCCTTTAGTGAAGTACAATAACTTTCACAGTAAGATAATATTTATTATTATATATTTATCTGAACAATAAATGATTTATTAAACTGAATACTAGTGCTTAATTTTACTAATTCAATTAAGAAACATAAATCAGAAAACAGCAATTCATTCACAAGAGACAGAGACACCACTACATTCTGTTGTATGCAACCATTTCCAGTCAATTATTGTCATTTTCATTTTTTTTATTACAACTTTTATACAACAAAAGAAACAGCCATAATCTCTCCTCAATTCTACAACTACAAAGACAAAAAAAAAAAAAAATTCTAAGATGAATTCATCCACATACCATGCCCACACCATTCAATCAATCAGCCTCTTGCAAGCCGCCGAGCACGACGGAGCCAATGAACAGCCCGACCGCTCCGACACCGAGCGCAGCGGCAACAACAGCCTGGACGGCGACCAGAGTGGCAGAGTCGTCGGGAATGAGCACAATGGCGGCAATTGCAGCAGCGAAGGCGGGGAGGGCGGCGGAGGCGAGGACGGAGGGGGAGAAGCTGGCGGCTCGCTCGAGCAAGCTGAGCAAGCCGAGCTCCTCGGCTTTGGAGAACACGCCGAGCTTCTCTATGGAAGAGAGCGTGAATCCCAATTCCTCTGCCTTGGAAAGCAAGCCAGCTTTCTCCACGTTGCTCAAAACCTTCCTCTTCTCTAGCGTCTTGAACACGTCCACCTCCACCTCCTCGCTCCCCTCGTAGAATATCCCCGCTCCAAACCACTCCTTCTTCCAGTTATCATTGTACTTGTTCACCTACCATCGTACCATACCCAACGTTAATTCAATTCCATAACTAAAATCAAATCTTAACATTACACTTTCCACTTAATTCATCTACAAAAATTAATTCATGAAGATTGGTGAAAGAAGAAGGGAGAAGAAGATTATGGATTCGAAACTCCTTTATTAACAAAAATCATTATCATTAAACTTGTAATTCAGAACATTTTTTAATATAAGATTAAAAGTGTTTTTTACAACATATCTCCCCAAAAAAGTTCTATATTTTTATTTAAAAACCTTTTAAAAAAAACTTATAACTTATCCAAAAATACTCTCAATGTGAAATTGCACTCCTTGAAATTTCATAAATTAAATCTAAATATCTTAATTTTTTTTGTTTTACCCCCTCTAGTTTATTATATTTGAATCCACTATTCTCTAATTTCTCACTCCCCACTAACTTAGGATTCTGGATCTGCCATTGCTCATCACTAGCATTTTTCCGATTTATAAAATTATATTTTTTATTAGTTAAAATTTATTAAAAGTCAAACAATCACGATAAATAATATTAAATAAAATGAGACCTATAAAATTTTACAGTTTTCACTAGATTTTAAAAAATAAAATAAAAATGTATCCTAAAAAATGTATTCCTAACAATTTTCACACACAATTTTGATCATGTCACAGCTAAATATGAGATTTTCTAATACAATCTTTTCACGCCACAAATTAGACATCTCAAACATAAAATTTGTGGAACTGGACATTTACGAAATAAAAGATTGGTGAGAGATTAAATAAGGAATTTGTACCTTCTTTTTGGGGGCCATGGCGAAGACGGTTAGGGGTTTTCTGGCGGCGGGAGTGGGGAGTGAGCGGAAAGGGGAAGAAAAGGAGCGATAGGTGGGGATGGGTCGAAGGACAGGGGCTGAGGATGTAGCAGGGACCGCCATGGTTGTTGGGACGAGGTTGCGCCTCAGAACCAGAGTGCTTCTTCTGCTTGATATCTCAACTCAACTGCCACGTGGGACGATGGAGAGGGAGAGACACAAAGGACATTTTCTGTAATAATAATAATACTAAATAAATTAGTAGTAATGTTCGTGGTGTGTTTTTATGTGACGCGATCTCGTTGCTTGATCTCCACCAATCATTTTTGCCGTAGCTTTATCCTCTAATGGAAACTGATATTTTCTCTCCAGCTTATTCCTCTCCCTTTTCATTTTGTTATACTACAAATGAATTAGAGGTTGAGAAAATTTAGGGATGGATTCAGAAAAATATTGAGCTTTTAGTTGCCCTAAAAAAATGCTAATATTTGGACTAATGATATATATATATATATATAGTTAGTGTGTAATTTTAGATATAGTTTAATAGATATACACTATCAATATAATATAAAAGTTTTTATTATGTTAATTAATTATTATTTTCAAAGTAATAACTAAAAAATCTATCATAGATGATATTTATGATTAAATAATTAAATAATTATTATTATATATTATTTATTCCCTTAATTATTCAGTAACTTTTTTACATTAATCATATCTAAATTAGATCACTTTATAAACTTTTCGTTCAATTATTAATAAAAGTTAATAAAGTAACTAATGATTTACATTTGTGCAATAATGTTTTATTGAATAAAACATTTTGATGAATTTACTAATAATTTTAATATAAATAAATTTTTTATATTTTAAATTAATATATCTATGCTTGGGAAATTAATTAAATAAATGTCATCAATGACTTCAATAAAATGCCAATTTTATTTGGAAGAACTTAGTTATAATTTATTTTAACTCATCTTATCAACCGCTGATTGAATTCTTTATTTTTGACTAGCACGTTAAAAAATGTGTTATTTGGATTTTGGAGAACTTTGTTATGTTACCTTGGCTCTCTTCTATGGTGTTTTGATAATTTGTAGTCTTCACACTTCATATTTTGTTAGTTAGACGGTCTTTTACAAGTACAGGTTGCATTCCTGTTAAATTCTTTTTATCTATATCTAATATATTGTTTTCCTAATTTTCCTGGTCCATATATTTAAGTTATAGTTTTCCATGGATTATGTTATTATCAGGATGAATTCTAACACAATGATAAAATTATATTTTGGTGATTTATTGTTCATGTGTTCGAATTTAGAACAGTCTTTTTACATAAATAAAAATAAGATTGAGAAGAAATCAATTCTTGTATAATGAAATTTGTTTTATAGATTTACGTACGCGAAGAAACAGACGTCAATTTGAACTTTCATTGGTACAAATCTTTGATACTTGGATGTTTAAATATTTTTAGCACTAAGTATTCATAAACTGTGTATGACTTCTTTTCACTCTTCAAAAACATAGGTAACAAAATACTAAACAAGGATATGATACCGTTCTCCAATGTTGAACAAAATGGATGGGGCAAAACAAAATTTCCATGCAATTTGCAACATCTTTTGGATGCCTCCGGGACATATCATTGCTTGTTTCTACACGAGCTTTTCTCGGTGAAATTATTTTAGAGCCATGGATATTCCAACCTTAGGAAACTTTTCTTTATCTTTCTCGTTAAAATACATCTCTCCTGCCACGGTTATGGAAAATTTTCTCCCGAACTTTTGTTGAATGAGACCACCTACCTTGCCATTGTTGTTAAGTCGAGCCTTTAGCACTGTCCAAGGAAATAATGCGTGCTGAGCACCCACCGTGACACCGATAGTCTCATAATCTGCAAGGTCATACTTCACCTCTGCTGCAATTGCAGTCTTGGTCAGGGGATTCACTTCAAAATAACAGGAACCTTTCAAGGTTTGAAAATTGTCATGCCTGCATAATTAACATGCACCAAACTTAAGCATGACACAATCATTTAGTTTGAAGAAACATAATTAGATATAGCCCCTGTACATTGCACAAGCCTCTCGATATCTTTTTACCAATAACTTTTGTATTTCATATTATGAATAAGTTGGACATATTTCATTATTATTTTTTTAAATAGATTTTGATGAAGAAATACAAAGTTTGTGCATAACGTAGGGGTTCATATATGCTTCTAAAGTAGAGGTGGTAAGAGTTCTTCTTTATTGATGTAAGTTACTAAAAGCATGAACTGAAGAGATTAAAAAGGATGGAAATTGAGATTGAACTACAAGCAAAAAAAGCTGAGTTGGCAACATGGAATGTTGAATTTTAAGCTGATAGGATATTTAAGGTGTCAATACCACAACTTGTGTTCTTTTATATTTTATAAATAGATTCTTAAACTTCTGTACACATCACAAATCTGATGTTATTCTACATTTTCTTATAAAATTAGTCTCTATTGTAGGATAGCTCACAAGGTTGCGGCAGCAACAAGGTAGGGACTGTTCAGGCTCAACCCAGCATGCAGATTGTTAGTTATCCTTGCTGATGAGCTTGCTGATAAGTCATAGGCAAGATTAGCTCCCATGGTGAGAATTCTACTTCCTATATGACCAGAGATGTTTGCAACAGGGTTATATCCTTTTTCCGCATCTCCTGATAATCCAATGCTTGCACTAAAGCCACTGAATCTACTCAAGTGTTGAATTTCCAACTGTATCCGAAATCGTTTTGATCCCAAAAAATAGTTAGATGCAATGAAAATCAAGACTAAAAAATTATCAAAGATGAAATTAGTTATAGTTCTTAGACTAGTAAAATGTAGTTGTACCTTCCCAGAGTCAGGTATGTTACATGTGAAAAGGCCCCTTAGTCCATGCACCAGTTCTTCTACTCCAACAGATACACCATCAAAGGAAGTACAGTCAGATATGAAATTCCATAGCTATTTCAGGATTCTGAGATATTCACATTTTTCTTATGATGTAATTACATCTTTGAGGACTAACTGATTCCCTCTATTTCCATGCTCAAATAGCATACCAAACTAGGTCTACATGACTTTTGTACACTAAACCAATTAACAGATAGATAAAACTCTCTTCCTCACGAATTTATTATATTTAAGCGACCATGTGTAGTTGTCTTATAATATGCAACTTTTCTGTACAAAAATCTCTCCATGACAAATGTCCACAGTTTCCTAATCCCACTTAAGGACCCTTCAGTAGACTAAAAATTACAAGTAGATTAAGAAGAACATGTTTTAAAGAAAAGCAAAAAGAATAGTAAGAGGGTTGAAAAGCTGGTATATATTATTACCTTGACAAGAGAGATCTAAATTCCAATTCAAGAATCTGTAGTTGAAGTGGATTGGTGGTGGTTGAGCATAGTCCTTGTGAAGAACATCTAACAAAAAAGGAAGACAAAGAATTTATAGGGACTATCATCAGTTCAGAATCCATGCTAATGAAATATTAAAATGAAAATGAAAGAGGCAGATAATTGGTGTTTGTAAAACCTCTGGCTTTCTTTCCAATATCAAAATATAAGCCCGGACCTTGGCTCATCTTGCCATAAAGAATGCTTACAAGTTAATTATATTCATTGTTTATTGTTTATTGGGAAGAAGGGAAGGTGGCAAGGGTATGCTAGGCTTGTGCATCATGCGATGTTTCCTCCTGTGAAAACTGAAAAGGACAATAATTTGGATACCGTATTAAGCGAAATTTCCATTGACCAATAGTTTAGAACTGCAAGTGAGACATAGAGATGATGACGAATATAAGATGAGTAACAATTAAGCTAGCTAAATACAGACTAGTCCTAATAAATTGAAGTGTGTAAACTACCCAGAAGTGTTAGAGGGAAATCTTTTTCATTTGAAGGGGAGAGTAATCTAATTGTAATTTTGTAACACAATAAAGCGTACTTAGAGATAATTAAGATTAAAATTAAAAGACTAGGTTTTATTACCTCCCATCTCTCTATTTAGCACGCCCAAGTTGAAGTAAGGGGCTGTGCTAAAGTCTTATTTTTACAGAGAATCAAGCATGTAATAGTTGAATCAACTATCCATCATTAATTTCTTACCGTCTTTTACAATGTAATCATTTAAGTAAATTATCCCCACGTTCTTTATTCAACTCATTTCATTCTTTTTCACATAACTACTTAATTATTCTATTTAACTACGTAAGCTAAGAGGTGTCCTGTCAAATAATCATTTTCATTATCATGGTTATTGGTTAAGATACCGACACAACACTGGGTTTAAAATATGGTTATATATATATATATATAGCTTCACTCTTAAGCTGACTTCACTTTCTAGAGATTTGGTACATTTTTGGTAGCATATAATAAGAGATGGTACAAATCGCTCACATTTTAAATTTTCTCCAAGATGGCTTTATATAATATGTTACGTTACGGTATCAGCCTAGGTTCAAGATATGTTTTTTTGGGGATGGGGTGATTGATTGAATGTAGGGTAAAGAATGTGAAAAAAATTTTAAGGTGTAAATAACATTAGCCTTGTGAAAGAAATTTTTGTAATTTTTTTTTTAGATCTACTATTTTACACTTTATTTTAATTTAAAAACTGCTCTTCTATTTTCATAATTAAACCAAACACACTTGGAGCAATTTTTTTTTCCATGTATCCACCAGCGGGGTTAAATATTTCAGGACAGTTTAGAAATTTTCTTGGACTAGTATTCTAATTAGAACTGCGTGCTAGAATTTGCCCAACAAATTGCATAAAAAAATTAAATCGGTACAACTCTACCTGCATGGAAGTGTTCAAGGATTCCTAAGAATTTGTGGAAGCGTATTGGACCAATTACGTTTAAATGTTATAAGATCATTCTTGTCTTTCCAATCAAAAGAAGATAATTATCTCTTGAAGCGTGAATGCAATCTCCTCATTTTTCTTTGGTGAGTCTTCTCTTGGCCTCTTCAATCAATTACGAATGAAAAATCTTCCGTACTCTTCTTGAATAAGGGAGAGGAAAAATGTGTGAGTACTTTTCTATTTCAGAGAGATAACGACAACAGTTGTATTTGTCTAGAGCAAATAAAATTATTATATAGGAGACTAAGAAACCTAAACCTAGGTCTCTTGGGCATTTGTCATACACTTAAGTCTAATAGCTTTTGTATAAAGAGCATTCCCAACAATTTCTCACTTGCTCTTGAGTACAAACTTAACCTTAAAGCCCAAAATCATGTAACTCACTTTCCATCATCAACTGAAAATGTCCTACCCTTTGTTTCAAGCTAGCACAGGGATTCACCATCTATTATTAATCAAGGCTCCTTATAATCAATAAATGATTATATAATTCGGTGCCATTCCACTAAAAGCCCGAAGTTGAACTCCGAGATCAATAATAACATATATATATATATATATATATATATATATATATATATATATGATTGATGAGTTTTCTGTTACTCAATCAATTATTTATTCCCTTGACTTCAATAATTTCTTTAATGGATTACATGCACTGGTCAATGTCTTTAATATCTAAGTATCGAAACATATCAAGGGGACATATCCTACAAATTTCATGCTGTTTATTTCATAAATATCGATAATCAAATAATTTTTCCTCCCAAAATACTGAGTTATTGGCAGTCAATTGGTCGGGACTCACCCGTTGGTAAATCAAAGAATGAAATTATTCAATTATCTATTTATAATAAACTCAAGATTAAGAGCAATCACATAATTATGGTTAGCTAGAGATTTGATACTTATGACAGAAAAACAACCTTAATCAAATCTCTCAATGCGAACATTAATTCACACCAATATTTTACAATGGCTCGAACAATACCATTTCATAAAATATTGTAGCCTAAATAAAGCGTCCAACTTTATTTAACAGCTGTGAACCAATTCATCAATTGTAAGAACATATGATCATGTCCTCCATGAACCTATCCATATGATCATATACTCTACAATTGATCCGGACCTTGGTGTTTGTAAATTTTGTGTGCATACCATAAATGAATAATATCTCATTTATACCTTTAAAAAAAACAATGTCATGATATCTTGCTCAAAGAGCACAAAATAAACAAATTGGAAATTCAATCTCCTAAAGCTATAGGAATTCCGGAATATTCTTAAGACCCATAGATGTAACATGCCTCTCAAACACATGTTCAAAAAAACTCTTGGTAAAAGGGTCAGCAAGGTTTTTTTCCAATGCTATCTTGGTTACCATTGTGTCTCCTTGGAAATATGAGTCTGTGTAACCAATGGTTTCTAGACTCCCACTAGAATAGACCAACATATAATCTCTCGTTCTCCGAAGATACTTGAGTATATGCTTAACTACTATCCAGTGTTCCTTTCCTGAATTAGATTTGTATCAACTAATAACTCTCACTGCATGACAGATGTCTGGTCTGGTGCACAACATAACATTCATTGGACTACCTACAACTGAAGCATAAGCTATCCTACTCATGCGTTCTCTCTACTCAGGAGTCTTAGGAGAATGCTCTTTAGAGAAATGAATCACATGCCTGAAAGATAAAATTCCCTTCTTAGAATTCTTCATGTTGAACCTGACAAGGACCTTGTCAATGTAGGAGGCTTGGGACAATGCCAATAACCTATTCTTCTAGTCTCGTAAGAGTTTAATACCAAGAATATAATTTGCCACTCCCAGGTCCTTTATATCAAAATGCTTGTTCAACCAGTCTTTATGTCTAACAATACCTGTATGTCATTTCCAATGAGGAGTATATTATCTACATAAAGCACCAGAAAAGATATTGCTTCCCATTGGATTCTTTTATATACACATGGCTCATCAGGTCTTTTCTCAAAACCATAAGATTTAACAACTTGATCAAACTTAATGTTCCATGACCTAGATGCTTACTTAAGTCCATAGATAGACCTTTGCAACTTGCATACCATGTGTTCCTGCCCTTCGATTATGAACCCTTTTGGTTGCTGCATAAAGATGTCATCTTCTAAATTTCCATTTAGAAAAGCAGTCTTGACATCCATTTGCCAAATCTCATAATCAGGACTTATTGCAATAGGTAAGAGAATCCAAATAGACTTAAGCATGACTACTGACGAAAAATGTTTCTTCATAATTTACACCTTTTATTTGGGTGTACCCTTTTGCCACCAATCTAGCTTTGAAGGTTTCAACATTTCTGTGTGATCCTCTCTTTCTCTTGTAGATCCATTTACACCCAATGGGTTTTATCCCTTTAGGTGCTTCTACAAGAGACCAAATTGAGTTAGAATGCACAGATTTCATCTCACAGTTCATCTATAGGAGGATCCAAGTTAGGTGGATCAATAATTTCTTGAAGATCCTCATTAGATGGATTAACCAATTCTTGATTTTGTTCTTCAACAAGTGGTACTTGCATTTCTACAAGTTTCACTTGTAGTTCATTATGCTGAATTTCTGGTTTTGTATCTAGTTCCTGTGTATGTTCACTTTCAAGTATATTTTCCTTTCTTTGAACAACCATAGGAACATAAGATGGAACCACTTGAGGTTGAGTTAAAACTTGACCTGAGACAAGCTCATCAAGAACTATCAAACTCTTTGGCTTGTAATTTGTTATATAGTCATCCTCTAGGAAAGTCACGTGAGTGCTCACTAAGACCTTCTTACCTTTTGGACTATAAAACATCCAACCTCTAGTTCCTTTAGGATAACCTACAAACATGCACACTTCTGTACGTGATTCCACTTTATTTGGCTTCTGTTGTAAGACATGTGTCAGAGCACTCCAAATCCGAATATGGTTCAAACTGAGTGTCCGTCCATTCCATAGTTCTGTGGGTGTCTTTGAAACAGATTTAGATGGAAATAAATTTAATAAGTACATGGCAGTTTCTAAGGCATATCCCCAGAATGATTCAGACAGAGACGAATAACTAAGCATGGACCTTACCATTTCTAAAAGGGTTATGTTTCTCCTTTCAGCAACTCCATTCTGCTGGGGTGTCCCTGGAGAAGATAGTTGTGAAACTATCCCCTCTTTAGTCAGGTAAGACTTGAACTATCCAGATAGGTATTCACCTCCTCGATTAGACCTAAGAGTCTTGATTTGAACACCAAGATGTTTTTCTGTCTCAGCCTTAAACTCTTGGAATTTTCCAAAAGCTTCGAACTTATGACACATCAAGTATATGTATCCAAATCTTGAGTAATCATCAATGAATGTGATGAAGTACCCATACACTCCTCTGGCCTAGACATTTATTGGTTCACATACATTAGTATGTACCAATTTCAACTGAAGTGTGACACGATTTCCTTTGGCCTTGAAAGGTCGCTTTGTCATTTTACCCTCTAAGCATGATTTGCATACTGGTATCAGTTCAAAAACCAGGGATTTTAAAATCCCACTCTTGACCAAACCTTGTATCCTGTTAGAGTTAATATAGCCTAATCGCAAATGCCAAAGAAAAGTTTCATTGGAAACCTTTTTTTTCTTAGATAGATGAACATGCTCTTCGTCTCCTAATTCAATGTGATTAACTTCATGGGGTATAGGACTAAGGAAATAAAGACCATTAAACAAAGTACCAGAACATATAAAAGAAGATGAACTTTTTATAGAAACTGAGGAATTAAACTGAATTGTTAGACCAAGTTTATTCAAACAACTAACAAAAGATAAATTCCTCTTAAAATCTGGAACAAATAAACAGTCATCCAAAACCAAAGTTCTACAATTAACAAATGACAAAATAACTTGTCCTACTGCTAGTGCAGAGACAAACTCCCCATTTCCAAGTCTCAAAACTGGCCTTGATCGATAGACAAGATATGTTTGAACCACTCCAAAGAGTAACAAACATGATTAGTGGCTCCTGAATCAATGATTCATTTATCACTGTAATTCTCCACTAAGCAAGCCTCAATCACAAGTAGCACGTTCTGCCTTGCTGAGTTGCTAGGAGTAGCAAACATGCCATCAAGAGTCTGGAGCATTTCTACTCCACTCTCAAGCATGTTCACTTGCTCTTGCAAGTGATTAACTAGACTGACAAGAATGTAGCAGCGAACTGCAACATTCGCCTTCTCCCAATTAGAAAATTTATTCTTTGTTTCCTCATAAGCATTTTCTTTCGGTTATGATGGCTTAGGGGTAGTCAAAACAAAGTTGAGTTTTTCATATTGTAGAACAATATCCAAATTAGTTTTCCATTGTTTGTAGTTTGAACCATCCATAGGATTTTGACTCAAGATAGTAGCTAACAGATTGAAAGACGACATTTTCTGAAAAATTAAAGCACACATTTTACAATCATACAATAAACATACAAGTTGCAAGTAGATTCCTTAACTACTTTTGTTCATTGTTACAATTTTTTAGTTATCCTTACAAGGCTTACGTTGGGTAAGTCAGTTGTAAAAAATTGAAATTGTTATTTGGGCCTTCGGTGCAATTACCAAAGTCTCGTTGGGAGGATTAATAATTTTACCAAATTTGAATGTAATTAACTATCGTTCAATTTCAAAAATTATCTTTAGTATTCAAGCATTGTCGACTTTGGGTCGTACAATACTTTACTAAAAATTTTGAATTTGTTGATATCCAATCAAATAAAATCTAGTCATCCTTATCCATTGGGGCTTCACATGACCATTTTATTAATGGACCCACAATGGAGCCCGTAGGTTTAAAAAATTAATATTTTAATTTTAAAACCTTCACCCATTCAATATTATGTTACAAGGAATTTTTTTAAAAAATAATTGTCCAATCATTAATCTATAATTTGAAATTCATAATGATTATTAATTTAAATTCAAAATCAATTTTCAATGTAATTAACCATCGTTCAATTTCAAAAATTATCCTTAGTATCCAAGCATTGCTGACATTGAGTCGTACAATACTTTACTAAAAAATTTAAATTTGTTGAGATCCAATCAAATAAAATTCAATCATCCTTATCTTATCCGTTGGGGCTTCACATGACTATTTTATTAATGGATCCACAGGTTTAAAAATTAATATTTTAATTTAAAATCTTTACCCATTCAATATTTTGTTACAAGGAATTTAAAAAAAAATTCAATCATTAATCTAGAATTTGAAATTCATAATGATCAAAAATTTAAATTCAAAATAAATTTTAAAGAAATTAATCCAATCATTAATCTAGAATTTGAAATTCATAATGATCATTAATTTAAATTCAAAATCAATTTTGAAAAATAATTAATCCAATCATTAATCTAGAATTTTAAATTCATAATGATTATTAATTTGAATTCAAAATCATAATAAATCTAATCATTAATCTAAAATTTGAAATTCATAATAATTATTAATTTGAATTCAAAATCATTTTAAAAAATTAATCCAATCATTAATCTAGAATTTTGAAATTCATAATGATTATTAATCATAATAAATCTAATCATTAATCTAGAATTTGAAATTCATAATCATTATTAATTTGAATTCAAAATCATTTAAAATAATTAATCCAATAACGACCATTAATTAAGCAATGGTCATAAACCTTAATTTTCTACATTATCTCATTATTGTCATAATGATGATCATTCAATTAATTTTAATTCTAAATCAATCAAAATTATCATTAACATAACAAAATATATGCATGATCAATTAATCATTAATACTGTGATATGACACAAATATTTTATATATGACATGTTATCACACAAATCATGTTATCACATATAATCTATCTATTTATAAAAATGGTAATTATAAAACTTTAATTCATGGTTTCTTAAAAAAAATTATATTTTCTTCTCCCTTTGTTGTTTTTTGAGTCAATCCGTCATAGACCTCTGATCATTTAACTCACCATATGGATAGAACCGCCATTGAAAGAGGAGCACGTGCACGTGGCCGTTTGAACCATTGGAAAAGGGCGTGGTCTTTTAGGAGGCTCTGGTTTTTGTTCCCATCGTTTTTCTGTCCTCTTTCACGCTATGACTTCAGATTTTTCATAAAAGCTTCGGATAGTCACGAACAGACTCAAACAATGACAGATATACATCTTTTGGATACAAAAATTAAACCTTTCTCTCTTACAATAATAAAGTTGCTAAACAAAAAGAAAAAATCAAGGAGGAAACCAGATCATAAGGGACCAGCCTCCTTGTTACATATCCAAAAGAAATACATTCAAATGTTATATCATGGATTAAAACACATATTTTATAAAACCATACATCTTATGAAAAAATTATAAAACATAACATCTGTGTAATCCAACATAAATATAGAACCATATGTGTCATATCACATAAAAGACTAGATCAACATCAAACGTACAGTCTAGGCTCTGATACCAATAGAAGGATTCTTAAGGATCTGCGGAAGCGTATTGCACCTAGTACGTTTAAATGTTATAAGATCATCTTTATCTTTCAAATCAAAAGGAGATAATTACCTCTTGAAGCGTGAATGCAATTTCCTCCTTTTTTTTTGGTGAGTCATGTCTTGATCTCCTCAATCAATTATTATATAAAAAGCATTTAAGTCCAATAACTTTTTATAAAGAATATTTCCAACAAATGTGTAGGAAGATACTATCGTGTGCACCCCATTTGCAATAAATTAGAATGGGAGGAAGAGAAAGGTAGGAAAGAAAAACAGGCATGATGAATGGTGTCACGAAAAAAGAAAAAAGGAGGTAAAAATAAAATGAAAGACAAAATTAGAGAGTTTATAATAGCCCATTTTTTTACACTCTGGAACGACAAAATTAAGGAGTTGTCTTCTAAACAATTATACGATACGATTTTCTTTATTAAAATTTTACCCTTAGCATTACGTTTGTTCTACGGTTTTTTCTCAAAAAAAAAAATTTAAGTATTTATGTTCTAAGGTTTTTTTATGTGGTTCTACGGTTATTTTTAAAAATGAACAAATTTAAAAAAATGTAATTAAAAATTTTAATTAAAAAACTTAGTAGAACAAAATATTTAAATCATTAAAGAGATACTCAAATATATATATATATATATATATATATATATCTAAATTATTAAAATTATAGCTTTTTAATGAAAAATAATAATTTTTTGGATAAATTTAAATTTCAAATTTAATAGAAAAATTAATAATGGTATATTTATATTTTTATGATAATTTGATTAAAAGATTTGGTTTTTCACTTTTGAAGAATTCTAATGAGTCTAATGATTGGGTATTGATATTATAAAATTATTTTATATTATCAATCTATTTAAAATAATTTAATATAACTTTTAAGTTAATTATTATAAAAGAACAAATAGTATATGATGATTTTTAATTAAATGAGAATGTGAAGTTGATGTATAACTTATTTTCAATATTCTACTTTAATATATAACTAAATGTAAACTTCTTTTTATCACCATCTTTAATTTTTAGAGGACAAACTTTTGTATGATTTTCTTATCTAGTCTCTTTTTCTTTGGTTTACTAATTAGACGAGGGATTAAATTGTAAACCTTTTATAAAAGCAACAATAAAAATATTCTAAAAAGCAACAATAAAATATTCTAACTACTAGGTTGACCTAATAGTGGAGGGTTTAATAATTTGCACAAGGGATCCTGTATTTTAATCTCGTTATCATCATTGTAAAAAAATAACAAATAAGATACTATAATAGGAAATGGTTTCTTATTATTATACATCTCATTTTTAATTCAAGAAATTACATAAGCCACCAATCTAACTCGGGCAAACTCAAATAAAGTGTGAAAAGGATATAATTCAGTTGGTTAAATAGAATATGAATTATTGTAATAGCTTGACACTATATTTGATTCCCTAGAGAGAGAAAAAAAAACTCATGTCTCCACAATTATGGGATAAAATATATATATATATACAGAGAGTTAGAGATACATTTTTTCAGCATAAAACAGAGTTGATCTAAGAGGAGGCCACAGGGGGCTCACTTGGATTTGCTGCACCTTGTTCTATTTCTCGAAGCTGCTTCAATATTTCTTCTCTCTTAGTTTGCAGAGCCTGCATCTTGGACTCTAACTTTTCAAGCTTTTGCTTTAATTTCTCAGGATCATTTTTATCTTCAGGGTTCTTCTCCTTCTTCTCTTTCCCTTCCTTGTCTTTCTTCTTCTCCTTCTTCTTCTCTTTAGATTCTTCTCCTTCTTCTTTTCCAGCATCCTCAGATTTCTCTTTCTTTTCCTTCTTATGCTCCTTCTCAACTTCAGCCTCATGCTTGTCATTCTCTTCCGTTCCTCCCATATTTAAACAAAGGAATATTCTTGTAGATTATGGTTTTGTTAATTTTCTCTGTAAACCAATCAAAATAACTTTAAACTGGTTAGAAAGCTGTCCGAAATACTCAAGGTCATAGTAATATATTTATTTTAATTTCAAATCAACAAAAAATCATCTATTACACGTTAATTTTTTCTTCAATCACATTTTTTTTTCATTTTTCTTCTCATTTTATCTCTCTTTTTATTTTTCATATGTATCACTTCCTCTCTAACTCTTTCTTCCTTCCACTTATATATTTGGAGAGTGGAAGAAATTATTACAAAATCCACAATCACATAATCTCAATTAATCTCTACATAACATATAATTGAGCTTTATCAATTATTTATCATAAATTGAATAACTCAACTACTTGTCATGTAAAATTGAAGAGAACCATGAACACATGCTAATTTCAAATTGTCTAATACTAGTTTCTCCATAGTGGGATGGACATTCAACATTTCACCAAAAATACCCAGCTATGCTGTAAATAAAAAAAATCATTTAAAAGTAAGAACAGGTTGAATCAAACAAATGAAAGAACATACCACCTAGGTTGTTGGAGTCTCAAATCCCTGGGATGCTCTAAAACCTACAATGAATTGCAAAACTAAAAATTGCTTAAGTAGTAAGCGTCAAAGAAGCTTCAATTTGTTGGCATTGGCAGAACCGAACAGCCAAATTTCCATCACTAATTTGTCAGGGCCGCAGCAGTTTAAGGGCAATACACTTACACCCAGTCACCCACACATTCGAAATTCTACGGTTATAAATTTTACCATTATCTTCGCTTTCCACTAATAGTCACGGGCTCTTAGTTATTTACTTTATTTAACTTTGCTAATTGATAATTGGTTTAGTAATAATAAAAGTACAAGGAGAAATGCCACATGTACTTTCATAAAAAGAATGTGACATGTACTCATTTCCAAGTCAAAGAGAAGATAAGAAGATGGGTGCCCTGCAAGTCACAAAAAAATTCGTTACCATGACAAGATAATCTGTTAGTCCTTCTTGCTCTTTTCGTTCCTAAACTATAAATGCTTAAGGTCATCAGTTAAAACTCATTGTAGTTTACAAACGGCTAAACTTACTGTAATTATCTATAAATTATTAACGGTTAATTTTACTATACTTATTGACGGCTTAGTCGACTGTAACTTACTAATCATATTATAAATTTATATGACAGTAGTTACAATGAATTTTACCTACTATAATGACTTTATATATATATATATATATATATATATATATATATATATATATATATGAGATGAGATCCTTTTACACCGGTGTAAAACTTGATAGTTTTACACCATTTAATAACTTTTTACTGGATAAGTATTTTACAAAATCCACCGTTAGATTGAAAGCTTATATCATGTAGATCATATATCTCAAATTTCATATTAATCCGAAATCATTTGAAACCTAATCGATATATATAAAAATTAATGGTATATGTACTTCTAAAATATGTGAAAATTAGACTATTTGATTACATTCATATTGATGTTTAAATTTTGTGAAATTTGAGACATATGATCTACATGATATAAGCTTTCAATCTAACGGTGGATTTTGTAAAATACTTATCCAGTAAAAAATTATTAAATGGTGTAAAACTATCAAGTTTTACACCGGTGTAAAAGGATCCCATCTCTCTCTCTCTCTCTCTCTATATATATATATATATATATATATATATATATATATCCAGTTCATTAACATTGATTTATGGTCATTAAGCGCAACAATTATCACAGATAATCAATTCGGAAGTGATAAATAAAATGACGTCATCAACCGTCATTAACAACACTCACTATACATCATATATGGTGAATTCTCATAATATACATTGTGCATACATAACAAAACTATACAAATCCCTCTCCGGGAACAAAACAATAGGCATAAATCAAAATTAGAGCTAACATGCTCTCAACCATATGCCTAAGGTTCTCACAGAACATATCCCTGCTCGGGCCTCTTGCCCTGGGATCTCTCAGCAGCTCCCTG
>CM023944.1:28541221-28560023 GCA_013407115.1 Glycine latifolia | reverse complement strand
TTGGAGGCAAAAATCGGATGTACCTTTCAAGTACCTGAAGATCCACTTCACTGCTTCCCAATGCTCTCTGACAGGGTCTGAAAGAAACCAACTCACCATTCCAACTGCAAACGCCAGGTCGGGTCTTGTGCAAACCATTGCATACATCAAACTTCCGACAGCGGATTGGTATGCGATCTTCAGCATCTCTTTTTTGTCTTCATCAGATCTTGGACACTGCTTTTTACTCAGCTTCATGTGCCCAGCCAAGGGCGTGCTAACTATCTTGGCTTTGTCCATGCTGAATCTCTTCAAAATCTTCTCAACATATTTTTCTTGACTTAGCCACAGTAGCTTCTTCGTTCTATCTCGGATGATCTTCATTCCGAGAATCTGTCTTGCAGGGCTGAGGTCCTTCATAGTGAAGGATGAGCTCAATGCCTTCTTCAAGGCGGCAATCTTCTCTTTGCTTTGTCCTACAATCAACATATCGTCAACATATAACAGAAGGATCAGGAAGTCTCCATTTTCATACCTCTTCACAAATACATAGTGGTCGGCCTCCGTCTTCATGAACTTATGTTCTATCATGAAGGAATCAAACTTCCTGTACCATTGCCGAGGTGCTTGCTTCAAGCCATAGAGACTCTTCTTCAATCGACATACCATGCCGTCGCATCCTGGAGCTCGGAACCCTTCAGGTTGCTCCATATATATCTCCTCCTCCAACTCACCGTGAAGGAATGCGGTCTTCACATCCATCTGTTCTACCTCGAGGTCCATTGTAGCTGCCATAGCTAACACAGTCCGGACCGAGGTCATCTTCACAACAGGAGAAAAGATTTCTTCAAAATCAATCCCCTTCTTTTGATTGCAGCCTTTCACTACAATCCGGGCTTTATATCTCAGCTTCTGTCCGTTCTCTTCCTGCTTGATCTTATACACCCACTTGTTCTTCAGAGCTCATCTCCCTTTAGGCAGCTCGGTTAACTCATAAGTCTGGTTTTCATGCAAGGAATTCATCTCGTCCTGCATTGCCTTCTCCTATGCTTCTTTCTCCGAGCTCGTTATGGCCTTATCATAACTCTGAGGCTCACCATCTTCAGCAATGACGGTGTATTCATCAGGTGGGTACCTCATAGAAGGTCTTCTTTCTCTAGTGGGGTATCTTGGCTGTTCTTCATCAGCCGCTTGAGAATCTGGTTCTTTATCTTCATTCCGATCCTCATCAGCATCATCTTCAGTTTCTCCCCCTGCTTTAGCTTGCACAAGAGGGATGGGTTCTTCATCTCGGTCAGGAGGGCTGGGTTCTTCACGTCTGACAGTAACTCGGACTTGGGGCTTCAAGATGTCATGAAGTGTCTCATCTTCATGAAAAATCACATCTCGGCTTCTCACTATCTTCTTCTTGATAGGATCCCATAGTCTGAACCTAAACTCGATTTTCGACGAACCGAGGTAGATGCATTCCATTGTCTTTGCATCAAGCTTTGCCCTTTCATCTTTGGGGATATGAACTAAAGCTCGGCATCCAAACACCCTCAGGTGATCATAAGTTGCTCTTCGACCGGTCCAGACTTCCTCTGGAACTTCTCCTTCAAGCGGTCGAGATGGTGAGAGGTTGATCAAATCAACTGCAGTTCTGACGGCTTCTCCCCAGAACGTTTTCGGCAACCTGGCATTGGACAACATACTTTGGACCTTTTCTTCAATAGTCCGGTTCATCCTCTCAGCCAGTCCATTCAATTGTGGAGTCTTGGGGGGCGTCTTCTCAAGTCGGATCCCGGCTTCTCTACAGTAAGCATCAAATGGACCACAATACTCACCACCATTATCAGAACGAACAACTTTCAACTTCATGTCAGTCTCCCTTTCCACCGTAGTGTGAAATTCTTTGAAAGATTGGAGTACCTGGTCTTTTGTCTTCAGAAGATAAACCCACACTTTGCAGGAGAGATCATCAATAAAAGAAACAAAGTACTGAGCTCCTTCAAGCGATCTCTCTGACATGGAGCAAACGTTAATATGGAAGAGGTCTAAGATCTGCCTTCGCCGCCTAGGTTGATCTGGTCTCACAAACGAAACCCGGTGCTGCTTTCAAGCTAGGCAATGTGTGCAACTCTCCAACACTTGGCCTTTCAACCCGGTTAATAGTTCTTTCTTCTCCAAAATCTAAAGTCCTTTCTCGCTCATATGGCCGAGACGCTTGTGCCATAGCTCAAGGTTCTGTCCATCCCGGATGGCATTGGTTTCTCCACCAATCGTCCTTCCTTGCATCACATACAAGGATCCTTTTTTCTTACCTCGGGCCACAACCAAGCTCCCCTTGGTCAGCTTCCATCTACTTTCACCAAAGTAATTCACTGACCCGGCATCATCTAGTTTTCCAACCGAGATCAAATTCAAATGCATGTCAGGTACATGCCTCACATCTTTCAGTGTAACCCGACACCCTATATCTGTGGTCAGGGTTACATCACCAACACCAACAATCTTGCTGGTCACCTGATTTCCCATCTTCACGACACCATAATCTCCCTTCCTGTAAGCAGAAAAGAATTCCTCATGTGGGGTGACGTGGAACGAGGCACCAGTATCAACAATCCAGGTGCAGTCATCATTTGCTATGTTCAACATTTCCTCACTGAGGAGGAATATCTCGGCATTCGGGTTAGCGGCCACAACCGTGGTGCTCTTATCATTTCTCTTTCTAGGAACAACCTGATCCGGCTTTACACAGCCGTTCTGTTCATCATTTTGCAGAGCTCGGCAGTCCGGTCTCTTGTGTCCTACCTTCCCACAGTAGAAGAACTTCAAGTCATGCTTTGGCCTTGACCGGCCTCTGGACCTATCTCGTCCACCTCGATCCCGACTCTTGCTACGACCTCGGGAATCGAAATTTCTTCTATTCTCTATAATATTAGCCTCGGACGTACTGATTACACCTCGTTCTCTTCTCCTGGCTTCTTCATTCAGGAGGTTGTCCGCTACAACATCCATCTTCAGTTTTCCATCAGGAGCCGAGTTACTCAAAGTCACTACCAGAGTATCCCAGCTTTCCGGCAACGAACTCAATAACAGCAAAGCCTGCAACTCGTCATCAATCTTCATCTCGGCTTTGGTCAGTTGATTCACAATCCCTTTGTAGGTGCTGAGCTGTTCAATCATGCTCATCCTGTCCTTGTATTCTATCTTCACAAGTCGGCGAATCAGGTGTGCTTTGTTTCTGGGAGTCTTCTTCTGAATCATGGACTCTAGCTTGTTCCACAATTCATACGCGTTCGTGAACTCGGACACGTGCTCAAAGAGGCTTTTTATCGATATATTTCCTGATCGTGGCCACCGCCTTACGACTCAGGACCTCCCATTCCCTGTTGTTTTTGCCAGCCGGTTTTTGAGCAAGGATAATGGGCTCAAATAAATCTTTGCAGTAGAGGTGATCCTCCATCATCGGTCTCCAATACGCAAAGTTGTCTGCGGTCAACCTGAACATATCTCTGTCGTGAGTGATACTGTTGGTCTCCATCTCGTCTCCTTCAGAACCCGTCGAACCCGGGCTCTGAT
This sequence comes from Glycine latifolia, assembly GCA_013407115.1. Lineage (NCBI taxonomy): Eukaryota > Viridiplantae > Streptophyta > Magnoliopsida > Fabales > Fabaceae > Glycine > Glycine latifolia. The sequence goes on along the minus strand of CM023944.1, from coordinate 28,556,480 downwards.
ACCACTGTTAGGTATCTCGGACCCTCAAATCAATTTGCGGAAGCGGAAATAAAATCAAAAGGGAGCGAGAGAGACAATCGAAATTTGTTTTACGTGAGAAAACCTTCCTCAATGTGAGGAAAGAAAAACTCACGGGACCTAGTCCAGTATCAAAATTCACTATAACAATAATCGGTTACAATGAATCAAAAACACACCAATGTGGTGGTACACTCAATCTCTCCAACAATGGTGCTCACTCAAACGATCACAGTGTTTCACTCTAAGCTCTCAAATATGCAAGCACGGTGGCTTGTTCAAATATGAAACTCAAGACTGTCATTTGAGGCTCTCAAATTTCTGTGTGTCTTGCCTCCACCCTTACTCATCTATTTATAGGATGAAATGGGCTGACCTAAGCCATCAAATATTATTTGATTTATATTTTATCAAATAAAAACAAGATTATATCTTATCAAATAAAAACAAAATTATCAATCAACTAAAAAACAGAAATTATTCAACAGAACATAGCGGCAGGAAACGATCAAATGATGGGCGTTATTACACCAACCTGCTAATTAGCCTCACTAGTGTCTAGTTCAAAAGGTTTTGCATATGCAAAAGATTCTTCAAGCAAAACAAAATTAATGTTTCTTTCTTATTTACAATTTTTGTTCCCAAATCAATGTGGTGGCACATTTCTACTTGCTGAATTTGGCTAGGCATGAGAAATATATCCAGTGTCAGGGGACCTTGGCCGATATGATCTAACTCATGGGAAATGTAGTATTTTTACTAGGGGATGGAGGGGGATGGAAATGGGGTCCTTGTGCATAATGAGTTTTCAGAAAGATCGTTTACTTTATAGGCCCACTAGCTGTACAAGTTGGAAAGTGCTAGAGACCTTGGTAACAAGGATAATCAAACATTCAAACCCTGCATTCTTATCTCTGATCATGTAGTATTTTTTCTTTTTGCTTTAAGAATTTTTTTTTTTCTAATTCGAAAGTTTCGATTGGATGACTAATAGCTATTTCAGCAGTTCTTAAAGGTGAATGGCTTTGTTGATGATGCAAAGGGATTGGTATGATTAGTATTTGGCTTCAAGTGATTAATTATCAATTTGGTTAATTATAGGCTAGTTGGGTTGGGTCAATTATCTTTAGCTTGAATTCATGAGTGTTCACCCTTAATTAATTTTCTGGATTCATCACTGGTTATACTACAGGTAGCCATGGCCCCTTTCCTGATATTTTCCCAAATTATAAAAATGCTTTTTTAATTAAGTCTAGGTATCTTTGGTGGCCAGCTGTGAAGTGAACGACTGTTACTAGGATATGTGGATGGAGTGGAACAAATGTATTTTGATTAATGATCAAGGTGCAAAATGTTAGTATAAAGGAATTAAAGACAAAAGATGAAATACCTGACAATATGGAATCGAGCGTGATGCATTTGCTTTGGATTGGGATGGTGGAGTTTTTTGAAGGGATAAGGTATGAAATAATATACACAGTATAGGGGAAGGGGTTGGTATCTTGTGTTGTTAACTCTTGAGTAATACTTAGTTACGCTTGAGGATTATGATACTAGAATATGATGAATTAAAAATTCAAAATGTGTGTCATCTTATGAATTAAAAAATCCTAAATAATAATTATGTTTGAGTAATTGTTTTAATTTTTTATATGGACAGTTTCTGCAAATTAAAATAGGTCATCTGACCCACTTTATTATTTTTTGACTAGAACCGGTGCAACTCATTTTTGTGATATGTAGCTTCGGTCATGCAAAATAGGCCTGATCCAATAGAACAATCCGTTTAATCAACTAAAAAAAGTGAGACACAAACATTTTTAACCCGTCCATTTTTTGTAGATTAAGACTAACCTACCAATTTTTTGATGAACTAACTTACTTTATCATCCCTAATTTCAATAATTGTCATAAAAATTGTAAATACAAAAAGATAGAACCCTCATTCACCAAAATATCTACATGTCAATAATTTATAACAAATAATTGTATTTATATTTTATATTTTAATAAATTCAAATGTCATATTTAATATTTTATTTATTCATTATTTAATTTGATTATTTATCTTTTATATAATTTATTTTGATTTTTTATCTTTTAAAATTGATTCAAAATTATTATTTTCTCCATTTAAAGTATTAACACAATTAATAAAATAAAGATATTAAAGAGTAAAACTTCTGACAAAATATATAAGTTCTCTCTTCAATCCTTCCTCCTCACTGTTTCTTCCATTCTTCCTCCGTGCGTCCTTTCACGTTCCGTTCACGCATCCTTCCGTGTTCGACACGAGACAACTGCAAATATGCCACGTTTTGGGAAAAAATTTGCCTGAATGCCACGCCGTACATTTTATTTCCCAAACTGCCACGTCTGCTAATTCGCTGGGGGCAGGAGCGAACTAGGACAGCTGAGTTGGCGCTTCCAGATTGGGCCACGTAATTCGCTACAGTGCCAAACGAATTACGTGTGTCAGGCTGTGTCGGCCACGTGGCCTATTTCGCTGGCATGACCTGCGAATTACGTGCATATGCCACGTGGCAGCGTCTGATTGGTTGTAAAAAAAATTAATTTAAAATTTAAAAATATGTAAAAACTTCGGAAGGCCATAACTTTTGACGGGGATGTCCGATTGAGGCGTATGATATGTCAAAACGATCGTAATTGAGAGGAGAAGCCCTTAAAAACTCCCAAAGGGAGTTGCCCAAAAAATTTTCCCAAAAGAGGCCTCTAAGTGCCTCAAAATTGCGATTTAAGATTCAGGGTTTCTTCTTTTCTAATTTTTTATTTATTTAATTACTGAATGGCATGCTATTTTTTATGTTTTTAGTTATTTCTCTTAATTTCAAGCGTTTTGACATAAAATACGCCTTCATCGGATATTTCTATCAAAAGTTATGACTTTAAATATTAAGATTAAGCTTATCAAAATGGGGTAGCATTTAGCAAATGTGGGGTTTTTTATTTTTTAGTTACTAAATGAACCTCCATTTTGATAAGCTTAATCTTAATATTTAAAGTCATAACTTTTGATAGAAATATCCGATGGAGGCGTATTTTATGTCAAAACGCTCGAAATTAAGAGAAATAACTAAAAACATAAAAAATAGCATGCCATTCAGTAATTAAATAAATAAAAAATTAGAAAAGAAGAAACCCTGAATCTTAAATCGCAATTTTGAGGCACTTAGAGGCCTCTTTTGGGAAAAATTTTTGGGCAACTCCCTTTGGGAGTTTTTAGGGGCTTCTCCTCTCAATTACGATCGTTTTGACATATCATACGCCTCAATCGGACATCCCCGTCAAAAGTTATGGCCTTTCGAAGTTTTTACATATTTTTAAATTTTAAATTAATTTTTTTTACAACCAATCAGACGCTGCCACGTGGCATATGCACGTAATTCGCAGGTCATGCCAGCGAAATAGGCCATGTGGCCGACACAGCCTGACACACGTAATTCGCTTGGCACTGTAGCGAATTACGTGGCCCAATCTGGAAGCGCCAACTCAGCTGTCCTAGTTCGCTCCTGCCCCCAACGAATTAGCAGACGTGGCAGTTTGGGAAATAAAATGTACGGCGTGACATTCAGGCAAATTTTTTCCCAAAACGTGGCATATTTGCAGTTGTCTCTGTTCGACACCATCATCAAAATGGGGGAACAAACTCTACTGGATAATTTTTTTTTTTTTGCCTATGCAATTTATCAATCTAAGTCTAAAGATTTACAGTCCCGTACAAATCACCAACATTTTCCAAGGGTTCTAATTTCAATGTTACATCCAATGAACAAATGTTGTGACTAATTCGGCTATGAACAAAAAAAGCTTGCCCCCCAAAATCGTACAGTTTCCGCAAATCCTTAACGTATGGAGACCCTCATTGCACACAACCCCATAAGGTTCATCCATTACGTCATCCTCCGTCCTCCGTCTTCCGTCCCATCAAGCCGCACCTCCTGCCATCACCGGTTGCTTGCAAGGCAGTGATATCCGATTTAATAGCCCGACTCGGCGTCGTTTGGAGGAGGAGCAATTTCAGATTCGAATCGCTAGGGATTTTGCAGAGGTCCATGTCGTAGGGGAGGAAATTGGCCATGGCGGCGACGAAGCTTGATTTTCCGGTGCCGGAGGGACCGTACAGGAGGAAGCTCCTTTTCCAGACACGACCGAGGCGGTGGTAGTACTGCTTCGCTCTGAGGAAGGATTCGAGATCAGATTTGACCTTGTTTTTGCGATCTAGTTCCATGGCAATGGTGTTGAACGTGGAAGGAGGAGGGAGCGGATGAAGGGTTGAAGAAAGAGAGAGGAGGAAGGAGAAGGGAAGAACAAAGATTAAGAAAAAAAATATTTTGTAACGGTTTTTAATGCTTATAACCATAACTTTATTACATTAATATAATATAAACGATTAAAATCATTTTCTAAAATATAAGAGATAATTTTGAATCAAAATAAAATAAAATTAAGGATCAAATTAGTCATGTGACCTTTTAATAAAAAAAAAAGTTACAGTTAAATAAGGGAAAGAAGAAGTAGTTGAATGTTAAATTAACATGTGATTATAGGAGATTATTAAGATTATATATGAAGGTGTATATTATTTTCAAGATATCAAGTGATTTGATATAAGTAATAAGCAGTTAATGTGTTAAATTTAAACTTAAATCATTTTGATTGTAATCAAATTTGATTCTTGGTATAAACAATTATTAGTCACGCTTTACTTACCTCTTTGCTAAATTTTAGATTAGTTAGGATCCCTTAAACAAATATTATCTTCAAGAAAAAGATAATAAATTATGAATAATGAGAGAAAAAGGAAAAAAAAAGTCTCAATTTTTTTCTGGGATTGTGATATCCTGTGTCCACATTGGATCAAGAATAGGGATCAAAAACTGCTAATTCATATAGAACTATCGAACCAACCCAATTAGCAATCGAAACTTTGGCCAAAATGCCACACTTGGCAAAAAATAAGCCATAATGCCATGCATCCAAGGAAAATTGCCATAATGCCACGACACATACTTTGTTGGCAGTACCAGCGAAATTCATTGGCTGAGTTGGCGTTATGTTATTGGCAAACTAAACTCGCTAGAGAGAGTAGCGAAGTAGGTTCTGACATCCATGTGTCAAATTCGCTTTGCATGGTAGCGAATTACGTGGCTTTCTGACACTTTCTGCCACATGGCAGGTTCCTATTAATTCGCTGGGGGACACTGCAAATTATTTGACATATTCTGCCACCCCCTACAGCGAATTTAGTCCTATTTATATTCCCCATTCCACACCTTGTCTCCAAAAAAACGTTGAATGTCACAGGCTATACAGAATTGTGTCGATGTTCGATTTTTTAAATCACCCAATATATGTTGTGTTATTTTGCTTTGTCATTTTTCAGCCTCAAACACTTTGGCACAGTGAATTAGGTGACATATTTTACTGCATGACACATGGAATTTATTCCTATTTACACCCTTTTTTTTAAATTAGTAGAGATCTTCAATTATTTTGGTTTATTAATTTTTAGTCCCAAAGGCGTTGTTCTATTATTTTTGACTTTTTTACCACAAAATGAGTAGTAGTAGAAATGGTCAAATCACCATTGTGTATTATAATGAGAGTAGATATTTTGGACCTAATGGTCAAATATTTGAAGGAGAAAGTAAAATGGTTCACATGCCCCCAGGATGTAGCCATCGTGATCTAATGAAAATTATTTATAAGAAGTTGAAATTACAACGCGGACAATCCGTTTCTCGATTGACTGCTAGATGTGCATCGGGCAACCCGGTGCAGTGGTTGGTGTGGATATTGTAGATGATGACGATGTAGCATTAGTTACAGACGCATGCAAATCGAACGGAGAAATCCCCAGATTTATTGAATTGTATGCGGAATTAAACTGTGGTGGACAATCAAGCAGTCAACATTGTGTTCAACCCACTGGCTCTATTGACATTAACAGAGAGCCGCAGGTTAATCCCGAAGACAGAGATGTATCCCCATCACCCCTACTACCAACCCAACAAACCCAAGAAATGTATTACGAAGATAGGGATATATCGCCCACATCACGACCACCTAGTCAAGCAGTGGAGAATGAAATGGTGCCGGCCTATGACCCCTCTTGGCCTATGGATAGTTCTGAGGACGAGGTGGATGAAGGTGTTGTTCCAGACAATGAGTCATCAGATACCGATGTAGATGGTGATTTCGATCGTGCTTTTCCAATTCCTTCTCCGGGCATTGTCGGAATGCAAGAGCAACCTCCGGTTGCAGGTATGGATGAATATTGTTTTGTCAGTAATTAGTGTTCAAATTATTGCAGCTTTAATGAACAATGTGCTTAATGTCTCATCATATAGGAGAGGGCAACGTTCCATGTTGGTCTGACACAACGCATTACACGAATATAATTGGGCATACCCAGATCAGGAGTCTGAGGATATGCAAGGAGTGCGAATACCTATTTGGCAGATGGGTCAACAGCTATATAAGGACCAGGTGTTTGAAAGCAAGCGGGATGTTCAAATGGCAATAAAACAATACTGTATGGCCGAGCATCGCACAACGGTTGTAAAAAAAAGTGATACGAAAAGGCTTATTATGGTTTGTGAAAATCATTTTGACGATTGCCCATGGAGGATGAGGGCATACGAAAAAAAAGGGTGACACAGAATGGGTTGTAGGCATATGGAACAACTAACACACATGCGTCGGTCAGAATCTTTCTCAAGATCACAAGCAGCTTGACTCAAATTTCATATGTTCGTTGATCTTAGGTACTTAAAATACATTAAATTTAAGTTCGGTTATTGCTTAATATGTATTAATCTATTATTGTTTGACGAAATGCAAAAATGATTAGGGAGGATCCCAGTGTTAAAATTGGGTTAATTCAAGAAAGGATAGCAACAATGTTGGGATTTCATATATCATACAAGAAGGTATGGAAGGCAAAACAAAAGGCCATTGTGAAGGTTTTCGGAGATTGGGATGGGTCCTATGCGTTTCTGCCAAGGTGGTTGGATTACATGTTACATTTTTCTCCTGGCTCTGCATACAAGCTGGATTTGAACGACCATTTTATTGATGGGCAAGTCGATGGAAGTGCTAAGGTGTTCAATAGGGTGTTCTGGACATTCAAACAGTGTTGCGATGCTTTCAATTATTGTAAACCAGTTATAAGCATCGACGGAACCCATTTGTATGGGAAATATCGGGGAACACTGCTCATTGCAACATTAGTTGACGGAAACAATTATGTCCTTCCAATTGCATTTGCGATTGTTTCCGGGGAGAATATCGACAACTGGTCGTGGTTTTTGGCACTCATTCGGATACACGTTACGCAGAAAGACGAAATTTGTCTTATTTCAGATCACTATGCCGGCATAATTGCCACGGTAAACAATGTAGAACTGGGTTGACATCCACCAAGGGCGTACCATGTTTATTGCATTCGCCATTTGGCGAGCAATTTTAATCACAAGTTCAGCAATGTCATGTTGAAGAAACAATTGAAGAAATTAGGTATGTTTGTCTATTAGAAGGCAATTTTTTTACTTGTCGTTACTATATTCATCTTATGTGTTGATTTTTGCATCGTGTTTGTATATGCAACTTATACAACCTCGCGCTTAGATTTCGATGCTGGATTAGAAACATTTAAAGAATCAAGCCCTCAAATAGCAGCATGGGTTGATAATATCCCAAAGGAGAAGTGGAGTATAGCTTATGATGAACATGGAAGGAGGTTTGGTCACATGACAACCAATCTTTCAGAGTGCTTTAACAAGGTACTTAAAGGAGCCAGAAGCCTTCCAATTACATCCCTTGTTCAGTTCACATACGCTCGATTAGTAGCATACTTTGTTGCACATGGTCAAGAGGCGCGAGAGGAGATGGCGAGAGGTAATCATTTCTCCAAATTAGCATGGCAAAAATATATGAGGACGGTTGATAAATCGGCAACACATTATGTCACTTGTTTTGACTCAGTTAAGACAAGATTTGAGGTTCAAGAGACGTACAACATACGAACCCATACGGGCGGAAAGAAATGGTCGGTCTCGTTAGCTGAACGAAATTGTCAATGTGGTGAGTTCACTGCGTATAGGTTCCCGTGTAGTCATGTTATTGCAGCATGTCGATCCACACACCACGATCCCAGACAATACGTAGATCCTATATATAGTGTCGCGTATCAATGTCAAGTCTATTCACCATAGTGGTTTCCTATTGGGAACGATGACTTCATACCACAAGCTGTACCGCCCATTGTTATACCAAATGTGTCGCTGAGACGTAAAAAATGAAGGCAAAAGAGTACATGCATACGCAATGAGATGGATTCAAGGGAAGACTCGACGACTCGAACAACATGTGGGTATTGTAAGGTTGTCGGTCACAATAGGCGTAATTGCCCTTCACGCAGTCAGGACCAATGATGTACTTGGTGGTTATACTTATGTTAACCGTTTTCAGTATTTAATAAACAATAATTATCGAATATGAGTAGAGTCCATAGTCCTGCATAATACATCAAATAATGATAACTACATATAGTCCATCATAGTCATACATACAACATAAAATTAAAATACAGTAAAACACCATACTAGTCATGGTGTTCATGGTATCCTCCACAACGCCTCATGTCATGCTCGTATGGTGACATATTGCATCGAAATCGCACTCCCCTAACCGGATTTCGCCTAATGATGTCGTCAGCGTCATAAGGACCATCGTCATCATGGTCTTCATGTCCCGAATCCATTGTGGCCAATATTTCATCCGTCGAATATTATCCGAAACTGGGAAACTGTACTAAGTGAGACGGATGTGCCGTAGGAGTAAAAAAATCGGATCCTGTTCTGACCGTGGAGTTGGAGAAGTGGGCCTGTAACAGTCTTCAAATGTGTCAGATCTGGGTATCGACTACAAACCAGATGAGGTAGGCCCAACTGAACTTGGTCCAACTGTACTAGGCCCAGCTGCATACATGGGGTATGATGAATATGGGACCCCGGGCTGAGGCATCGACGGTCCTGGAACCCAAGGAGGGTACTGTGATCCAAGAACATACTGTGGCGGCCACCAGTGCTGCTAGGATAGCCCTGAAGGGTACCTAGGTGCGTAGAACATGCCTGGAGGACGTGGAGGAATAGGCGGTACAACCACTGCTGTGTCTACAACTGGCGGAGTGGAGTGGTGAAGGGGTAACCCCTCGTGACGCGCTCGTCGATTACGGTGAACCACTGGAGGAGGGGCCTCTGTCTAACATCGTATGGGTGGTGCTGCAGCATCTCCAGGATCTGTTAGTCTGTCTACATCATCACATGCGGCCAACACTCGAATCGCCTCCTGGTATATCTGACTCGTGTCAAATACCCCTTGTGCCTCAGGTGAAAGTATGTGTACAACAGTCTTTGCTCGATCCGCCTGCACATGAATAATTATTAGCGAATATAAAATGCAAATTTACCTACAAATTACACAACTTTAAGTAACATACGTACTACATGTGCATTCAAAGCGGCTCTGCGTATCATCCAACGACGAGTAACGGAGTAATACCACTACATGTACTCACTGTTGGCAGATAAGTACCCATCTCTCCGCATAGGTTGAACGTTATGCAATACAAGGGCGTCTCTATCTATCCATTGGCCAATAAAGAAAGCATGGTGGTGAGTCCAATCCACGTCTGTCTTACTCGTTATGCTAATCGTCAGCAGCTCACTACAATTAATAGGATCGTCTGGAATTGGCTGGTCAAACTCAAACTTACGCATAACTCTATTCGGCTGCTGGTAGACGACAATCTCATAGCAGATAAGAGGACAGACAGCCAACCATCTCCGCGCCATGTGCATATCCGGTGGATGGACTATGTCTACAAGGTCATAAGGCCTCCAACATATGTCTCTCCTACGCATGACATCAATATGATGCCGATATCTGTGAATGTTGGTATATACGCTCTGTCGCGTATGGTATACATTAAATATGCAACAACAAAAAACGTGGAATGACCAACATATACTCCAAATACAACCAAAACGTGGAATACTAACATACAAAAAAATAATACCTGTGCGCATATATCTCGCACTGTATCACCTCCTGATTTTCCACAGTAGGAAGGCTAGGAGAGATGGTCGAGAATCGCGTCCAAGCCCACAACTGCAACAACAAAGCACATCCATCCATCTCACGACGTGATGGACGTGTCGCCTTACACAACTCCCTATATAATGCTTCAAGAACATAGAGCCCCAACTGAATGTGCCTGTGCACTCGAAATCATCCAGATATAACAAGTAACGAGCTGGGACAAAGCTTGAAGCGGTGTCAACAAACAACATACCGCCTAATATGTGCAATATCAATGCACAAGCGTATCTCTGGTGTCCTATTTCTGTGGCTGAGTGGACCTTATAAACATCAAACTGGTCCCGCAAAAAATGAAGGTTTAACAACCCGCCGTGCAAATCACGATCAGTAGCCGGCTCAACCCCTAACAGGTCACCAATGATAGCTCGAAAGTTATGTCGTCCGTGACGACCACAAACAACATGACCATCGGTCGGCAACCCCAACAGATGATGTACATCCTCCAGGGTGATTGTGACCTCACCCATCGTCATATGAAACGTACATGTCTCTGGACGCCATCACTCGACAAGTGCTGAGACAAGGTGATGGTCAATCTGAAAACATAAAATTAACATAACAGTAACATATACATTACAATACAAAGAAAACAACTAATATGAAGTGAACACAACACTGAACATGTCGATCTCGTGATTGCGCAGACGCGCAACGTGATAAAAATTAGCTTATGTAAGCCACGGGTGGATCTCCTCAGGTATAACTGCATGGTTGTGTGTCGCGGCATGCCGAACATTAAGTACACAATCCCACATGGTCGGATCACCCTGAGAATTCCACACATACGTGGATATATGTTTCTACTGTAGTGTAAGGAGACTCCGTATCGATGGACCTGGGTCAATGACGCTCAACACATCTGATGGTGTCGATGGAACATGTTGATCGTGATCCATTACTCTATCTAAATTTTCCATGTAAAATTAAAAAACAATCCTAAACAACAAATGTGTAGTCTGTCTAAAAAATTATATACGTTAATTCACAAACAAATTAATATCCTAATGTAATAACATTGTCATTTTTAATTAAATATATCTAATTTCGTATATTGATCAACTATAATATATAAATAATTTGATTAATGTTACTATATATTAAATTTATTTAAATAAATTAAATTATGTACTTCAACATAAGAAAAAGTTAGTCTAATATTTCTATAAGTCTATCATATATCCTCTAACTTAATAATAATAAACTAACATTAAATATCCTCTAACCTAATGTTTTAAATCTAACAAACTAAAACTACATAAATACTAAATATATTCACAAATTAAAATACAAATGACTAAATTACAAAAAATAAAAACACAAAAATAAAACAAAATAACTAACCACGAACATCACGGAGTGCAAAGCTAATTATATTTATCAACTATAATATATAATTAATTTGCTTAATGTTACTATATATTAATTTTACTTAAATAAATTAAATTAAGTATTTTAACATAACAAAAATTCAGTCTAATATTTCTATTAGTTCATCATATAACCTCTAACTAAATAATTATAAACTAACATTAAATATCCTCTAACCTAATGTTTTAAATATCCAACATAAATAGTATTTAACAAACTAAAACTACATAAATATTAAATATATTCACAAATTAAAATACAAATGACTAAATTACACAAAATAGAAACACAAAAATAAAACAGAATAACTAACCACGAACATCATGGAGTGCAAAGCTAATTATATTTATCAACTATAATATATAATTAATTTGCTTAATGTTACTATATATTAATTTTACTTAAATAAATTAAATTAAGTACTTTAACATAACAAAAATTCAATCTAATATTTCTAGAAATTCATCATGTAACCTCTAACTAAATAATTATAAACTAATATTAAATATCATCTAATCTAATTATAAATTACCTAATTAAAATATAAATTACCTAATTATAAAAAATACAAACAGAAAAAAGAAAAACTAACCTGGAAGTCTGCATAGGAAGCAAGCTGAGGGAGTGGAGGGACACTGAAAGTGACCAACTATTTATAGTGGTCCTAGGGCTTAATTCGCTGGAGCCCCACGCGAAGTCCTCACTGTGCACCACGTGTCTAGACAGAATTCGCGGCCAGGTATAGCGAAGTCCACGTAGTTCGCAAGCAGGACCAACGAATTCCATTCTGACACGCCTCAATTCGCAGCCTATCTCAGCGATCTTTGATCGTGTCAGTGCCCTCCTCCCCAGCCAATCGCGACACGCCACATTAACCACAGAATTCGCTTATAGTACCTGCGAACTATGCCACGTGGCATTGCGGGAAATTTTATTGGGTGCGTGGCAGTTTGGATTTTTTTTTTCCAGCTGTGGCAGTTTGGCCACTGTTCCCTAGCAACCAATGTTGTGTACATTATATGAACAGGAAACAAACTGCCTAGATCATTTAATACAACACTATGAACACGATACCAAGGTAAACCCAAGAAGATATCCCTTATATCAACAAAAAATAAACACTATGTAACTTCACTTGAAAAATTTATATTATTCATCAAAATCTATACTAAAAAGAATCTATTGAAATCTTTATATTTTTGAATACCAACTAGTTTTTTTTTAAATTGTAAAAAATCTTAATTAAATATCAGTAGATATCACAAACTTATTTTTTTATTTAAAAGTCTTGATTGATCAATACTTCAAAGACTTTTTTTTATAAAGAAAATTTAAAATCTTTCCAAATCCTAATCTAATATATCCCTTACACTAAATCTTATCAATTAATTTCATTTAATCTGAAGGTTTATATATATTATTTCCCTTATAAATTTAAATTTTTTAGAAAAACATGTATAACAAATTTTCAAATAATTGAAATTAGTAAATTTGAATTTAATTTTGTGGTCTCAATTATTTTGTTAAAACAAAGCATTTATAACAATTTTGTAAACATTAAAGTTTCAAAAAGAATTTTAAAAAATTTCAAATAACTAAAAATTGGTAAATTCAAAATTACTTAACTATCCCCAATTTTCTTAGTTTAATTTTTTAAAACAATATCATAACATTTATTTAAGAAGTTTAACATTTGAAAAGAAGTTTAAAAATGGGAAATCTCTAAATTAATGAATTACCATTTATTTTTGTCAATTGTAATTATATGATTGGATTTGGTGGTGTAATTGGACAAATTCTAATAAAAATTTATTCAGTTAAATTTGAATTCTAATCTCTTAAATTTATTTTTGTATTATGCAATAATTACTAAAAGCATTGGAGTATTTTTTTTTATGAGCAAATAGTTATATTAATTATATTTACAAGAAAAATAATTATATCAGAGTTGATAAAATATACTACTATTGGTTTAAGTATTAGAGTAGAGGACTACATTCCAAGATATATTTTCTTCAATTTGTTTTTGTGGAGTTTTGAAAAGCCCTCGACAGGAGCTACTAGCATGAGTTATGTTTGAGATTATTGTGGATTATGATTTTTTTTTGCTTGATGTGGTGTATGCAACTCGCTTTCTTTCAACAATGCATATTATATATAAGGAATATTCAATTTGGAAGGATGAGATAGGAGTTTTGGGTTATGCAGCAGCAGGAGATAGATAACCTTTGCTTCGTTTTTCCTATCAAGGAACACCATATATACTCTGATACTCATATATAAGTTAGTAGGCATGACAATAATAGGCTAGACAGGAATGAGTATGTGATTCTCCGTTTCCGTTCTCAACTCTCAAAATCCATCCTCATTCTCATTCTTGGTAGATATGATTTTTGGTTCTCCATCTCTATTTCCAATGAATATCTAGTATTTGTATCCTACTTGTACTCTCTCTATAATTTAAAAAATAAAATAAAACATAAAAAAATATTTTAAGGAAAAAAAATAAAATATTTGATTTTTTTATAAAATAGTGTCATCATATATGTAAGAGAAAAAAAGGTTCTAGTACTCCATCATATGCATATTTGATTCCAAATTTCTAGTCCTATCGCCAAATGAAGTAAATTTCAATCATGACCTGATAATTATAATTATTGTAATAAAAATCTCAAAGTGACATACGTACTTAATTATGCGCTTTAGTTGCAAAGGAAAATAATAACAAAAACCAATTAAATAATATCTAACATAAAATATGAATAATTTTGTTGTTATACATATATGGTAAGGGGATGAATATGGATATAGGACCAGTATGTACATATTCATTCCTATTTTTTTAAAATCAAATATTATTTGTATTTGTATCCATCTCAATTTGTGTCATGTGAGATAAAAATTAGATTAAGGAATTTTTATAATTTAAAATTCACTAAATATTAGATTGATTCTATATTGTTATAAATTATAAGCTAAGTTGACGCTAACCTTTCTCTAAATTAAATAATAAATATATCAAATAATGAAAAAGTTATGCTACATTTAAATCAAATAATATATGTGAATAGCTTTAAGCCTCACTTTGTTCCACTTCATATAAAATATTAATAAAAATGGTATATTTTTTTATACAGAATAAAGATATTTGATAAAGATATCTTTGTTCCAATCAAATAAACATGATAATTGAAAACCACTTAATATTATATTGATTCCCTTAATGATATTTTCCTAAATCAGTTTTTAAAGACAACGATATATTTAAATTGATTTTTCTTATAATCAATTAAATAATCTTTGTTCCACTCTGAATCAAATAATAAAGTTATCCAATAATCAATTTTTTTAGACAAATATCAAATAGTCAATAAAATAATCAAACTATGATTACACTATATTTAACGCTATATAATTCAAACATGGATAGTTTTTCATGATTATTTTATTTTGAAATAAAATTTG
This sequence comes from Glycine latifolia, assembly GCA_013407115.1. Classification (NCBI taxonomy): domain Eukaryota; kingdom Viridiplantae; phylum Streptophyta; class Magnoliopsida; order Fabales; family Fabaceae; genus Glycine; species Glycine latifolia. The sequence goes on along the minus strand of CM023944.1, from coordinate 28,541,444 downwards.
CAATCATAATTTATTCATTTAATTAAATTAAAACAATATCCGATGTATTTTATTTAAAATAATTAACATCAATATACATTAATTATAATTGATTCGGATAAATCTTACTTAAAAAATGAGCGAGATTTTGAAGGGGGAGGAATCCCCAATGCATTAGGGTGTGAAATTTTATTTATATATATATATATATATATATATATATATATATATATATATATATATA
>CM023944.1:28530936-28541211 GCA_013407115.1 Glycine latifolia | reverse complement strand
GATAATTAGTTATTTTTGTAGAATGTAAGTTTTGATATGGGAAAATCCATTGAGTTAGAATTTGTTTGATTCGTGAAAAATTATCATTATACAGGATAAATATTTTTTTCATGTTTAATTTGAAAAAATATACTAGACAATACAAATCAAGTAGACAAAGATACAACAAAATCTTTAATTTTTATTACTCAAAAAATCATGTGACAACATTTTGTTTCATATACAAAATATTAAGAAAACACATATCTTTATTTTTATCTTTTTAATAATCAAAAAATAATAACTAACCAACATATATAGTCATTTTAAAAAGAAAATTCTAGATTTTTTATATTATAATCTCCATCTTTTTCTTTATTTCGGTAAAACATTAAATTTAATATAAATTGGATTAAGATAATTAATATTAGGTATTTTAATAAATTTTATATTATTTTACTTGTGTTTTTCATTATTCATCAAATAATGTACATAATAAAAAATTATCTTATAACTTGTATCTTTATTGTGTGATATTCTTCAGGTCTTGTACATTATTATATTTTTAATAAATCAAATAATCCTAGTAAATTAGTTATTTTTGTAGAATGCATGTGATGGTTGGTCGTTCCTAGTAAATAGTGTGTCTATATATATGTTTCCCAATTTACTAATAAAAAAAATGTTTCACAATATTTTCTCTAATTATTCAGTTTTTCCATAACCTATATTGCAGACTACTAATACATATTATCCATAAATCTGTACCCTACCTTGTCAGCCTTCTTATTGTTCTTCAATGCTTTCCATATGTACTAAAATATCGAAAACTTGGACAAAGAAAGCAAAAGATACTAAAACAAGCATGCTGTAAATTAAGGGGAAAGGCTTTCCCCTCTTTTCTCACCAAGTTTCAAATTTTTGTATATATCCTTCCTTCAATTAGATTTATTGCTGCTATATTCAATCTTCCACCTATTTATCAAATTTGAAACGTTTAACATTCCTATAGTACTACATATCTAAAAAAGGCTTACAATCACAAGCAATCGAGTATATAGGAGATACAACGAAGTTAACGCATATCCACTCCTCTTGTCAATTTGTATCATATATTCATACACACAAAGATATAGAACCAAGTATCGTAGTGCCATTTATATTTGGGTCTAGCGCAAAGTACGGGTTGAGAACTTAAAATGCTAAAATAAATAAATATATAGGTTGAAAAGCACACAACAAAAAAACAAAAGGCGCACACGATTAAAGATCTTCAATAGAAAGAAACAATAGTCATGGAAACTAGCAAGTTCAGTTTGCTATTCTTTTATGTAATTTGTCTTGCTATATTCCCTACCCTTAACGCTAACATTGGTCACTTCGACCATGTCTGGCATAGGCGATTAAAAGAAGCAAGAGAAGCCGCAAAACAAGCTTACAAGCCAAACCCCATGGATGTTACCGCTGAGTTCAATAAACATGTCATCAGGTATATATATGTGCTTTGTTTATTTGGTTGCAAAAATATGTAGTTCTTAATCTACCATCACATAATTATTTTGCCATATGCTTCAGTACAAGCTTGCATTGTTTTTATTAGGCATTAAGTGTTCTGCATATCTAATAATCGTGATTTTAAATTGCTGTTGTCGTTGCAATCCTGGACATTGCATGAAAATGCGTTTGTCATGATTTGGTTGCAGAGAATCATAAAACCTTTATGTTGCGGTCGCAATTGTGGTTATGGATCATTATTTAAAACCATGCTAACAATTTTGCCGAGTTTGTTAATCGATTAATTGATGATTGAATATGAAAATTAATAGAAGTTTTTGGCTATGTAGGGCAATGAGAGGCTCCAACAGCTCAAGAAGGGGCTTATCAGACAAATACAATGGTCCGTGCAAGGCGACAAACCCCATTGACAAATGTTGGAGATGTGACCCCAATTGGGAGAAAAACCGCAAGAGGCTAGCAGATTGTGCCCTAGGCTTTGGCCACGGCACAACTGGGGGCAAAGATGGCAAAATTTACGTGGTTAACGACTCTTCCGACAATGACCTGGTAAACCCTAAACCAGGGACATTGAGACATGCTGCAATTCAGAGAGAGCCACTGTGGATCATTTTTGATCGAAACATGAACATTAAACTTCACGCGGAGCTTATGCTAACGGATAACAAGACCATAGATGCACGTGGTGCCAATGTGCACATTAGCGAGGGTGGCCAAATAACGTTGCAATATGTGAAAAACATCATCATTCACGGTCTGCACATTCATGACATTAAGAAATCTAGTGGTGGCCTCATAAGAGACTCCATGGATCACTATGGAGTCCGTGCCATGAGTGATGGAGATGCCATTTCGGTGTTTGGATCCACACATGTTTGGATAGATCATGTTTCCTTTACCAACTGCGATGACGGCCTCATTGATGTCGTTAGCGCTTCAACTGCTGTTACCATCTCCAACTGTCATCTTACCAAACATAACGACGTAATTATTTTTAATTCTACTTTCTACCTCTATAGAAATAATTTTTATATTTCTCATAATATAGCTTTAACTGTGTTGTATAGTGTTGTGTTGATTTATGTAGCTGATCTCACCCAGCAAAATAAGATTCTTTTATTCTACTGTTCTTATTGTTAGAACATAGTTGGAGATTCAAATAATGGAAATGTGGTATTTAAGAAGTTTGGATAAGTTTAGATGTAAGGCTAGTACCTATGTGATTTCATAATTATGTTAGACAAGTCACTTTATAATATGATATTACAGTAAATAATATTTCTAATTCTACTTTCTACCTTGATAGAAATAATTTTTATATTTCTTAGAACACAGTTTTAAACTGTGTCAAATAGCGTTGTGCTGTGTGTTGATTCATGTACGTAGCTGAACTCATTCAGTAGAATAAGACTCTGATGTTATTGTTGTTAGAACACAGTTGGAGATTCAAATAATGGAAATGTGGTATTTAAGAAATATGGACTGCAGGTTTAGATATAAGACTAGTACCCATGTGATTTCATAATATTATGTTAGAAAGTCACTTCATAATATGATTTTATAGTAAATAATATATGCACAATCAGGCATTGTCGAAGTAAATTGTTATAAGTAGTGTCTACCATAGTATCCGGTTGATAGATTGTGTAAAATTCTTTATACTAATGATGTGTAAATATTAAATTCTTATTTTATAGGTGGTGTTACTGTAGTGTCCCTTATGTGACTCTTAAACTTTTTCATATCTTCATATCCAATATGTGTTTCTTCCTTATGTAGTTATTAGGCAGTAACATTGGTTCATTTTGTCATTGATCAGGTATTGTTATTTGGTGCGAGTGATAGCTTCTCGGGGGATAAAATCATGCAAGTGACTTTGGCTTTCAACCATTTCGGGAAAGGATTGATTCAGAGGATGCCAAGGTGCAGATGGGGCTTCTTTCATATTGTTAACAATGACTACACTCATTGGCTAATGTACGCCATAGGTGGTAGCCAACAACCCACCATCATCAGCCAGGGCAACCGGTTTATCGCCCCAAATGACCGAAATGCAAAAGAAGTACGTAATATTAATAAACTCATCATAGATAATAGTTTGTGATTGAATACGAATATAAAAACACTTTATAATATCAGTACATATTTTTTTTTCTGATAAGCTTATTCATGGAAATAAGAGAATTTAATTCAGTTGGTTGAGTTGATGTAAACTTCATAATACTTGGGTTTAGATAAAAATAATAATGTTATTTATGCAACAAATTTTCAAAACAATTTTTACAGTGTTTTATTTATTTATTTTTTCATTTTAATTTGTATGCATGCATTAATTAATGGCATTTTGCTGTGCATGATATAGGTGACAAAAAGGGACTATGCACCAGAAAGTGTGTGGAAGAATTGGAATTGGAGATCAGAGGGTGATTTAATGATGAATGGAGCCTTCTTTGTTCAGTCTGGGAAAAACATAGCAAAAAATCCCAAGGCAGAAATCATAGCAAAGCCTGGGAAAGACGTATCGAGTCTCACTCGCTTTGCAGGTCCTCTAAAATGTGAAGTAAACAAGCCGTGTTGAACCAAATAGAGAGCTTCTTTTGTGGTTGTAACATAAATAAGTCGTGTACATATCAAACCCGAAGTGAATGCTTCTGTGGTTTTTTAATTTAATTCCTTTTCCTCGCTTTGTTCTTCCTTTTCCCTTGAATTATATAATTTGAGGGATCAGAGGCGAAGAAAATAGTAGAACTAAGATACTTATTAAAAAAGTTGATTAATTTAATTATTAATATTAAATTTGTTTATAATTGGAATATTTTTTTCCAAATTTATCGTTAACTTGTTGAGATGAATCAATTTATCTTCTTTAATTTTCATAGGAGAGAGAAAAAATATAATTTAGGATATTTAATAAAAAAATGAATGCACAAAACAATTAAAATAAAATCTTATAAAAAGGATAAAAAAATTCAAAACTATGTCTAATAAATAAAAACAGAAAGAGTACATAGTAAAAAAGAAATACCAAACAAATTATTTTCCACATGGCATGGGTGTAGTTATCAATCTCATTTCACCCATAGTTAATGAAATGTTAATCTTCAAAGAAACTCTACAAATTGCAAGGTCATGATGATTAGTATGCATCTTCATGCATGTGGTATCAGAAATTAATCCCTTCACTTTGTAGTACCTATTTTACCCTGTATTATCTCGTTTTAGTGACATCTAAGTTATGAAAAACAATAAATAAGTTTTTTAGCACTAAAAAGGTATTTCATTAAACAAGAGAATAGGGAGTAAAAGAGGTACCTACCCCAACCTTTACATCAAATATCCAAAGCACGACAAAATGAGAATTGTAACCTCACTATCATGTTATCCCTTCCCCCTCTACTTGATAGCCAATGACAATAAACTATATTTGCTTTACAAAAAATATATTTCCTATACAGACATATATATATATATATGATGGAAAATTAATTCCTAAATTCTTACAGTGAAAATTATCATCTAATAAAATCTCAGAAATATCATATTGGATCATCAATAAATCTTAAATAAATAAAGTGTACATGTTTTCATTACAACATTGATTTATCCTTTTGTATTTGTAGCATTTTAGTCTTTCCTTATGAGCTTTTGTCTTTCTCAGTCAAATCACTCTTTAGAGGTTATTCTCTCTAGATAGAAAAAAAAGAAAGAAAACTTGATTTAACCTATTGGAGACCATAATCTTATATATAGTGTTTTTCTTTATTGTTGGACTAATAAGCTCCTATTAAACCTAATTGGGCAAACACTGGTATCCACCCATTTGTCCCATATTTACTTAGGAATCTATTTGGGCATATTTAATTGATCATTTTAATTTACTCAATATATATTAAATAGCATAATATAATTATTAATACAATATGTAGCACATAATAATGTTAGGAAATTTAATTTCCTAACAATCTCCCACTTGGGCTACATATTGACCTGAGATAATTATATCATATATCTATAGTGCGCAAGTGTATGCTATTTGTCCTTAAATTCCTCCTTAGATACAATCTGGTCCATCTCTTATATTAATATGAAATCATGGCAGATTTTATCACTATTAGGTGTAACTAAACCTTCCAAGGTCATCACACCAATATATTCAACAACATAGATCAAGTATGGATGAGTGGCATGAAAATTACATGCAATATGATATCTACCATGCCTATTTCCAATTGATCCTTCTTTAATCCTTATGAGATTAATCCTTAATTTTCTGCATACACAAAGCAGAAACACAAGCATAAAAATTACACATTCAGAGGGAAAGTAATATCAAAATCTTTATTATGCAGGAAATAAACATATAAATATTTTTTACATAGAACACCAACATAAATAATTCTCACTAAACCATGGTGTCATTAAACAAAATAACATCCATATGAGCAGGATGCTTGTGAAAGACCTTAGGCACTAAGCCTTTAGTAAACGGGTCCGTAAGCATGAACTTCGTCCTTATGTGTTCTATGAAAATCTGATCACTCTGAACTCTTTCTTTAACAACCAGAAACTTTATATCAACGTGCTTCGATTTTTAAGAGCTTCTATTATTGTTGGAGTACAACATTGTTGACCTATTGTCACAATAAATCTTTAGTGGTCTTTCAACACCACTTACTATACGTAACCCTATGACAAAATTTCATAACAATACCCCATGGTTGGACGCCTCAAAACAAGCTACAAATTCAGCGGCCATAGTAGAGGAAGCTACAAGTGTCTGCTTAACATTCTTCCAAGAAATAGCTCCTCCAGCCAACATGTAGACATAACCTGATGTAGATCTTTTACTATCTTGGCATCCAGCAAAATTAGAGTCAGTATACCCGATGATCTTTAATTCATCTGACCTTCAATATGTGAGCATGTAATCCTCTGTTCTCTTCAAATAATGCATTACCCTTTTAGCTGCTTTCCAATGATCCATCCATGGGTTACTCAAGTATCTATCTAATACTCCCACTATGAATGCTATGTCAGGATGTGTGCAAACTTGAGCATACATTAGACTTCCTACAATTGATGCATAGGGAATCTTTTCCATTTCCATTATCTCAAGTTGATTCTTTGGGCAGTGTTCGAGATTAAATTTATCTCCTTTAGATATGGGCGTATCTCCTTATGCATAATCTTTCATGACAAATCTTTTCAAAATCTTTTCAATATAGCTCTTTTGTGACAACCCAAGAATATCTCGAAAACGATCTCAAAGTATCTGTATTCCTAATACAAAAGAGGGTCACCAAGATCTTTCATTTCAAAATTCTTAGTGAGAAATTTCTTGATTTTGTGCAATAAGCTTATATCGCTACTGGCAAGTAATATATCATCAGCATATAAAATCAGGAAGATAAATTTACTCCCACTAAATTTATGATATACACAATCTTCTACCATGTTCACCTCAAAACCATAAGAGATTATAATTTGATAAAACTTGTGATACCATTGACGAAAAGATTGTTTGAGACCGTAAATGGATTTCTTTAACTTACAAACCATAGACTTTGGATCTTCAAAAACAAAGTTTTTTGACTGTGTCATAAATTGTTTCATCAATGTTGCCATTGAGAAACATTGTCTTAACATCCATCTGATGTAGCTCTAAGTCAAAATGAGCCACAAGTGCCATAATTGTCCTAAAAGAGTCTTTCGAAGAAACCAGAGAGAAAGTTTGTTATAGTTTATGCCTTCCATTTGAGTGGCACCCTTAGTGACGAGACAAGCCTTATATCTTTCAATATTATCTTTTGAATTCCTTTTGGTCTTAAATATCCATTTACAACCAATAGGTTTCACACCTTCAGGTAACTCGACAAAATCTCAAACATCATTGCCTTTCATGGATTTCATCTCATCCTTCATGGCATCAATCCACTTATGAGCATTAAAATTGTCTAAGACTTGTTGGAAGTTAATTGGGTCATATTCCTTTAAGCCTAAAATATTATCATGCTCTTGGAGAAAAATAATATAATCATCTGAAATTGCACTTCTCCTATCTTTAGTGGATCTTCTTAATGACACTTCTTGAGGTTGTTCACTTTGTTCCATAGGTAATATTGAGGAAATTTCATTGTTGTCTTGTTCTAGAATGATGTTAGAGATAAGATTCTGATAAGTAATTGTTTGTACTGGAGTTGCATCTTGAATGACGACAACGTCAGGAATGGTGACAACGTCAGGAAAATAAACAAAATTCTCTTCCTCAAAGATAACATTTCTTACTTTATCTTCCCCTTCAAAGTCAACGTCCTCAAGGAATCTCACATTTCCTATTTCAAAAATTGATCTCGTAGGGGATCGTAAAACTTGAAGCCTCAAAAGCATTCAACATATCCAACAAAATAGCAGCTAATAGTTCTTGAGTCCAACTTTCTTTCATTAAGCTTATAAGGCCTTGCTTCAGCTAGACAACCCCAAATATGTAAATGTCATATGCTAGGTTTCTTTCCTTCCCATAACTCATAGGGGGTTTTGGTCACTGCCTTAGTTGAAACTCTATTAAGGATATAAACTGTAGTCTTTAATGCTTTTCCCCAAAGTGACTCATGTAAAGAAGAATGACTAATCATGCTTCTCACCATATCCTTAAGAGTCATATTCCTTCTCTCTGCAACACCATTCATGCTAGGTTTGTCTGGCATTGTATATTGCAGGACAATTCCACATTCCTTTAGGAAGTTAGCAAAAGGTCCTAGATGTTGTTCTCCTAATCCATCAGATCTACCATAATACTCACCACCACGTTCAAATCTAATAGCCTTAATTTTATTGCCTAGTTGAAGCTCAACTTCGGCTTTATATTGTTTGAACATATCCATAGATTGTGACTTCTCATGAATCAAGTATAGATAACCATATCTTGAATAATCGTCTATGAACGTAATAAAATATTGTTGACCATTCCAAGAGGCAGTAGGGAATGACCCACAAATATCTGTATGAATTAGTTTCAAGACGTCAGTGGCTCTAATGACACCTACTTTCTTTGTGTTTGTCTGTTTCCCCTTAATACATTCAATACAAACTTGAAAATCATTCATATCAAGGGATCCATCCATCATCCATAAGCCTCTTAATTCTCAATTTAGAGATATGACCTAGGCGCTTGTGCCAAAGAGTAGCAGAATTCTCATTTAATTTTCGCTTTGTACCTCGCACTAGAGTGCAAAATTTCGTTATCAAAATTAATATTATCAAGCATATAAAGATTATCAATTAAAGAACCAGTACATATAACATTTGAATTTAGAGAAAGACTAACTTTATTATTGCCAAAGGAACAAAAATAACCATATTTGTCCAAACTAGAAATAGAAATCAAATTCTGTCTAAATGACGGTGCAACATAAGTCTCAATCAAATCCAAATAAACACTAGTCCTTAATAATAATATGAATTTCCCAATAGCTTGTACTAAAACTTTCTTGCCATCACCCACAAAGATGTATCTTTCAGTATCATTTGGCGGTCAGCTCCACAGGCAACCCTGCATAGACATACTTATGTGAGTAGTAGCACCACAATCTACTCACCAAGTATCTTTAGGTACAGAAGCTAAATTAATTTCAAAACAAACAAAAGTGAGAGTCATACCCTTCTTTTCACGTCATGTAGCATACTTGGAACACTGTTTCTTCATGTGTCTACTCTTCTTGCAAAAATAGTAGGTGAATTCCTTATTCTGCTTCTTTTGCTTCTTCAGCATAGGTGATTCATCTGCAATGTCCTTAACTCTCTTCTTTTTCTTATTATGAAAGGTTGATGCCAAGTAAGTACTATCGGTCTTGTCTAACAGTGAGCAATGAGCTCATTAAGAGTCCATTTGTCCTTTTGTGTATTGTAACTCAATACAAATTGACTATATTGTGCAGGAAGAGAAATGAGAATCAAGTTCACAAGCAAATCATCAAATAGCTCTAACTTTAGTGCCTTAAGTTTTCCAGCAAGATTAGACATTTCAATAGTGTACTCCCTTATGTTCCCCTTTCCTTTATACTTCATGGTTACGAGTTTTGCTAATGTGTTACTCGTTTCCTCTTTTTCATTTTTAGAAAAATATTGCTCAATTTCTTTGAGGAACTTTCTAGCATTAGTGCTATCAGTAATAGAGCCTCAAGACACCTCTGAAATGGAGCATTTCATGATCATCAAACTCATGCAATTAGAGCGCTCACACTTCTCTATGTAATCCAAATTTGGATTTTCCGGAGTGGAAGTGGATTTCTCCATCCTTAGTGGAAGGTCTAGATCCATGCAACCAAGAAAATTTTCCACATTTTCTTTCCATAATTTAAAGTTCACCCTGTTCAACATAGGAATCATGTTCACTTGAGCAACATAATTAACAGTAGTAGCAAAAACTGTATAGAGAACAAATAAGATAACATATTTAACATTCTTGTCATACCAAATACATAATTAAAACAAAATGCATATGCATGACATTAAAAAACAATCCAAACCAATGTAGGCCCATTTACTAGACACCTAGCACAACATTAACATTTGATCTTTGGAACAAAAATATCAATTTGTAAGTGATACTCTCAACGCAGTAATCAAGCATTAACAATAAATCATGTTAAGTTATAGTCTTCCTTTGGGTCGACTACTGCTTACATGAAAATCTTTATAATCATCACATATTTATCACCATATATATATATATATATATATATATATATATATATATATATATATATATATATATATATATAT
>CM023944.1:28493036-28512389 GCA_013407115.1 Glycine latifolia | reverse complement strand
CCATAAGGTTATGACCTAGGTTTTAGGGTTTAGGGTACTAATAGTTGGTGACCAAGGTTTTCATTAGTTAGTTGCGTAGGTTAGGACCTAGGTTTTCATTGGTTAGTTACAATATTATTAGTTAGTGACTTTGGTTATCATTAAGTACCGCCGTAAGGTTATGACCTAGGTTACGTAGGTTATGACCTTTGTTTAATGACCTAGGTTTTCATTAGTTAGTTACGTAGGTTATGACCTAGGTTTATTGGCTTAGAATATTAGTAGTTAGTCAAGTAGTTTATCATTAAGTACCGCCGTAAGGTTATGACCTAGGTTACATAGGTTATGACCTAGGTTTTATGACTTAGAATACTATTAGTTGGTGACTTAGAATATTGTTAACCATTACGTAGGTTATGACTTAGGTTTTATGGCTATTTTTCATATTACTAAAATATAACAAAAGGAAAATCATAAACACAAATAATGTTATTTATTAAATGTGTAGCATATTATTATGGCCGAGTCATCGTCATATGAGTCACCTCGTTCTGGTTGTGATCGTGAGCATGAGCCAACCGATCCCACAACGCATGTTCTTCCCGGACCATACAGATGGGATATACTTAGGAGGCGTAGACAACGCACTCATATTTCACAGGCAGTTTGGAATGACGAGACACAGAGAGAGCTGAAGATTCATCGCGGAGGTAGACTTATTGGTGGACCCTGACCCGACGATATTCCGGATGTAGTCGCACAGTATTTGACTGAGGCTGGTTTCATACATGTGGCTCGTATGAAGTTTATGCAGGTATCGATTTACGAATTTTGTTATGTTTAATGTGTTGAAATTTTAATGTTCAAAACCTAGGTTCCAAACATTGTGTATTTTGAACTTAAAAATTTATTAGTTACCTTTTCAGATTGATGCTGGTCTTATCAGTGCTCTGGTTGAGCGGTGGAGGCCAGAAACACACACTTTCCATATGTCGCAGGGTGAGATGATGATTACCTTGCAAGATGTTGCAGGTATTCTAGGATTGCCTACTGATGGGCAAGTCGTTACCGGACGCACTCGCACTGATTGGGCAGAATTGTGTAATGAGGTTTTTGGTAACGACCCTGATGCGGACACCAAGTTAGCCATCGGCAGTTTGAGGTTATCATATTTCGACAGGGTGTATCCTTCATATGATGCAGTTGCTGGTAACCCTCAAAATGTGATATACTTCACGAAGGCTCACATTGCTCGAATGTTAGGATCTTGGATTTGCGACAGGTCGGGGGGGAGCATAGTAGGATGTCGTTACATCGGCTTACTTGGTGGTGACTTTGCCAATATCGGTACATATAGCTGGGGGTTAGCGGTTCTGGCTAACTTGTTTAGGTAGTTGTGCAAATGCACTGACCCCGATAGAAAAGACATTGGTGGTTGCACGGTTTTACTTCAGATTTGGGCGTGGCTCAAATTTCCACCAATTGCTCCCCCATTGCCTGCTCCGTCTGAGCCAGACCGCCACTTCGGACACAGGTATGTTTATTTCGTATTACTTGAATGACTGTGTATTTATGCGTACTACACTTAACAAGTGAACGTTTAATCTGGATATTAGATTTAATGCTCTGAGTCGGTTCCGTTCGAACCCACTGAGTTGGTATCGAGACAGGCTAGACACCCTAACTAGAGATGAGGTATGCTTTTTTAATTAAATATATTTATTTAAAATGGATGTGAATATGCAACTGACTCCTATATATTATTTAATTGTGTAGGTGGTTTGGCAACCCTATGGTGATTATGATTTTCTGGGTGCATTTGTTGAGACACAGTATTTGTGGATGGCTAGGACACCTATTATTTTTTTATACATTGCTGAGTATTCGCAGGCTGATAGATGCATGAGGCAATTTGGGCGGGATCAACCAATACCTCACAGGCCTGGAAAATTGAAAGGTGTTCATGATTATACCCTTCAAGGTAAAGCCCAAGAAAATTGGGCTCGTAAGCTAAGAAAGTTTATACAGAGATGGAATAGGAGAGGTGAACATGTTGAAGTGCCTCATGCAATACATGGTCTGATGTCACCGAACCATGAGTACATGGTCTGGTATAGACTTTCCGGCAAGCGATATGTGACAGAGCAGGGTGCCAAATTAGCACATTGTGTAAGTGATTAACTCAAAATTATATTTTTACCATTATGTTATATTGTTGTTTATGTAACTATGCTGTGACTTGTAGGTTGATGGCCTGGAGAATTTGTATTTTGTCACGACCCATGAGCAATTTGGGAATGTTGGTTTGGACTATGTACACGACAAAGTAGCTCATCTAATTACTATTTTCAGAGAGTCCGCTCGTGTGGAGGAGGCAGGTCCAGAGGCACCGTCGACCCAGCTTCCGGAGGAGCCACAATTATCCCTCGACATTGGGCATCATGCGAAAGAGGCACCGTCTGAGCCTATTCATGCACCCAGGCCATGCATGAATGGATGGATTAGGCCACCCTACATAGGGCATGAATACGGTGTTCGTCAGACATATTACGACCCTATGCAGGCAGAGGCTGATACATTTTATCGGCCAGAGGCCCCACCAATGGACACAGAAGGCCAGACTGCATACCATGTCAGTCCAGTGGCGATGCCATTCGGGGATGAGGCAGGGAGCAGTAGTCAGGGACCTCGTTTGTGGGATGATACAACTATTGACAAAGTCTATACCCACATAAATTTCTCACCACACCAGTCAAACTATCCTCCAGAGCTGCCGGTCGAGGACACTCCACCTCCATATCATGTGCAACAACCTTTTCCTGCTCCACAGTATTCGCGTGGACGTGGTAGACGCAGAATGTCAGATCGTGATGCGCGTCATCAGAAGTGGCCTCCTTATTCGTAGAGTTTATATTTTGTTATTTTCCGTTTGGTTTCGATTATTATATTTTGCTATGTACTTGTTAAACATGCTTTGATTATGGACATTTTTTTATCCCCTATATCTGTGGTGGACGTCATTAGGTTATTTAATTTGGTTTCCATGATTATATTTTGCTATGGACTAAATATGGAACTATAAAAGGACATCCACGTTGGATATATCCTAATTTGTGATGGACGTCGTTAGGCGGGACTTTGCATCATTAAAACGCATTCACACATAGAAGTTAGGCGGGTCTTTGTCTTGTCACCTATCATTGCTAAGTATTCACTCTTCTTCTCATGGCAGAAAAGCATAATAAATTTATGGTCCTTTATACTGTAAAATGACATTGACAACACCGGCGACGATTGACAACACATTCTGGTCCTTTATATTGTAGCCAATCAATTTCACTGATCTATAAAATGACATTGACAACACTACCACGACAGGAGTTTAGTCACGCCTCATCCATGCACGAGTGGTCACGCCCCACACAAGCGGGGCTTTACACCGTTATATATACCCCACACAGGAGTTTAATCATCTCACTCAACATACCTCCGCAAACGAAACTGAATCTCAATACGATGGCATTCTTAGGTGAAACAGGCTCTCAAATCATTGGTAATTCGAAATTAGCATTTATTTTTTCGAATGGATCAATCATACACAATGAAACTGGTGTTTCTTTCGGATGTCCTACTCCAATACCAATGCGAGTTCCCGATGAATGTTCTTTTCAGTCACTCAAGAGTAGAATGCTCAACATCCTTCTGCTCACAAATGACCAATTTGTGGATGAAATTTACTATCGACAACTAGCCATCAATACAGGTAACGAAATTTTTTTTCATTCGCTGCAACTGAATAATGATGATGATGTTTGCACTATGTTGGTGTGCCATGAAAAATTCTCGTCTGTTGGTCCTATAGAATTATTATGTATGATAAGCAGAACACCCGATGGTGTCCTCAACCTACTTCGATCCACCATGACTCCTACTCATGATGTACTGTTGTATTACAACGGCAAGTGGAAGATACCATGACAAAACAATTTTTTGGGTTACTCCTTTACTGGAATAAATCCAATAAGATTTCAAATTCCTTTCGAATGCAATATAGAAACACTCAAGGATATAATCAAGCAAGTTGCGCCATTAGGAGTTTCTCCTTATGGAATTCACGAATCACAGGTTGTGAAACAAGTGTTCTTCCGACAACCAGGTCACACAGAATATTCGAAAAACTTAGTCGAATATCAAATAATAGAACTGAAAAATGATGAAGATGTACTAAAGGTGTTAGCAGAATCTAATTATTGGAAGCGTTTCTCTCCAATAGAAATTTTAGCTACTTTTAACAAACCAGTAATCCAACTACTGGAAGATGACATGTCCTGATTTTCATGTTTCAATTGTTGTTGTTAGTATGTTTCGTTGTTTCAATTTGTTTTGGCTTTTAAATGTTCAACTGTTTGTGTTTGTCTCTCTAATTCCAATTGTTTGTACGTTCTGTTATTTTATTAGGTTTCCATGATTATGTTTGACTATGTAATTATTAATGTGGATTGCATTTTCATGTGCAACAACCTTCGTAGCGTATATGAAAATTGACACCAATGGTTTCAATGGAAGTTTGGTTTATTTTCAAATGTTCATTACGAAATATAACAACATTAAGAAAACATTGACAACAACATCTTCTTGTCATGAGGTAGATGGATGACTAGGACAATTTCGACGGTTATGACCAGGTAATTTGCATATACCACACCTAATACGACTTTGACTAGCTTCAACTTCATCCATCTCATTGTGTATTCTAGTTGACTTTGGACGACCCTTTGCACGCAACATAGACCTGTCAGGTATCACCACTAGATCTGTAGTAGGTGGAATTGCTTGCTCATTACCAATTGGCTGCCATGGGAATGAATAAGCTTCTACCAGCTTTGTTATAAGGAATACGTCATCCACATATTGTGACGGTGCCTGACGAACATGTAAAGCGGCTGCTATGGCATGACTACAAGAATACTTAAACGCCTTAAATTTCCCACACTGACAGAACTGCTCAAGGAGATTAACCGAAGACGATTTATCGTAACCATCGTCAACCTCAAATACAGATTGTTCAACATTATATGCACAAACATAGTGAGCAGTAGCATTGGTCTCGTTGGCCTTCAACATAGCAATCGCATTTTTGCAATGAGGATAAGGACCTTGCAATTCATTAAGAGCCGATCGCCCTCTGCAAACAAAATATTCCATCAATCTGTTGTATGTGTGCTTAACCAACGCGGTTATTGGCATGTTTCTTGCACCTTTTAAAATCCTGTTTACTGACACGGCCAAATTTTTTGTCATATGTCCATACCTTCGTCCCTCAACATCATATGCACGTGTCCACTTTTCCTTCGGGATGCTATCAATCCAGTTTGCAACCTTAGGACTCACATCACGAAAACTTGCAAAGGCTATGTCAAACTCAACAATAGAAGGAGTATAACCTGCACACAAATTAAATAACATTAAAATTTACAACTACATGCATAATTAATAGATGAAGTTTTTAACCATACCTAAATTCATAACCGCTCTCTTCAAATTTTCATTTCTGAACTTTTGATTAAAATTGCTCGCAATATGACGAAGGCAAAAGACATGATAAGCATGCGGTGGTTGCCACCCACAGTGCCTCTCAACTGCAGACAATATGCTTCGATGCCGATCAGAAATAAGACAAATATTTGTCTTCTGTGTAACATGCTCGCGAATGTTATCCAGAAAGAATTCCCAAGCTTCCAACGTCTCACCTTCAACAATAGCAAATGCAAGTGGCAAACATTCATTATTTCCATCCTGAGTTGTGGCAATCAACAATTTTCCTTTGTACTTGCCATATAAATGAGTGCCATCAATTTGAATAACCGGCTTACAAAAATTGAAAGCCTCGCAACATTGTCTGAAGGTCCAAAAAATGCGGTGAAACACACATTTTCCATGAACGATTCTATGAGTCACATAATAATTGTTTGTTTAAAGACGATAAACAGAACCTGGACAACAGCCAACCATATATTCACACCACCTCGGCAAAAATGCATATGATTCCTCCCAATCACCGTAGATAATTGTCATTGCTTTCTGCTTTGCATATCATGCCTTTCTATATGAAACTTTGTATCCATAGGAATGAGTTATCCTTTCCTGGACAAGTCCAATTGAACATGATGGATCATGCTTTATCATCCCTAATAATAAAAAATAAATCACGTTATCATTAATAACAATAATACAATCATTATTTTTAATCATTATCATCTCATCCAAAAACTTACCTAGTACGAGTGAAACAATAACACTAGAATCTAATTGTCTGTGGTCCTGAGAAATGTGATCATTTAAGCAAATGTGATCCCCACCCCATTTGGTAACCACCCATCTTCCACCGTACGTTGGTTTGATTACCCTAACCCTCTACGGACAATTCTGATCATGCGCATGACATTTCATGATTAACTTTGTCGGCGTACTTTCAACCACAATAGCTTCCTGATGTTCCTTCATGAGGTTCTACTTGATTGCCATTTGCACATCTTCTTTTGATGCAAATTCCTGTTTCACAAACAACTTATTCCCTAATACCCATGAACCCTCAACTGAAGCTGAACCAGTGCCAGAATCCTGTTCACTCGGATGATCCCAATCAATGTATGTATAATGTGGGATTTCATCCCAAAAAGTGTTATTAACCTCGCCTACATGAGCAATTTTCCGTTTTTATTACAAAAAAAAAACATAAACAATAAACAAACGTATATGTAAGTTACTATTGTTTGGTAACAGACCTTGACATTGTTGTGGTAATTCAGACTCCCCTGCATCCTCTTGTGGTTGGGTTTCAAGCTCTCTCACCACTGAGTAATCTACTTGTATTTCAGTTGCGCTTCGACCATCATCCTCATCATTGTCCGAAGCACTAGCATTCTCGACAAGAATGCGATCTTTCATTGCTATATTTTCATCATCATCATCGTCAATATCGTCATCCATAACCCAAGTAGGGTCATTTTCATCTTCCATAGACAGATTAACAAGTGGAGCAATAGATGCTGACGCTCCACGAGAATAATTGACATCAACTGACCTCATTGGTAAAGCCACATCCTCTACTCTAGCACAATCCACTTACAACTCTAAGAAATTTTTCCTTGATTGGTTGAAGAATTCGGCTATTACAAATTCTACGTCTTCGTCGTCTATTACTTTCATGCTGATATATTTATCATGGCACCAAATTCTTGCAGTGACCATAGTGATAGATTGATTACCTTTGAGAACTAACTTTTGACTGATTTTTTCATGCAATTCGTCAATGGTTGAGTTGCGCTTGATACGTGTTCCCCTTTTGTCTCCTTCGAAAACAACACCACGTCGGCTCTCAAGTTTCCTACCATTATAATATAAAACAATAAGAACAAAATCACCATCTCCAGACATTTTTTATATATGACAGGAGCACGATCACGTCTGTAACACAGAAAAATCTATAAGCATATTATGATAATTTATTTAATTCGGAAGAAAAATTATTTGAAAAAATCAATACTAATGTTGTAACCTAGGTCATAACCTACGTAACATAACCTATGTAACCTAGGTCATAACCTTACAGCGGTACTTAATGATAACCTAATTGACTAACTACTAATATTCTGAGCCAATAAACCTAGGTCATAACCTACGTAACTAACTAATGAAAACCTAGGTCATTAAACCAAGGTCATAACCTACGTAACCTAGGTCATAACCTTACGGTGGTACTTAATGATAACCAAAGTCACTAACTAATAATATTGTAACTAACCAATGAAAACCTAGGTCATAACCTACGCAACTAACTAATGAAAACCTTGGTCACCAACTAATAGTACCCTAAACCCTAAAACCTAGGTCATAACCTTGCAGAGGTACTTAATCATAACCTAATTCACTAACTGATAATATTGTAAGACAATAACCCTATATCAACTAACAAGTTATTATTTCCAAAAAACCTAGGTCACTAACAATTTTCTAGATCAAAAACAAGTCTCTAAGACAACAATATAATATATTGCATGTAATTTAAAAAGCATATATTTGAGCAACACTTAGTTGACTGACAGAGCTTCGTTTCAAAAAACCTCGAATTAAAATCCGAAATCTAGAGAGAAGTCAGAGAACAAAAGCTAGAGAGATGCGGAAAAATGTGGAAGTGGAGAGGAAGTGCTGAAATGAGGTTTAAATAGACTAGCAGAGTCATGCCATGTGGGGCGTGACTGAGCCCTCAATCACATCGTGGGTGAACATGATTAAACACGTCTGGGGGACGTGAATGAGCCTCAATCACGTCTTAGGAGGACGTGATTAATCACGTTGTGAACTGGCGCGAATGACAATAATAGATTTGTAGTTTGGTTTCAAACTACAATATTTAGGTATTTTTTTTTTAAAATTTACTATATTTTAATTTTTTTGCCAGTAATTATCTGTAACGTAAAACGTAATAAGGGGCTAGCGGCAGCGGCAAGGCGTAAAAGTAAAAGCGATTAACGAAACCAGCCGAACCCACCCACATTACGCGCAGCCGACAACGGAGCAGTACCATTTTTTTGTTTTGTTTAAACAAATCAACAATAAATATCATTTGCCCCCCCTAATCATAACCCCTCTCTTTCTCTTCCTTCTCATCATTCTCATATTATTGTCGCCACTTCAACCTCAGTCACCCTCTCGCCCTCGCTCTTCCCTTCCTGGTTTGCCAATTCTCCTTTTTCCGCTTTTATTTTCTGTTAATCTTTTCGGTTCGAGTTCACGATTGCATGCTTCATCTTCTGTACCGCGTTGATCCGCTTCCAAGTACTTTGTTTCTTTGAATGTTTTTTAATGTTGTTGTAATTTTGGGGTTTCGTGAAGTTCTGATGTGAAATTGGGGGCGGGGGGGTATTAATGATTCTGTTTCGGGCTTGAAGTTGTTGCTCAAGGACTAGCGGGGAGAATTTTTTTCCTGGTGAATTCTAGGGTTCATTAGGTTGCAATTTTTTTTTTTTTGAAAAGAAAATGTATTTGGATTTTCCCTCGTTTCCCCTATGTTGTCTAGTTCTCTTAATGCTAATACTATTTGATTGTGTAAATCTGATGATTTTTTCTTTTTTGCATAATTATATGTAAGTATTGCATGAATTATGAACGATTCTTTTCCGGTGGAATTTATTTTGTTTTTCTGTTAAAGGCCTAACATTTGAGTAATTTTAGGCTTGATTCTGATATGGTGTTGCTATGTGGGAGGCTTTTTTCCCCCCTTAAATACACTCGATTGATTCAAATCTATTCTGTTTTCCTTATTGTGGGTGTTGGTTTTTCAAGGTGGCGACAATGTCGACTCCTGCTAGGAAGAGGCTGATGAGAGACTTCAAGAGGCTGCAACAAGACCCGCCTGCAGGGATCAGTGGTGCCCCCCAGGATAACAACATAATGCTGTGGAATGCTGTCATATTTGGGTGAGTTGAATTCAAATTCGATATAGGTCCAATGTTGTTTTAATTTATAGTCAATTGGTCACTATTTTTTAATTTCTTATGTTGTTTAATTACTGATGGATAAGTGATTTTTGGTTTCTTGACTACTTTGGATTGCAGTCCTGATGATACTCCATGGGATGGAGGTGAGTGGATTCCTTTAACGAAGATCTTACTAGAAAACAGTTTTGAAATGTTTCTCAAGTGTCAGGTTCTTTCTCCATCTTGTGTGTTATATAACTGTGTGTCATATTTTGAGTTATTCAGGCACGTTCAAGTTGACTCTCCAGTTTACTGAGGATTATCCAAATAAACCACCAACTGTGCGATTTGTGTCTCGCATGTTTCATCCAAATAGTAAGTATTAGGTGGAAAGTCTTTACGTTGGAGTATCAATAAATTTAGCTGTGTAGCTCTAATTCATTTTTTCAACTTTGTGTAGTTTATGCTGATGGAAGTATTTGTTTGGATATACTACAAAATCAGTGGAGTCCTATATATGATGTGGCTGCTATACTCACATCTATCCAGGTATCATCTAGTATTTCATTTGTATATTTTACAAATGAGCTAAGCAAGCAGATATTTTGTACATCATTAAATCTATCACTAAAATTTTCATTTTCTTTCAATCTGAAAAAGTTATACTCTTCTTTACATCTTAATAGTCAGTTACCTCTGGATCTGTACAGTGTCACACTGTTCTGCTCTGCTCAAATTGAAATGAAATCTTGTAACTCGGCTTCTTAGTTATGCCTATTGGGCTTAGAGTTGACACATAGCAGTTAACATTGCCCTTTATTATGAAATGTGCCTTTGTGTATGTTGGCAATCTCTAGAGATCCAAGAATGATTATTTTTAAATACTAGGAGTCTAGGACAATTATTTGGAGAGTTCCTTCACCATGACACATCTTCCACATGCTCTATTATGCTTATGGCAACATCAACATTTTTTCTCTTTTATCATCTTGGTAATTTAATTGAAAGAATGGGATAATTATTTTGAGAATTTTGAGTTTAAAGTGTTAATCTAGGATTGTCATTGACACATATATGGAAATAGTTTCACTATTTGCAGCCTAGGTCAAAAAATACTGGGGAAATCTCTTTGGGTGTCCGCCTTAGCAGTGAATTTTGCCATCCCTATCTGCATCTATCTTTCATTTACTGCTTCATTTTGAAATCCACCTGACAAAAGACTTTCAAAAGTCTTGGCAATTGAAAGGGAGTGACCTTTTTTCTTGGGTGTGCTTATTACATTCAGAATGACATGTTTATTGAGTATCCTACCTATTATATACCTCTAAGAAAATCCTATTCAATGTAGCTCAGAGGATTGGGAAAATTTTGATGATGGACCTTCTGTCGGAATAGGATATTCTAGGGGAAAACTGGAGGTGGCAATTGCATCATTTATTCAGTAACCATCCAATCAGTCCATGAATAAATCCAACCAATCCTCTCAATCATAATAAAACTTAATGGGTTAGATCAACATTTATTTCTGGATGGTTAATAAACCATCCATCAATTTTAAAAAACAATGGGTTAAGAAATTGGATCAATGATGGTCATAGAAATAGAGGCCAATTGCAGGTTCTTCTGAAAACAGTGCTCATTATGAGAGTAATTTTGGTGAGATTTTTATTGACATGTAGATAAAATAAAATTTAATATATTCGTAGCAACTGGCATTTCTGTTTTTTAATACATTTTTAATAGATCACAAGTGGACAGATTTTGTTTTTTATCCATCCAATTTATTTCGACTCATTTTATCCAAGCCATCTATTTTACACTTATGTGATTTCTTGATAATTTGTCTTCTTATCTGAGATGGCTTTAGCATTTGACCCAACTATTTTTGAGCTTCTATCCCTGTCAAAATGTGTAGTTGGCCAAATACCTTTTTATAAAAGCTCTAAAAAATAAAAGATGTTTTGATGAATAAAAAAAATGAAAGGGGGCTTCCACAGAAGTTAATTGGATGAGATTCTATTCCTCTAATTTTAAAACATGCTTCTCTTTCCTATCCAATCTCGTCTCCAAGTACCTGACATCCCAGTCCTACAGTGAGTTAGCAATGAGCTACACCATTCACATTTCACAACTCCCAATGGTGCTGACTTGTTGGGAATGTCAATTGCAAATTTTTAAACATTAATTCTAGTGTGTGATGATAATTTCTAATGGAGATGATTCTTGGAATTGTAAGAAATAATTAATAATTAATTGGTGTGTATCCATGAAGTCTTTAGAGGTTATTCACCACCATTATAAATAGAGGTCATTGAGATAAGGAGATTCATCCCAACCTAAAGAGGGGCCATGTACCCAAACAGAAGAGATGTGAGTTCAACAGATGTGAGAGAGACTATTGTTTGTGAGTGAGTGTCTATCATTCATTGTAAATTTTGAGTGACATGGGTTTGTAGGCTGAAACATTATCTGGGGAGGGTGTTTCAAGTTTGTTCAGAAAACTTGTATATTATTTGTGATGGTCATACTTTGTTGGAGTTTTTGTGAACATAAAACATTAAAATATGTATCTTTCACTATTTCTATATGGTGCATTTGTGTGTTGTCTTTGGTGCATATTGTGTGCGTTTTTTTCCCCAACATGACTTGGGTCTGCAGTAATTCGTTGTGTGGAGTGGCTAGGCTTGGCTCTAACAAGTGATGGACATGGGTCATCCATGGTTCTGGGCAGTTCAGAATGGGGGTTGGTTGGTCCTACTGGTCATCTTCAATGGCTCTGGTAGAACTAGTTTTAGGACTGAGCATGGTGCGTCTTGATTCACAGAACAGCGACCATGGGCTTGTGAGTTGTGAGGGATCTGCAAAGGTGACTGGTTAGGTCAAGGGGTTTGGGTGGGTGAGCAAGAAATTTCTTGAGGTTTGGTTATGAGGGTTTAAGCTATAATATAAAATTACCAAATAATTTCAGCCATGTTTCTTTTTTTTCCCCCTCCTTTCACCCTTCTTTTCTTTTATCTTATTTTTCTTTTCTTTTGTCTTATTTCTCCTATTTCTTAGCTTTTTTTTTTCAACTTCGTATCTATCATTGGGTTCATCTACCACCGGTCCCAATTAACTTTGGTTTAAGGTGCTCTTGATGTTGATGTTGAATTTCAGCCATGTTTCAAGGTATTATTCTCAAGTTTAAACTTTTTAAGTATAGCTTTGAAATAAAACAGCCTCGTCCAAGGCTACCTAAGTAATTTTTTGGAAGGTCCAAAGTCATGTCTGAGATTGAGGCTTTTGTCTGGACATTTTGTACTTGATAGGATTAAATACGAATGGTTTCTATTATGTTCTTTGAAAGTTATGAAACAAGTAGCTACTGCCGTTTGCACTGAGGTTGCTTAACAATTTAGGGCTAAGTTTTGCTTGGGTTTTTGGAGATTGGTTGATGTATCTGCCCAATTCAAATATCTTCTTCTGTATGTTGCAGAGGCTCTTGGTATCGGATGGATATATAAGTTGCTTTGGATTTTTTTTATTTTTTGCACAAGTGGATGGTGCATTTGACTGGAATGTGATTCCAGTAGTTTATGCTATGATTTCTTCCTACACACACTTTATGGTACCCTTTGTTTTCTTAGCTTCCACCTATTGATCTTAGAAGCAAACTCACCATCCCAGCAACATTGTGCATACACCATCTTAAGTCTACTATTTGGCATCAACACATTGCATTCGGAAGTCTGGCACTTTTATTTCCTGAAATAAAATAAAAAAAGTATATAGCATGTATCCTGCTATGTAGTAATCATCATGTTATAATTATTTTCTAAAAGGTAATTTTCCTCCTTTGCAGTCATTGCTTTGTGATCCCAACCCAAATTCTCCTGCAAACTCTGAAGCAGCTCGAATGTTTAGTGAGAACAAGCGTGAGTACAATCGAAGAGTGAGGGAAATCGTGGAGCAGAGTTGGACAGCCGACTAAGTTCATTCTTTGCAGGAAGCTTTGAAGGCATGAATTAGGTTGCAGTGGTGGAAAACCTATATATAAGAATGATTGTGCAAACTCATCAAATTTATATTCCCTGCTGATATGAATGATAGCATCATCTTATCTTTAATTTATTGTAGCTTTTGCATTGCATGTCAGTTAGTGTAAAGTAGAATTATGCGTGTCAATTTACTTTGGATTGTTGTCAAACATTCAACATAAAAGTTGTAGTTTGCTGAATTGGTTATGATCTCACTAAGGTTTTTGAAAATTAGCTTCAATTTGGTTTACATTGGATCATGAATGATTTACCCTTTCTACCTCTGCGACATTGTTTTCAGCCATCCTTGGTAATTGTGTACTTGTATGCGCCATATTGAGTTATTTATTATGCTAGTAAAAGTGGAATTTTATTTGGTGATTATAATTTGCTCTCGTTATCAATTTATCACATGGATATGTAAAACTTGCGTGTTAATGTGATGGCCCTTTTCGGTGTCCATCCTGAATTTGTTTTTGATACCCTAATTTCCGACATTATTGCCAAGGATACATAAGACAATCGGGGATGAGAAGTAAAACAAATTGATGAGGGTGAATGGCAGTCCTCTAGTCTTGGTCAATTCAGATCAAAGGTAAAAACTAGTATAGTGGAGACAGGGAGTGCAAGAATTTAGACGTAATTGAAATGTTTGTAGGTGCTATCCAAGCCTACACAATTTTATTCTTTGAACAAAAATTAAGAAACAGAAATACAAACGAAAGATAGCGAGACAAAAATATGCATTTAATTTTTAAATTTCAAAAATTTGTTTTTTAGAAAAAATGAAAATACCACAGTAAAGGATGGTAAGATAAATATGCAATTAATTGAGCTGAATGGTTATGTATTGTTAGTGTAAAATTTTACACTAAAAAATTACTATTGTTATAACTTTTAATATAATTGAATTTTAAATGTTGTAAAAGTCTAACAATTTTCATACGTGTTTGTAATTAGAGAACATGATAATTGTTAAGGCATAACTTCTTAAATTTAAATTTTTTTCTAGGATGATTATTTTTCCAGGTAACATAAACATATTGCGTGTTCAATGATTTTCCCCGTGTTGACAGTGTTACAGCATATAAATGCCTGACCTAAGCATGGGCATATGATCATTTAACATTACAAAGGATTAGACAATAGATTCACATACACTAATACAGAAGAAAATACAGTTTTATGTCGAATTAAATCTTTTGCCTTCACTAATAGAATGGAATCATCTATAGACACAAGCAATAACATTCAATACAGTATGGTTTGCTTAGCAATTGTATAATAAAAGGACAAAAACACAATGTGCCAAGTGACCAAGCAAAGAGAAATGCAGCCTATACAATATACAAAAGCACGCTCCCCACAGAACGCCCTAGGCAAACTTCAAAGTTGGGCAATCATAAAATTTCAGAAATGCAAGCACATGAGATTGTTTACAACACTTCTGTCACGCTGTTTTCTTCAGTGTTCGGAGCTTCCTACAAGAGTGGCAAAAAAACATGAGCCATATATTTTGCTACTGCATCAACTCATTAAAAACTAGACTTAATCTTAATAAAAGCCACTTACCATATTTTCTTTGTCTCCCTTTGGAGTGCTAACTGTGAGCAGAACAAAATCAAGTGTTAGACTAACAGAACTAGAAATGTATCATAGATATCATAACATAAATATTGCTGTGCACAAATAATTCACTTGCCTTCTTTAACATCAGATTTCTTTCCCTGCCTCTTTACCATGCCCTTTTCCTTATTTGGTTCTTGCTTGCTTGGCTTCTCAGATTTTTTAACCAACCTATTATTCCTGTTGTCTAGAGCAGGCCTTGGAGTTGTGGTGTTTGTGCTGAGATTCCCTCTTAACCTGGATACAGGATTACTCTTTTGACTTATCTCCTTCTTTGTTGACTCTGTTGAAGGTGTGAGTTGAGTAGAATCAGTGTTTAAGCACTTTGGTTTCAATTTTCTAGTTCCCATGGTAGAAGAAGAGCTATGCACATCATCATCGGAAGACCGAGTTCCCTCTTCTGGCACATGTGAAATAGTCTCAGACACCTGCTCCATGCTTTCTGAGATGTTATAGCTCTCAAACAATGCTTTCACAGTTTCTTCAAGGCCATCAAGCTGATGTCTGCCAACATATGATTTTAGCCCTTCTTGCATTGGCCCGAGAGGCTGTGGTTGATATTCAAAGAAAAATAAATAATTAGAAAATTTGGTTCAGTGAATGGGCAAACAAATAAGGGTGCTGCATTTGCACACAAGTGTGTTTGCCAATAAACAATAAGACAAATTACATTCATATACTCCTTAAACTAAGTGATATAAGATATTACCTTATATCCCTTCTTTTTTAAACCAAACATAGAGGCCTCTCAATTGATAATCAGGGAGTTGTGTGTCGAGGGAAATTTTTAAATGGTCTGGAACCATGCAATCTCAACCAATCTCTATATGACACACAACTCTTTTTTCTAAATGGCTACTTGAACCCAGACTATGTAATAATTTATCTGCAAAATGTAAATCTATTAATAGAAAAGGGGACATTAATTGCTAAAGGTCTGTATGTCAGGCACAAAATGCTTAAATTCTGGGGTTATAGATGTAATTTGCCCTTAGAAAATATGGCATGCCATATAGATGTGCATGTATATTTGTGTGTATTGATTATTTAATATTTGATTTATGAAGTACCTCACATCCTGCCTCCAAGGCTAGTTTGAAGAAGCCAAGTGAAATTGAGTGCTTGGCCGCGGATTCAGAGAGCTTGATCTGGTTTAGCCAATACGAAGCCGAAGTTAGGAGATTTAACTTGGTTCGCGAAGATGTCTTGGAAATGTCTGAAATTGGTGTTTTGCTTCTGCCTTGACCAAAAGCACTCCTCCCAGTTCTAGTCTCAGTGATTGGGGTGATGTTGCCACCCAGCTTGGGTCTTGAAGTGGCTGGTGTTTTGGCAGGAATTGAGAGCCTTCTGGGTGGCTTGGCACTACCAGACTTGTCCTTGCCAGAAAAATGAAGAACACTCACACTTTTACTTACACTTGAACCACCTACACTTCTCCCCCTGAAAAGGAAATGCTACTTTTTAAAAGATATACATACATAAAAAATTGAGCTACCCAATCAAAAATACTAAATTTTTGCAAGAATAGTGATATTTGGACACCCAAAATTTACAAACATCTCATCACCACCTCTCATTTATTTTTATCTATCATTAATCTTATCAATCACTTATCCTCTTTCTCTCACTCTTTCTCTCAACTCTCAAGGTGTATAGTGTACACACTCTTTGGGTGTCCAAAATCTTTTTTGTTTTGTAATATTACATATAATTTTTTACAATTGACCGAAAACATAAGTTGTATATCTCGTATACATTTTTTAACTATTGTAACAATGACAGTTCTACAATTAAAAATAAAAACAGGAAATGATACACAAATAAAAATAAAAACAGGAAATGATACACAAAACAGGCAAAAAAATTAATATAATACTTTTTGAATAAAAAATTATAAATTTAGGGCTGTTTTGAAACTATTTACACATATGGGGCTGTCAAACATGCCCAAATTAGACGTACTCAGTCACACCCAATTTGGGCGTGTCACCCCCCTTGGTCACGCCCAAATTAGACCTGTTTCCCCCCGTTGCGACACGTGTCACACATGCATGAATTAGTGGTGTATATAAACTTCAAACACTCAAACTTTTGATAGAAATATCCGATTAAGGGATAAGATATGTCAAAACGCTCAAAATTCAGAGAGGAAGCCCTGGGCAAATATAAGGCTCCCTCTCTGAATCTCAAGCATTTTGACATATCGTACGCCTTAATTGGACATTTCTATCAAAAGTTATGACCGTTTGAAGTTTATATACATCACTAATTCATGCATGCGTGACACGTGTTGCAACGGGGGAACACTCCTAATTTGGGCGTGTTTGACAACCCCATATTTGTAAATAGTGTCAAAACAGTCCCAAATTTATAATTTTTTTATTTAAAAAGTATTATATTAATTTTTTTCCCACACAAAACATCTTCCCCCAAATAAACAAATCCTACATTTTTTCCATTTAATTTCTATGCATGTCAGTCTATAATCGCTAAGCTGTCAACCAATTAGAAATTAGAATTATAATAAGTATAACTTTTAAGGTAACTGTAATAAAATTTATCAAAATCATGTTAATTGGAGATATAAGATTGATAACTTTTAAGTAATTGTAATAAAAATTATCAAAATCATGTTACTTGGAGATATAAGAGATCTAGTGGTAAAGGGAGAAGGGAAGAAGAAAGAGGTTGTAAGTTTGAATTTTCTTACTAACAAAATTAACAATTACAACAACTAATATATGTTGATAAAAAAAAACAAAATCACTATAATTTATGATAAATGACTATCCGTATACAGACTAATTACTCTATTTTTAGTAACAGTGTATAAAACTAAACTAAAAAAAACTACATTATTCGGGTTGCTTAATTACCTCTTGGTTTCAGAAGTAGGAATGGAGCAATTGGGAGTTTCTGACTTGTCTTCCTTCGACTTGCTGGCAGATCGGAGTGCGTACTTCTGAAGCTTGGGTCTGGTGGTGTTCCCTGAACCATAACCATAATAGAACAAAACCCATTTAAAACTGTTATTGTTTTTATATATACTATGATATCATATAGAAAAAAACAAAACGAAAATAGAAAGTTGGGTGTGAGAGTGAGAAACTGTATACCAGAGGCAGCAGCGGAGGGTTGTTGTTCCAGGACTGGTTCTTCCATATCTTGATTTTGAATTGAAAAGAACTTGAGAAGAGATGTGAAATGTGTGTGAAACTGAATGATTATGAATTATGATGTTGTGTCGTTTGGATTTATATTACGACAAGGTTGTTTTGTTGTCTCGTTTTGCTTTGGGGCGGCAAAAACTCAAAATTTTAAGACGTTGATCTTCTTGACCACGCTGTCGTGGAAAAAAAAGAGGCTATATTGATAAACGGATATGATATGACGGTGGATGATTTTGGTGGGTTTAAAATCGAATCAGACAGCGATGAAAAATTGAGATTTTAGGGTTTTGTTTGGGCAAGGTGGTGGGGCTTGATGGACCCATTTTGCAAGCGCTGCAGGGTTCAACGTGAGAGGCTCCCTCGGTTTTTCGAAATTCAAATTTCAAAACAAAGCATGCGTTTGTCTCAAGCCGGCCAGAGAAAGCCGTTATTCTTTCTCTAGTCAAAAAACTGCTTTGCGGTTGGTGGGCAAAGTTAAAACTGAAAATCGACCTTAAAAATCACAAATCCCTCGAAACCAAAATTCATTGGATTATCTTTGGGTATTTTTTTTCCTTCTAAAATCATACAGTTTGGGATTCGAAAATCGAATCAAACCCAACCACTTAAGTGCTTTAAGTATGTTTATTTATTTAATGCAAAGTTAACGCTTATATATCTTTTGTTTGAGGCACTTTCTAATTTCTATTCTCAATTTGTTGTTTCTATTCAATTGATTGAACTTTTGTTATCTATCTATAACGTTGAATTAGTTGTTAGTTTTGTTCAATTAATAACAATTTGTTTTAGCAGAATTTTAAAATAGTAAAAATTTGGTTTGGTCTAACTCGAATTTCACAATTAATTTAAATCAAATTAATATGTTTCACACTTAATTTTTTTTTTATTCGAACTAATTTTAAGTCGAAATTGTATCACAAACACTTAGTTGGTAGGGACTTAGAAACTAGGTTACCTTGCTTAACCCAAATTGCACCATTGTATGTTCGCATTTCTATTTTGCTATTATATTTATTATGTTAAAATTTATACATTACAACAATGTTTCTTATTATTATTATTATTATTATTATTATTATTATT
>CM023944.1:28445446-28483036 GCA_013407115.1 Glycine latifolia | reverse complement strand
TTATGAAAATTGTATGTTGTTTAAGAAGTGGTAGAATGACAAACAATAGTAAAAAAAATCGTAGTAATAACAACAATGGTAAGTTGGTAACAGTAACGTAAACACTTCCAGTGACAATAGTGACAACAATGAACAAAATACAATGAATTCACCCTCTGGGGTGAATAATGAAATGGTCGTGGGCACTAGTCATGTAAACAATGACCTATTGTGGTTAGTATACAAACTAATATGCTTTTAATTAGCACTTGGGGGAAATAGTCATTCTTAGGACGGTGACCAGTTAAGAAATACAAGAGTTCCTATCGAAGATAGGATAACAGGAGATAACAACATAATCTTTATAGGTGTTTCTAATGAAACATTAGTCGTCTTTAGACAACAAATAAAAAATAGTAATCATGAAATGGTTAACACTTTGACAAATCATATGGCCTCGATCTTAAATCCTATGTTAAGAACTACCAACAAAAAGTTATCAGGCAGATGAAGGGTATCTTAACTCGAATAGGAAATACTTTGGTCATTCCTAGAAACCAACTTAGGAATATACATGTAATTCAAGAAATACCTATACAAGAGGAACCTAATAATAATAATAATCCCAAAAACAATGTTAATATCCTAGCTCAGATAATGAATGATAGAAACCAACCAAATCTTGTTTTGGTAAATAGAAGTCAGATTGCAGATGAAGTCTTAGCCAATATGCAACAAAATCAAATGCTTTAAGGACCAAATGGTCCAAATAGAGGTTTAGCACTCAAAGTAATTCAAAATCCTCAAATCAATCAAATGTTTGAACATGCTTTGAATAAGCATGGCTTCCAAGTAGGAAATGCACTACCACCTTAATTTTTTCTGCCTTCCCTGATTATACTTTGCAATCTGAATTGCCAAGAGGTTATAAGATGCCTAAGTTTTCAAAATTTACGAGAGAATTAGAAGAATCTACTACAGAACATGTAAGCAATTTTCAAATAGAATGTGATTTCTTAGTGTTAACATCAACATTTTTTGATTACCGAAAAATGATCTTCGATGAAGTATTGAGAAATAGTCTTTTAATATACTATTTTGACTAAGTGTCAAAATATAGTCTTTTGGATAATTGTATGGTGATAAAAGAAATGAAGATTTAGAAAACATCAAGACACTACAAGATATCAATGATGAAAATTGAAGATACAAGTTATCAAGGATGAAGATTGAAGACAAAAGTCATTAACGGTGAAAATTGAAGACGAAACTATCAATGGTAGAGATCAAAGACCAAAATCATCAACGATGAAGATTTAGTGAAAGTTTGTAGTAGTTAGGAGTAGTTATAATTTGCATTATAAATATAGAACTTATATATTGTATAAGGGGGTTGATACACAATCACTTAATTCCTCAAAACACCAACATGCCTACCATCGAAATTGGCAAAGGTTAGTAGATCATCGTGTATGTATTTAATTCCCTACTTTTATGAATTCATATCTATTTATTTTACTTTACATTTCTAAACCCTTTACTTTTTCCAATCTTCATTTCTTATCAAAACTTTACTTTTCCAATTCCTATTTCTTATTATTATTGAAATTAGTTACAAACTAATTACTGAATTGAAAACACTTTTATCAAAAGTTATTCTATTATCTTATGAATTACAAATTTATTATAATTCAAATGAACATATTTATTGAAGTTATAATCTTGATTTGCATTAAATATTATACAATTCTCTATTAAGTTGAAAACTAGGAACTTGCTTGTTTAATAAAAAAGAATTCATAATCAAAAATGGATTCTATGTCTCACTATTTGTTAATAGAACCATTTGGTGAAAAATCCTTTACTTTCTTGCGAGGAATAAATACAATTTTCATGATTAACAATTTGGCACGTTGAGTGGGATTAGTTTGCCAAAAATTTGATCTTAAGAACAAATCTTAATGAGAATTTTATGTTGTTAAGAAGTAGTAGAATGACAAACAATAGTCAAAGAAACTATAATAATAACATCAGTAGTAGCAATAAAGCTACAAACAGTTCTACCAATAATAGTGGCAGCAATGAACAAAATCAAACAAATTTACCTTCTCGGGTGAATAACAAAATGGTGCACCAGGTAGGGCCCCCCAAAAAATAGATAGAGTGTATTAAATTTTTTGTTATGGCCATTAGTTATTGGCCAACATTGTTACATTTGAAATCCCTTCTATCTATATTCTTAATGACCAATATGATTAAATTGAAGGCCTTCAAAGGGTAGATCTATTCATGCTTTTGATATTATCGGAGGCCATATACAATACTTTTCTTTTCTTTAATGGCCAATGATTATTTATGAATAGCCATTCACGAAAAAAAATATTGAAAATGTTGATGATCGTTGGATTGCAAGTCATTGAAATATAATTAGACATAACAATAAAAATGGTTATTTTAAAATCATGAATTATAAAGAAGTCTGGAAAATCATGTTTCAAAATCAAAAAATAAAAGTGCAACGGTTAATTGGTTATGAACAACTATTCTTGTTCTTTAAAATTAGTTAGCCTTTTATAATTCAAATGAACATATTTATCGAAATTATAATCATGATTTGCATTAAATATTAGACAGTTCTCTATTAAGTTGAAAACTAGGAATTTTCTTGTTTAACAAAAAAGATATCATAATCGAAAATGGATTCTATATCTCATTTTTAAACATATATATGTTAATAGAACCATTTAGTAAAAACTCCTTTACTATCTTGAAAATATTTTCCTTTCGAGGAATAAATACAATTTTCACGATTAACAATTAGCCATTGATGAATTCCTTAAAATGAAATAGTTTCCTAGTTCTTCAACAAAAAAAATGCTTTTACTTGGTTCATCACATTGCCACCAAATTCGATATACGCTTGGACACAACTTGAAAGAGTGTTTCATGAACATTTCTTTAGAGAAGAGACCAAGGTTAGTCTCATGGATTTGGCAACCACTAAACATTTCAGTAGTGAAACAATTGAAGATTACTTAAATAGATTTCGACAAATGAAATATATATGTTATGCTAAAATTCCTGAGTATGATCTAGTCAGAATAGTTGTTGTAGGTTTAGATTTTTCAATTTGAAAGAAGTTGGTGAATCAACAGGTTAAAGATATGACATAATTAGCAAAAAAGAGTAAGGAGAATTGAGCATATAAAATATGAAACAAAAAGGCACAAAAGATTGGACAAAAGTATAAGGGAGAAAATTGCATATTTGGAACCATATAAAGATAATGACAATTCTATACATTATCAAGATTTAGATGTTAGTCAAGAGGAGGATGAAATGTGTTTGAGAAAATTACAACTTGGACGTCCTTATACTTGTCAAATGTTAAAGGTGGAAGAAAAACAGAAATTACCTAACTCGAAATATAGTTTTCACATTACTAAGACAAATAAAATATTTGATGTATTGTTGAAAGACAAACAAATTGCCCTTAGTGATGATCATAAAATACCTACATTTGAACAAAGAAAAGGAAAAAGATATTGTAAATTTCATTATATTTTTGGACATTGGACTAACAGTTGTTTACGTTTTAGAGACAGTCCAAAAGACTATTGATGAATGAAGACTGTTTGAGGAAAAACCAATGAAAATGGACACTGACCCATTTAGAATCCATGAAATCATGATGATTGGAGTCTTGGTTGGGGCATAAAAAATGAGCAACCCTCTATTTAAAGAAGAGGTTAACCAAGCCCTAAAGGAGTTCGAAAAAGAAGAAGAGTCAATTTTTCCACTTGCAGGAGAATCATTAGTTGATTTTCTATCAAAAAACAAAAAGATAAGAAAGAGGTTATGCTATGTCCTCGTTCTAGTGTCATGTTTGATAGATTGGCAGCCAAAGCTTTCGAGTCGTAAAAAATTCAACAATTTCAAAAAAGTGCAAGAAACAAAAGTTGAGGATAAGGAAAAATAGAGTATAAGCATGACTATGAGCCAGGTTTAGAGGCCCTAATGTGTCTCAGAGGAAGTCCTATGTCCCTTAAGAAAATGTTCGAACAAACAAGTGGTTTCGATCAGGGAACGAAGGATCCAGTTCATGTTTTAAAGAGTTCGGAATGAGTAGTTTGGCGCTTCGAAGGGGAGGAGCCACTTAAGGTTTGAGGAAGGGATAAAATGACTATCAAAATCCTCCTTGGGTGAATCCAAATATGTAAAAAAAAAACCCAATGGAAAAGGCATAAGAGGATGAGGAGAGATGCAAATTAGCAATGCAACATAAAAATGATGCAAGATTGTTAGTCTTTGACAAAATCAATGAAGGTCCACCTCTTGGATTCGAAAAGAAAATCTAGATCAAGGAGGAGAAAGAAATGATAACAAACTTTTTTGAGTCTGTGTTTGAGGACTCATTAGAAGCAATATGTGGAGTATTTCGATCTTACTAGCGAAATACACAGAAGATTATCAGAAAAGGGATATCTTTAGTGATTATGCTGCAAAAGGTTACTTCGATGATCCTTCTTTAAGCCCCAAGTTTTTTTGGGTTACACAAGTTTCTTGTTTCACACCACATCAAAATGCTGCAGTTTTCGATCCACCCATTGAGGATATGAGATTGCATGTGAAACCACTCCATTTGACTACTATGGTGGATGACCAAATTATTAATAATATCTTGGTCGATGACGGGGTTGCATTTAATATCTTGCCAAGGTCTATGTTGTGCAGGTTTGGAAGGACAATTGATGATTTGATTCCTCACAATATAATAGTGTTTGACTTTGTGGAAAACCTTTAGATTCTAAGGGAGTGATTTGCTTAGATATTTCAGTAGGTAGTAGGAGGAGGCTTATAGTTTTTTTTGGTTATTTTGTCACGAGCTAATTTCAATATGTTGTTGGGAAGGGAATGGATCCATGGGGTTGGTGTTGTTCCTTCAATAGTTCATAAAAGTTGTTCTTTAGGAATGAGGATGACAAACTCGAGATAGTCAAAGCAGATCAATCATCGTATAAAATTTATGTTGCCTTTGCAAGCAAAGGTGATCAAGCAATGTCGAGGACTGCTCCATTCGTAATCGAAGATTCATTCTATGTGAATAGCAAATCAGGTGATGAAAAGGAAAAATTCTTTTGTAGGGATGCAAATAAAGGGTTTCTTTTGATTAACAAGGCCGTTGAGAAAATGGTCAAAGCTGAAGAAACATGACTTCGACAGAAGTATATGTGAGCTTAATGGCTCGCTTATCGATTTACATAGCCGAAATAAAAAGCAAGTGGCTACTGCAACCATCAAAATCGAAGCAACAACTACTACGCCATCGGAAAGGGAAACATGACTACTACGACTGTTGAAGACAAAAACTCGGCTACTGCGGCCATTGAAATCAAACCAATGACTATTGAAGCCATAGAAGAGAACATGATGGATGTTGATGCCATCAAAAAAGAAAAGGGAGTGATGGATATTGACGCCATCAGAGTAATGGAGAAATTGAAAGGTGTTTCTCAACAAAAAGGTGAGGATTTGAACTTGAATTGTATCTACAACAATTCACCTTTGGGTTTCGAGAAACCAATGTCCCAAGGGTAAAAAAGAATGGAATCTCGAGATCCTTTATAAGAGATTAATCTGGGGACTGAAGAAAATTGAATAGTAGTGACATTTTTAGAAGTTGGCTCCCCAAAGAACACAATATCATCAACATACTAAAGAATATTAACCTCAATGTTGTCCTTACCAACACAAAAACCCTTAAACAATTATTTTGAAACTACTTGTCTCATTATGGCAGATAGTGTAACACCCAGAATGAATCACATCGAAATGAAAGGGATCTAGAGGCTATGTAGGTATTGGACTGTACAATTGATGATGACTTAAAAGAATTAATTGGGATTACCTATACAAACAAGATATATCTACTTTTCAGTAGTCTATTACTTAATAATTTCACGGTTAAGCGTCCTTAACTTAGAGTAGTTATGGGGTGGGTAACCTTCTGGGAAGCTTCCTAGAAAGCATGTGAGTGAGGACAAAACATGCTGAAAAGTCTTCTGTTGAATGTGGGGACAATTAATGATCTTGAGAGCAGTCGAGTGGTGTCAAAGCTGGTTGTCGAGGTCTCAAAAAGGAACTCATATGGAGGATTTTAATTGGTGGAGTATTCTGACCAATAAGGATATTGTATGCAGTGCTATCGTGTAAAGTTTCGTAGTGTAAGAGCCACTAAGAAGTTGACAATTAGGGGCATTACAAGTGGTATTATAGTAAACCTCTCTCCTAGTATGGTGTGGTTCCAAGACAAACTAGGCGGAAGGTGGTAGGCATGCAACACCTAGAATGAATCACACCATAATGAGGGATCCAGAGGCTGTGCAGGTACAAGACAGGACAATTAACGATGACTTAAAGAAATTAATTGGTACTATATATACAAAGAAGATGCATATACTTTTCGGTAGCCTATCACTTAAGAATTCCACAATTAAGCGTGCTTGAGTTGGAATAGTTATGTGTTGGGTGACCTTCTGGGAAGTTTCCCAGAAAATGTGAGTGAGGGCAAAGCCCAATAAAAAGTCTAGTGCTAGTATGTGGGAACAATCAATGATCTTGAGAGCAGTTGAGTGGTGTTAGAGTTGGTTGTCAAGGTCTCAGAAAGATATACCTACAGAGGGTACTGATCGGTGGAGGGTTTTGACCATCAAGGATGTTGTGTGAAGCGTCACCGTGTAAAGTGTCATAGTGTGAGAGTCATCAAGAAGTTAACAATTAGAGGCGTTACAGAGAGCCCTTCAGCCACAATGGTAAACAAGAAAGGTGTCAATGGATCACCTTTCTTAGGGTTTCTCCGAAGGACAAATTCACTGAGAGACATTTATTCACCAACATTGGACTGAACGAGTGGATGAATGTGTGCCTCATTCATCAGGGAGGCTTATTGGATAGGAAGCAATGATAATGTGAACGTGATCATTATTACTAACAAGAATGAGGAAGTTTACTCCTACAAGATTGGTCATAAGCAGATCAATTTGCTATACTTATGGTGTTGATCGACTACCATAGAACATGAATGATCTTAAAAGCAAATCATTTTCATAGATGATGGCAATGTTCAACACCAACTAAAGATGAAGAATATTTGAAGTGCATTCAAGAATCTTTGATGATATTTTGCAAACCAATTTTAAAGAATATTTGTAAGAACTCTCACACTCTAGTTAGTGTATATAGTAGAAGATGAAGTGTGTAGAAATAAGATGTGTAGAGCCAAGATGTTGTCTCTTGTGTGATGATGCTTAGTATGTGTCATTAAAGTGAATTCCTTGATTTACATTGTCTATTATTAACAAATTATATTCATGATCCAATATTTGC
The DNA here is from genome assembly GCA_013407115.1 of Glycine latifolia. Taxonomy (NCBI): domain Eukaryota; kingdom Viridiplantae; phylum Streptophyta; class Magnoliopsida; order Fabales; family Fabaceae; genus Glycine; species Glycine latifolia. The sequence continues at coordinate 28,475,671 of CM023944.1, read as the reverse complement.
GCTCTCAAAAGCTTTGATGCATATTGGAGAAGGTTCTTGAGTCATGGAAACTCAAAGCTATGGTTATAAAAAAAAAAAAAAGATAAGAGCTCATTAGCATTAAACTACATATTTAGTTTATTTTATTTACATGGACCTAAGTAAACTATACATGACCCAATTTATAACGTGTAAATATGTATTTTTTTTTATGTCAATGTACATTTGTATTTATTATTATTATTTTCATTTTTTAAGTAAAAGAATTCAAATTCATAATATTTTAGTCTTTTTTTTATCATTGATTCAACCCTATGTCAAAATTGAGTATTTATTTCGGTTGTTGGATGAAAAGATCGAAATGGGTATTAAACCCAAAAGGAGCTGCCCAACTTATATTTGGAATATTTGGTGTATCGAAGCTTTCTTTTAAATCACACTCATTCACGATGTTCATTAAATATGATGAAAGAAGAAAAAAAAAATCCATATACACCAAACCGACAAGGTATTTTGCTCCCAAAACAACTCATCTCTACCACTATTTAACTTTCCTTCAAAATTCAACCCCTCCTTGATGGTTGCTCCCATGTCAACATTGCTACTGCCACCTGTCACATCTTTTGCAAGCTAAGAGATTCACTAGTGAATATTTTTCTTTTCATTATTGCATTTTTAAATGGACTTTTGCCCATACTTTTTTTTACGAACCAATCACTCACTGATGGAATCTTTAGACCACCACATTAGATAATTGTCATTGATTCATTGCTTCTTGGTCTTAAGTCTAGTCAGATTATTAATAATAATTAGAATTTTTCCATATAGATAACAATCAAACTTCAACTATTATAAACATGATACACAATTCATCGATGATCTATATACTATAAATAAGCCTTGGTACATCATAATACTAATTAACACTTAGTTTAGGTTACCCCGAGGATACTAGTACTCGAACCTATAAAGATTAAAGAGGGCCAATTATTGCACCTTATGACGCTATTGACACTTACGTGTTACAAGCTTGAAGACATAAGCGGGTTCTTAAGTCCTTGGTAGGTTTGTCATAAACCAGAAAAGAAAAGAAAAGTCCTTTGTAGCTTGTTGTAGGTCTACCTTCTCTGGATAAAAGTAATGTCCTGCTTTGAGCAAGTAACCCGTTTATTATTAGGAAATATAATATTATTAGACATATAAAATTATGAACTTAATTAAAATATATTCTCAGTGTGAAAGTTGTTTTTATATACTTTTATTCAATTACAAATATTGTCATATAATTACAAACAATTGATTTTTAATAATTATATTAAAATTCATATATAAATAGTTTCTAATTGTTGACAGTACGAAAAAATTATATTAACAATATTCAAATTAAACTATAAAATGATAATAATAATAATAATAATAATAATAATAATAATAATAGTTGTATATGCCTTTAAAAATAATTTGCATTTGACCAAATATTGACTCAGTTCAACTTTATCTATTTTTTAATAAATATACAATAATTAAAATTTTATTTAAAAACTTGAATTATAAGCAAAAATAATTATATTTAACTAATTTATTTTATTAAAACACTTACAACATTATTATATTCTTAATTTTCTCAATTATTAATAATAAGGGTAAATTTTAACAAATGATTATTTACTCTTTATGTTTTTTAGAGGACGGAATTTGTATGTTGTAGTTTAGTTGTTTTTATATTATCTTTCAATTAAAATTAAAATTTCATTTTAGTAAATCGTGCAATAGCTGTACAAAATCGTGTAATATAAACCAAAATTTATTTATTTTAGATTAAAAACCAATATTGAATGTTAATGTATGAAAGTATAGTTTGATTGTAAAATAATAATAAAAGTATTAAAATAACTACATTTAAAATTACTTTTTAAACAATTATAAAACATAAATATTTTTTTAAATCAATCAATAAAAAAAATCAAAGGAATAATAAGGATATTTAAGTCTTAAGAGATAACTAATGTCTTTCGAGGAATGCTTACAAAATAGATTTTGCATGAAATTTATTTTATATGATTATTTTTTGTTAAAATTGTTTTTAGAGTTAAATTATTTATGTTTGAATGTTAAGGAAAAACACCTTAAAATTTTTTCGATTCGAAATCATTTTGAATTCAAAATTAATTAATTTCTTATTCTAAAACTAAATATATCAACATTTACCTAAAATTATAGTAAGTATTTAAACATTAACATAATTTTAAGTGCTTGAACGTGAATACAAACAAGTCCGAATTTGTTTTTCTTCATCAAAAACAAAGAAAAGATCCAAAGTATCCGTTGGTTAAAATCGATTTTCATCACAGCAAAATATCTAGGGCCGTTCCTTAAAAGATCTTGGCCGTCAGATTTATTTCGAGAAGTGTCATGTGAACAAAACCAAACGATCTTGGCCATCCACGAAACCAAACTACAAACGGTAATAGGAGTGGTTTGATTTATCCGACAATCAAAACTATTAATATATTGTTTTGAGTTGAACGAGTGAATTAATTTTTTTTCACTTCAATTTCCAATTAAATAAATTATAATAATTGAAATTATTTATTTTTCAATTTGGACTTATTTGATGACCAGATCAATCTTTTCTTTCTAATCTTTAGATTTATACATTTTAGATTTTGGTACTTAAATTTTACTTCTATTTTTGTCTCTTTTTTTTCCATTCATTTTCATCTTCTTACGATATTATCTAGTGTTAGTATATTACAAGCATCTTAATTTGGTTAGATCTATTATCTAATTTCTTTTATCATATTTTGAATAAAGAAATTAACGAGGTATATAAAGTGATATCGCTATACAAAATTAAATATTAAATAAAGTAAGTATTTATTCATTAAAAAATATTTTTATCTTACATTTATATAACGCTTCCGAATTCAAATTGATGTTTTCATAAGGAAGCCATCGAAGGCTTTCCACAAATTGAGATTTGGTATTAAAAAATTACATAAAACGAACAATAATTAGAGATAAAAACTAAAAAAATATAAAATTTTAATCACAATTTGTTATGTATAATAGGTTTTTAACTTTCATAATAATTACTTTAAATATTATAATTAAGATAATTTCTAATTAGTTAAAATTATAACTTTTATTTTCATAAATAGTGAATGGAAATTAAGTTTTAAAGTTTTTTAATATTAAAGTATTAATCTTTATTTTTAATCAAATAAGTTAGTTTTTTTGGATTCTATATGATCTTCTAATTTTTAAAAAAAGATTCAATTTTGTCCTTTGATTTTAATTAAACTTACAGTATTAGGAAATATGTATTTTGTAGTGATTTAAAATTATTTAGTGAAAATTTTAAATCGTTACAAAATATAACTTTTTAGTGTTGTTGACCCAATTTAGAACGTATAATCAAATTGAATTATTTTTAAAAATAGAAAATCAAACTTGAATATATAAAACTAGAAGACGAAATTAAATATAAAAATAAATTAAAGGAAAAAAATAATTTAACTTTTTAATCTTCATAATATATAAATATTTTGAAAATTTTAAATTATATGACAATTAAAATTAATAAATATTTTAAAGTTATAAATTATATTTTAAATTTATAATAAATAATTTAAATTTTAATTAATATTATTTTTAAATAAAATAAAATAGGTAATCCAATTAAGAATATCAAATATATATAAGTAGAGACAAAAGAATGATAGTTACAATTATAAAAAAAACCTTGTTAAATGCACTATCCAAATTAAAAAAATTAGTTTATAATATAATTAGATAAGTGCTTTTTATAATTATTTTTTTTTTAATAAAAATATATTTTTATAAAGCCAATTAATTAAAAATTATTTAATATATATAACTTTAAAATTAATTAATATAAAAAATAACAATTTCATTATATAGAATAATCTATGATTAAATGACAACATGAACAAAATATTTAAGATTTAAAACTAAATTTTAATAATATACATAAGCTAACATCTGGAATGACTTGATCACTAAAATGAGAATCACACTGAATCTTATTTACTTTAAAGTGGTAATACACATTAAAAAAAAAACTAACTTCTCACTTAAATTTTAAAGAATATATCTTGTGAGTGAAAGCCTTTTGAATAGGAAGAAAGTTAAGATGTGGGAGTAGAGTAAATTATACAAGAGCATAAACAAGGAATAATTTCATCTTTTTTCTAAAATAAATCTACCCTAAAACACAATAGAAAAAGTGTTGTTTGTTTTGTTCCACTCTTATTATCCACTCTTCAGTACCAACCCGACACAACAGGTCTCCCTCTTGCCACCATGGCTCCCATGTACCAACAAACTCCATTCCCATCCCCACCTACTTCCCCACGCGCCTCCATGCGCGTCACTTCCAATCCCCTTCTCTAACGCACACTCCAACGGCTCCCGTTACCCAAAACGCCCCTCCGCGCGTGAGATTCGCATTTCCACTCAAGGGTAATAAAGTCATTTCACAATAAAGGAGCTGGAACACTTGATTCCGAAGTAACTGCACCCGCACTCCCACCACAACCACTGCCCCCAAAACACACCGTATCATCAGTTACACCCTCTACCGTACGATCGAGTCCAGTCATCACATCAACGGCTGCAACAAGATTTGCCGCCAAATTTTCAGTTAGTGTTGACCACACGCCGTCGTTTCCCAAACGGAACAAAATAATCCGAGGTTTTGTTTTTTTTTCAGTTTCAGACATACATTAGTTGTTGTTTTTATTATCTTTCAAAAATTTTAACTTTCACTCTCTCTCAGAGACAAGATGACAGCATGCAAATGCATCATCAAACAACTAATAAATTGATGAAGCCTTAGGTCACATTTTACTCTCTCAGTTCTCATTATTTTCAGTTTCACTCTGTCTTCGCTTCCATGGTACACAAACATTTCTCTTTTGTTCTCTCTCTCGTTTCTGTTCTAAGTCTCTTGTTAAATGTTAATACTTTCGTTGTGGAATTTTGATTTTGTAGTCTCATACTTCCAATGTGGTTGTGTTTCATAGGAATTGTAAGATTTGAGGACAAGAGCTTCCACGTTTATCAGGTAATTGTCAGATCTAGCTTCTCAGAAGTTAGTTCAGCATCAATTTCAGATGTTTAGTTCTTGCTTTGCTTGTAGCAGATCTTGTTGATGATTCTAATTCTGTGTTTTGTTTTTGGTGTGTTTGATTTGTATTTCAGTTTGCTTGTGTTTTTATTTTTATTTTTTTATGGACAAATGTTAATGGTTAGTTTTTGGTAGCAGGAGGAATCGAAGACTATTTCCTCGTTTTCTTCTTTCTTAATCACCCAACCAACCTTATATTTCCTATTTTATTTTATTATTATTACTAAAACTATAATTGTTGACGTTTTCATGAGAATTCCAGTTGGTAATTGCCAGTGGAGTTGTGTTTTTTGTTTGATTGTTTTATTTTAGTGCAGAATTATTGTCGGTGACAACAACATATTAAGGTAATGAGTGCGGTGGACCATGATTAGGTGCAGTATTATTATTGCGTAAGAGAATAGATGTGATCAATTTTTGATCATTATGTCTTTACACTGTTTATAAGTTGTTGGCCTACCTTTCTCTTTATGCTATAAAATTGGCTGATTGCTGAACGTGTCACCCCATTTTGTTAATCATTAGTGGGTAAATCATTCTCTTGTTAATTATCTATTCATTAAGGAAAATGTAAGTTTTTATTATCTTCAGTAAGAATATCCTTGTAGCAAAAGCTGTTGCCTTTTTCAACCATAAAATTTTAAAGAATGCATAGCTAAAACAAATGAGATAAGATTTCTACCGTCCGCCCCCAAGAAGAAGAAAGAAACAATTTCTTAAACAGAGACCACTAAATTATATTTTACTATGAAATATAGTTTGTTTGTGTTTGTAATTCTGTAGCATCTTAATATCTTCAGATGTGATGACTTTTTTGAAATCTGTTTTTCTATTTTCCAATAAAACTCTTAAATCATGTCGTCATATCTTACGATTCCTGCTTTATATTATCTGAATATTTAAGCTAATTAAGCATTTGAGGAATTTGTTATTTTCTTCTTTTGGTATTTTGGTCAAGTGGTATCTAGGCCAGCATAGAATGCTAATTATAAGAATTCATCACATAAGTTCCCAAAATTTGCTTTTCTACCTGATGACCATAATGACTTGTATATCTCAGCCATACAACACAGTGGGGTCATAGTATAACCTATGGCAACAGTTCACTGCCAGTACAACTAACAAAAATATCTAAATTTGACAATCTTAGCATTATTTAAGGATTAAGTATTTTTTGTTTAGTATCTTGCATAATCTTGTTTGGTATTTTTTGTTATTGACTCGTTATTTACTTTTGTATTCAACTGTACGAAATATAGAGATTAAGTTTACTGTTTTTCTGCTGCAGGTTGTGATCTCAAAATGGGGAAATCACCAGGAAAATGGATCAAGACCGTACTATTTGGGAAAAAGTCATCCAAATCAAATATTTCAAAAGGAAGAGAGGTAATGCAGTTAGTTAAAGCAATGTCGCAACTCTATTCAATGTTAAAACATTTTCATTTTAGTCGCATGTGTGCATCCTTAAATTTCATTTAAATGACATAATTGGTGACATAAAATAATTAGATCCAGATAGCCCTTACATTACAACCTAATCGATATATCATCAGGATTATTAATAAACTTTTATGACAGCAGGAAAAAGAGAATATGGATTTTGTTCTCCAATAAGGGCCAATAGCCAGTTTTTTGTCTGTGACATTTATTTCTGTAATACCACATTCTGCTTTGGTGTCATTGCTATGAGATTATAGTTTTCCATTGCCAAACACCTAAGATTATGAACCAGAAATGCAGCTAGGGTATATAACTGCTGTTGTACTATTGAAAATATAACTTCCTCGAAGAAATTAATGTGTTTTAATATGAACTTTCCTTTGTTTAATTTCTGACTTCTTTTGCTGTAATTTCATGTAGAAGTTTGTTAATAAAAAAGAAGCAGTGGTTTCTTCCAACGAGTTGGAAAATGGTTTGTCTTTAGATCCAACCCTCAATGAGATTGCTACAAATGAGGAGGACCATGAACTGGAGAATGAAGAATCAAAAAATATTTTACCTGAGAATCAAGAAAGAGACATTGTTGGATCTGTTGACCCAGATGCACCACCTGATCCAGAGAAAATCAGGCTGGAGGAAGCCGCAACAAAGGCACAAGCTGTTTTCAGGGGTTACTTGGTAGGTGACTTACTGTTTTAGAGGACCTTAAGTGATTAAATTCACATTATTGTTTGTGTAAGATGTTAGAATTTTGAAGTGTACTCCGGGATAAGATATCTAGGACCAGAAGTAGACCGCAAAAGGATATATAAACTGTGAAACTTATTTTCTATTATGATTCTGAATTCAATTGTCATAATATCTCACTTGAAGGCTGGTGAGTTTTTCTCACATGTATAATAATAGAAGAAAAGGGAAATTGTATTTATGAGAGGAGAAATAGGAATGCTGCTAGGAGTTAGGATAGTCAAGTCAGTAGGCAAATAACTTCATATTTTTTTTTTTTAAAAATAAAATCTAAGAATTTTCTTAGTGTTGAAATTAATTCTCAGATATTTTCCTGTCAGATATCAACTCATCCCTGCTTCCATTGTCATGAGACTGTTTTGACAGAAATTATATTTCATTGAGAAATAAATTGCAATCTTAATTTCTTTACTACTGTCCTGATACTTTGTAAATATTTTCTTGTAAGAGTTGGCAGATGAACCTTTTGAAGCAAATTAGAATTATCTTTGTGGGTTTTGATTGTATTAGTAAATGAAAATGTAATATTTGAAATTGACTAATGGAAGCATCTCTTGGGAAGGCACGAAGGGCATTTAGGGCCCTGAAAGGCATAATAAGGTTGCAAGCACTTATTCGTGGGCACTTGGTTAGGAGACAAGCCGTTGTTACATTATGCTGCATGTATGGAGTTGTAAAGTTACAAGCACTTGTCCATGGAGGAAGGATTAGACAGTCTAATGAAATCCATGAGAAGGGCAATCTATTTAAGCTTCTGGTACTGTTTTCTAAGAATCTGTAAATTATCAATGATTTGTCATCTTACTTGATTGTTCATGGCACTTTTGCTTATTGTGTGGGTTTATGATATACCTGACTATCTGGGTCAAATTAGAATAAAATGGTCCTATTAAATGTGAACATTTTGGTTGAACAGGTAGGATCTTAAAAATGAGGAGTGAGTAGGCAATAAATGGGGTATATTTAGAATTAACTATTACTAAATTTAGGGTGGCCACTTATCATCCATCACTTTTTATTGTAATGAGAACTTGTTAAGGATTGTGTTCTTCAATTTTTTTACCAATTATTATATCAGATGAAATGTTGGTACATGTGAACAATGTGTAGTTTATTGAATAAGATGTGAAATTTCCAATAATTTTCTTTTGGTTGGTGGGTAGTGCATCAACCAGGTATTGTTAGATAGCATAAAGTTTATGACTTAATCATGTAGGGAGAGAAGAGGGATTATTCTGCATGTATAATATCTTTTCAACTGGTTAATGATGCTAAAAGCTTTGAATAGAGGTTAACGAATAGCCACTTTTTGACTTAACCACTTCAGAGATTAATTTTTCCTAAATTAAAAATGGTTTACCAAGAATTCCTTTTTCTGTTATTTTCCCTATTTTTCTATTATTGTTGGTTCTAAGATTTTTCCTTCTGAATGTGTTGTGCATTTGTGCTTCAGGATGGAAAACTTGGTGAGCCAGTTGGTATCTCCACAAAAATTTCAAAGATGACTGCAAATACTTTCATCCATAAGGTAACTTAAGTTATGCCATGCATGTGATACAATTATTTATTTATTTTTTACATATTTTGGTTAGATTTCATCGGAGAATAAACAGTACTATAAATTTTGAGGTACTAATTCTAAAGTTTTACATTTGAAAAGATAGAATTGAGATTCCTTGGTTGAGAGAATGGAAGAAGAGTTCTGTTCTCTTTTGTTTTCTTTCTATGAGAAAGTGGGATCAACCTGATAGTAGTAAAGAGATAGAATCTACATCACCCCTTCTAATTGCTCTCAACTGCAGAGGTTTTCAAATTCAAATACAGACATAATTTATCATTTTTTTCACAAGAATGTGGTGTGTAATTTCTTTTTCTTAATCAATATAATGATGAATTTTGATGTTATGAAAGGTTAAAGAATGCCATTTCCTTGAGCAAGAAGCTGAGCCAGAAAGTAAATTATACATTACTTCACAACCTGTTGTTTTGCAAACCTTACAAGTTTAGATATGAACATGTTTGAATTTACCCCAAGTGGATTAATGTAATTATGTGCAATACTGGTCTTGTCTGACCATAATTTACATCAGTTAAATCTGAACTTGGAAACAAAGGGGGTTTTCTCCTATATTGCTGCATAAATTATCTGGAGCGCACACTTTTATCAAATTTGTGTTTTGATCTGTTTACTTGAATTGGGAATTTGAGAATTTTAGTTTGTTGTTTCAGCTTCTTGCTTCATCAATTACGATAATGGCACTGCGTCTGCAATATGTTAGTGGAGATCCAAATTCAGTCTTAAGTTGGTTGGAGCGCTGGTCAGCATCTTACTTTTGGAAACCAGTTCCCCAACCCAAGAAAATTCTAGACTCTAAATCTCAGAGAAAGCAGGGTAATGTTTCAAATGGAGAAGCTCAAATTACCAAGTCAAAACGCACCAGGAAGCTTCCTATTGCAAATTTTGAACCAGCCCTGGTGCAAACAAATCCTGAATTCGAGAAACCAAAACGTAATTTCAGGAAAATACCATACCAAGTGTCAGATCCAGAGCAAGAAAATCCACAAAGTGAGCTTGAAAAGGTTAAACGTAGCTTGAGAAAGATTCATAACCCTGTTCTTGAGAATGCTATTCAGCCAGAAGTTGAAAGTCCGACCCCCAAGCAGCATTTTGAAATAGAGACAGTTATTCCGGGTCACACTGTTTTAGAACAAGCGCTCATTACTTCTGATGATAATATCAAGAAGGAAGACACTTCAACCATCTCGAATGTGCCCGATGTCGAAATCACTCCAAGACCATCAGTTAACAAGGAAGTGTCTGAGATTCTAAACAATTATCAAGTGTCTGTAGAATCAAAGCCCTTGTCAGAGACTCCAACTAAAGATAGGAACACTTCTCATGACGAAGTTAAAAACAAGCTAGGCAACCTACCAAAGACTATTTTCAAAGATGAAAACTCCCTATTAACAAATGGAGATTTGAGTCATAATGATCTGACAGGTAATGAAAACCAGAAACCTACCCGTAAAGTCTCAAATTTGACAAAGCAGGAGAATGGAGAAGATGGCATAAAGAACAATCCAAAATTACCAAGTTATATGGCAGCAACTGAATCTGCCAAGGCAAAGTTGAGGGCACAAGGGTCCCCAAGGTTTGGACAAGATGGAACTGAGAAAAACAATACTGCTGGTGGTTCTGGGAGACATTCTCTGCCATCTTCAACTAACAACAAGATTAGTTCGCATTCACCTAAGACACAGAGATCAGTTCCAGCAGGTGGCAAAGGGGGAAACAAAAGTGACAGAACAATACCATCTTCTAAAGCAGGGAATGGTATGATATAGTCCTTCCTACATATAGTGGTTTGAAAATATGTCACATAATGATTTCTCCTAGAAAGTTACTATTATCAAAGAGTTTTAAAACTGAATTGTTAGTATATAGTGACTTGTCCAATTTTCAGTGGGATAAATTTCATCGAGAAAGTTTCGGGTACTTTATAGTTTATAGTTTAGTGTCTTGATCACAGATTCCAAAACAATACAGTTTTTTTTATTCATGGTAATTAACTTGGTAGAAGTGAAGTTCTAATTTCCAAAATGAATCAACTATATGCTGGTGCATGCCTTTGTTTTCTCATGATTGATAATCTTAAACTAGTCTATTCATCTTGCAGGGAAGGTAATTCAAGCAGAGTGGAGGAGATGAGCGAGGGAAACCTGGTTTTCAGGTATTGAACACTAGGAGGTTGAAAATCGTGTGGGGTCGTCTTTGATGAAAGTTGTTGAAATGATAAGACCATTGTATAAGCTGGTTTGATCAGCTTATTTTCCCTGCATTCTGGGTTGTGAGTTGTACAATATAGGTTTTAAGTTTTGCATTCTGCAACTTTTCATGTCTTATGTTCTGTTTGTCTCTGGCGTGATTCCTTGTCTGTCCATATTGTATTCTTTTTCTCCCTTCAGTGTGTGTTTTCATTAACACGTACCTTATTTGTGTTCCCCAAACTTCCTTGTTTGGACAAGTATGATCTGGTAACACGAATACTTTCATACGAGATTTGTTCGGCCTTCAGAAAATTTCTTTTGGCATTTCAACTCTTCAGGTGCGTAGTGGACGATAGATCATATTGTAGTGTCTAGCCAGTGTAACGACAAAAAATATCACTAAACACAGTGACTTGCTGAATAATACGATCTGCCTTTATTTAGTAATACAGAGACTGATATCAGTGTAGCAGCAGAAGTAACAAAGAATGAAGGAAACCTAAAGGGATTGTTAACCTGATATTGCATATTGTTGGCTGTGTGGGAGGTTTCTTCCATAAACCATTTTAATTGGAGTGAAGCACAAACTAGTGTGAAAAGTAGTGCTGTATTGTACTAATATTCTGTCCTTGTTGAGCTCTTCAACTTCTAGGATTTTGGAATGTAAAGCATCTTAAATACAATTTAAGGCACTACATTGGAAGATTTAAAGTGGTGATAAAAAAAAATATTGTATAAAGATTTTAGAAACAAAATCTTTAGAAGATTTAAAGTGGTGATATAAAAAATGATTTCAATGGCTAAATTAAGGATAGTTTTTTCTTCAAGACTAAATTGAGCGATTTTTCTTATTTAACATTTTCTTTTGTAATTAAGTTAAAAGACATTTTCGCATAAATTTAATTTCGTTTTGTCTACCAAAATATAGGGATAGAATCATAGACAGGATATAATACAAACCTATTTTCTGGATCATGCTTTCTTTTCGGATCTTCCCATTTATTATCTGCAAAATTGCACACATAACTCCTCTTTACGAAACAGAGGGTATATTTTTTATCCAAGTCAAGATATCAAACGCTTGTTTAACAAAATTAATAATTAATATTTGTTGATAAAAAAAATATCAAATGCTTGTACACAGGAAAGGTAAGGCCGTCTGGTGTATCGAGAGTGTTTCTTCCAAGATGTAATTACAGATGACACGATAACGAATCAGTCAGCGTGGTTGTGCTGTCGTTCACGGTAAATAATTTTCAACAATTGCAATAAAAAACTACTGTTGACTTCAAATAAATATTTGGAACAGAAAATCGGATTTTTTTTAATGCAGAAAATCAGATTTTAAAATTGGTTTTATTTAATAGTAGATTTATAGTGGACATTAAAAATTATAAAGTTAAAGAGAGAAAGAAAAGATAATACAAAGTCCTCCTTTTGCTATGAAAGTGAGCCAACAATGAGTGTAATGAATAGTAATAAAAGGTGGGGGGCATATTTTTACATTCTATTTTAATTTAAAATTTTCATTCCAATTCACTTTTATTTTATTTCACTTTACCGATAACAATTTGAAAATCGTTAAAGTTAAAGTAAATAAATAAATAAATCAAGTAATTAGACCAAGTGATTAATGTGTGAAATTAAGGTTTAATAGTTTGGGAGTACAATATTTATAAGTTAAATTTTCTTGTTTTTTTTCTTTCTTTTCATATGTAAAAAAAAAAACAAGAACTACTTTTTTTTTCATTATTATTCTCATTGTTATTCTATTCAGTTCTTAAAAAATATCCTGTAACATTTATGCTTTTTTTTTTCCTTGTAAAACTGTAACATTTATGTTCGAAAACAAATTAATAATTTCAAATTTCAAATTAATTATTTAAAAAAAATCCGTCATATTCTTCTTATTCTATAATAAAATTTAATAAAATAAATTATAGAATCTCATCTAATGCATAACATGTAAACTGTTACATTGTGCGCTTGTTCGTTCACAATTGGAGTATTGAATATCGATGGCATGATTGAATTTTAAATTAAAATTACAATCTACAAATCACTTAAGTGAGGGAGTGATGTCTTATTTTAGTCCGTGGAAATTGAAGATAAGTACTAAAAAGTTTATAATAATTCATATAATCTTCAATTAATTAAGTTAAATTATCTTGATAGGAAGAGATGGTTTTGACTTAAATAAATATACATTATTAAAAGAAAAAGAATTAACTATATTTTTACAATTGAAGAGAAATAAAAAAAATTATAGAAATTATTTCTGGATTCGAATTTATGATTAATAAATTACTAAAACACAATTTTACTGTTGTATTAAGATTTACTTTCTAAAGAGAAATAAAAGATATATAAAATAAAATGAAGGATGTGATAAAATAAAATTTTTCCAATAAAAAAAGTATAAGTAAAAAAATTGTATACATAAGGCACAGAACAGGGCATGATGCCTCATGCCTTGTTTTCTTTTTTTCCTACATGTATCTATTTGGAAGCATTCATGTTTGAAACATTGTTGGGTATTATAAGCTTTGCGAGAGGTGTCTATCAAATATCAATACCTCATATATAATTGCTTCCCATACTTATTGAAAAAATAAATAAATTGTGCATGATGCATCTCCGTGTACATTTTGCATGCACATCACTGAAAATCCACTGAACTAACTTGACTTGGATCAATCACAACCCCATGAACTGTTCCTGACTGGCCTAAATATCTAAGGTCTCTTCCAGAAGAAGATGATAGTTGAACGCCATGAGGAATAGGAACCTTCTGTGAGTGGCCGGCAATGCATAATAAGGCACCAGTATCATCTTGTTCCCAGTATACTTCTACCATGAACCCAGTAGGGTTTTCAGCAGACTCTGTTCCTGGAATTCCCACAAACCTAGCTCCTATAGGAATCTGCATTTTATTGTATTAATCAGCAAAAATCTACTAGTTGTCTTAGTTGCAACTTATATTGAACTGAAGAGCAGAAGGGTAATATCTGCAACTTTGACTATTGTGATAGGGTATAAATAAGGTATTTTATATCACTTTATGTTAGAGAAATAAATAAACCAATTACAACTCAACCCTTTGAGAGGTATATAGCTAATACCTCACTGTAGAAAAATCTAAAGCAAAATACTGTTACACTGACCTGCACAGATTCCCCAGATGTTAAGGTCAGTGTCACTAGTCTCCCTTCAGCTGCGGCGTTTTCTAGCTCTGCTTGTCTTGCAATATTCAAGAAAACTTCTTCGAGAGTTGTTAGACCAAGCTGGATGTCAGATATGCCAAATTCTTCTTCTCGATCTTGGAGCTCTGAAAAGAAATTCTGTTTGGGAAGCAACATGAATATAAGACAATAATGTATCCCGTATAATTAAGCTCGATCAGTGTTTTTATGGCTCCTTTGGTGTGTGCTACGCATAATTCTCACTAATATATAGGCCACACTGAAGGGTGGAGCCTGCCTGCTTCTATGTTACCTAAATAATTTTCAGCTTTATATCAAATACATGTAGTATGCACTCATGATTGCAACTGCAACTTATATGTCCCCGGGGAATGTAAATATAGGAGTTATCCTTGATTATAATCATAAACTGTGACATTATATTTCTACAGATATAGACAGGATTCATTTAAAATGCTTTCATGAAGAAAGGAATTACTGAACTAACCAAGAACATATTCCCAAATTATTAAAAGACAGTGCACAAATGAATAATTTTTTATCCCTTTTAGGCAACAAAGAATTTGTCAGATCTTTTGCCATTTAGAATTAAGTATTATTGTTCTCTGGTAATACACTAGATAAGTTGGTTAGAGTCTATTTTAATTAATTATCAATAATTTAACCAACTTTGAAACTTGACTAAAGATACAGAAGTTTACATGATCAGCACAACCAGAGCAACAATGGTGATTTAAAGAAAAATTTAGCCAATGGGGATCAACTTTAAACTATAAAATTCCGATAAAAATCTGCTTCCATGTCAATCGGAATTTAAACAACAGTTAATATTCAAACCCTGTGTTACAGCAAATTTAAAGGATATGGATGAAGCCAAGGAAAGAAAGCTCACCGTCAGGAGCACCTCTCGGTCATGAGGAATCACAAAAGTTAGGAAGTTATTGTTCTCCTCTTTTGGCACCACATCTAAGTGCTGTCAAACATATTTCAGGGGTTAAAGACTAATACTTTTCTTGTCATGGAAATATTTTAAATCATCATAATAATTCATCTCACATTCTTAAAGAATTTCTTCACTGCCTCATGATGTTCTGTAGATATTGCATCTCCATTGGCAGGATTACATTCAATATTGTTTCCATTGAAGCTGATATTAGCAATAAAACCAGTACCAAAGCGTGACTTCAATCTGATTGAGGTGCCAATGCAGCGAAGACTTCCTTTTGCCATGATTCCTATGCGGTCACTTAGAATGTCAGCTTCTTCCATAGAGTGTGTTGTAAGAACAATGGCACGCCCTCTCTTTGCATTTTCAATTATGTCCCACACATGCCTTCTTGTTATTGGATCCATACCAGTAGTCTAGGAAATTAAAATGAAAGATTAATCTTGTAATCATGTCAACAGAAAATATGCATGAAAGGAATATACTGCTTTGCATACCGGTTCATCCAGAATGACTAACTTAGGGTCACCAATAAGGGCAATTGCAACACTGAGACGGCGTTTCATTCCTCCACTGTAACTTCCAGCTCTCACTTTGGATGCATCCGTGAGTCTCACCTCTGCTAATGAAGTCTGAGTAATCTACATTTTTACAGAAGAACTTGAATTAAAAGGAATGAGAGGCAGTATTCATAATAGCTAATAATTTCAAATATTGCACACACACATAATCATTGATTGTACAAAACAATTTCAGGCATGTGCAGACATACTGATTTTATGGAAGATGGGGACAGGCCTTTAATAGTAGCAAAGAGTTGGAGGTGTTCTTCACCAGACAGTGCATCCCATAGGATATCAAACTGCAGATTAGAAAATTCCGTACAGGTCAGTCATCTGTTAATAAAAAGAGAAGAAAAATTTATTGCATTTGAAAATCATATTTATGCATTCTTAATGTGCTAAGATATCCATCCATACATCAAAAGCATATCTATGGTTTGTGTGTGTGTGTGCAAGAGAGAGAGAGAGAGAGAGAGAGAGACACCTGTGGACATACTCCTATAAGCTTTCGAATGTTTGACAAGCCACTAGAACTTCTGATTGAATATCCATAAATCAATGCTGTTAAAGAAATTGGAAATGTTAACATACTCTTCTCAACTATTGTAATTTTGTTTAATGAATGTTCAATGTGGTTGTTAAAGACAGAGAGATAGATAGAGAGTATCACCATCTCCATCAGTAACTGGAGTTATCCCTGTCAAACAACTAATAGATGTAGTTTTTCCAGCTCCATTGGGTCCTAGAAGACAAAATAATTGATCCTTTGCAAAGTTCACCCACAAACCCTGAAAATAATTTCAGAATAGCACATTGTTTATCATCCAAAAATGGGTCAATCTCCACCATATTGCCTTGTTGAAGCATGAAATATGTGGAACATTCAGGTAAAATATAATAAAGTATGGGGGAAAAGTTGGGGAAAACAACAAATTGATAGTTAATTGAGTGTTTTTAGTTTAATATTTTTCTATTCTTCTTAGCTTATGTGAATTCTCTTGGACTTTTATTTTTTCACTCTAACTCAATTTTTGTCTTAGGCAAACAAGTGGGCTTAATTGATAATTGTTGTTTATTTTCATATTTTTTGTTTACTTAATCTATTTTCCTTGTGCAGGACCTAGTGAGTTCTACAGACCTAGTGAGTTCTACAGAACTCTAAATGGTGCATATGAGTATGAGTAGTACCGGGAAAGATAAGGAAAATATCTACAATTTTTTCAGACATAAGCTGATGCCAATTCTATCATTTTGAGGGTCATTTTAGACTTGTAAGTCAGAACCTTTACACTTGAGTTTTGGGTTGCGAATTGGTGTAATTAATAATTAGTTAGATTAGATGGGCCTAATCATGGCTCATCATTTCCTACTGACTCAGTCACTATATATTAGTGCAATTAGTTAGTTAGAGGGGACACTTCATTTTAGCACAAACAAAATTTGTAGTTTCTTTTGGAATTAAAATATTTTCTCTCTTTTTCTCTCATCTGTTCTTCATTGTTCTTCAATTTTCTTCTTCATTTCATTTCTGTTCTTCTATTTTGTTGCACAAATCTCGTGGTTCTTCCACTGATGATGATCATGGAAGACTAAACAATCAATCAATCCAAGGATCTAGTCCAAGTAAGGAGAATTTAAGTTCTGGTTTGGTATTTTAATTTCTGTGTAAATGTTCATTTTCTTCTTCAATCCTCTATTCGATTTTCATGATTATGAATGTGTTTAGGATTGAAAACGGATTAGGTTATGGATTCATTTCCTAATTTCAAATTTTAATCATAAATTATTTGGATGATATTTCAATTAGGTTTGTGATTTCAATTAATTTAGGAGTTAATTCGATTGAAGTGCTCCTAATGACATTGAAAGAATGTTCATAATAAGATCACTATCTGAGAACTATGATAATTTGCATTACTTGGTTTGGTGAACTGAATTGATATTCTTGAATATGTTTACAACATCTTTTATTAATTATGTCAGTTTCTACAATTTTTCTTAAATTTTAGTTTGTGTTTTTGCAATTTTTGTTCATCGCCTGCAAACTATTCAATTAAAATCCCCTATTGTTTATTAGTGAGTTGAAGTTGGAACCAAATTGATCATATCTTTGAGTCGACTTACGTTAATCCTGTGCTGCAGAATTAGCGTAGTTTATTTATTTTGGAGCGACGCAACATCAGTTATCAGAACTGGCGTCGTTGCCGAGGACACGATTCATTATGTGCTAACTTTAATTCACTAATAATTAGATAATAGCATAGGTATAAATTGCCATTAGTATAAAAAAAATTACATTATGTTGCACAATTGCACTTTCCTACATATTTGCATAGTTGTTGTTGTTTGTTATGAAGTGTGTATGAAGTAGTGGTGCAAAAACATAAAAAAATAAAGAAAAACAAAGAAAAAAATAAAGTAGTAGTAGATAGATGAGTCGTGCAGTGTAGTTGTGTTGTGTTTTGTGTGTTGTGTGTTCCAAAAGTGATTTGTCTTGTTGAGTTTGGCTACAACTTGGTGTCCAAATTTTATATCCATTCTAAGCAAAAGTAACCTCTTTACGTTTTGGTGTGGGTCAAAATTTGCAAATTCAGCCTCTAAGTAGGAGTTTTAGCGTAGGGACATTCTGGTTATTTCACAACAAACTATCTCACAGAATGGATTGAAAATTTACCAAAATGTAAAAAAATTAATACATCAAGTTGACCCTGTGAGGGACGAACATGGTCATTGGGGTCCAAATTACCAAATTTGATTAACTAGGCCATTTTTGAATTTATTTTGTGTTTTCATGATTTTTAGAAATCACAAAAAAATTACAAAATTCAAACATGATTTTTAGACATTTACTGTGGTGTTTTGGAATTTTTTTTTAAATTATTTGAGGCAGTTTTCCATTTTCTGTTTATTTCGACAAATATTGTGAATAGTGTCCTGGTAGAGTAGTTGTCTGTTATTTATGTGATTTATGTGATTTCTGTCTCTGATGAGTTGAACTGTGCATGACTAGGTCCAAATCAAGTGACTTGCATTCATATGATCCTGAGATATATAAGACATTTCACAGGTTGAGCATAAATAACAAAAGTGTAGTGCATGATAGTGTAGTTTTAGATAGTAGTATAGTGTATTCTGATTCTTCTGTTTTTGAGTCTTTTGTTTCTAATTATGAACATCTTGATTCTGAAATTTTTGTTGGTACAATGACTGATAACAACTTAACTCTTAAGGAATTGGCTACACCTTATGTTGTTCATCAACCTTGGTGTATTCAATATCCTAAGACTGAGATTAGTTATGAGTTAAAATCTGGAGTGATCCATTTACTTCCAAAGTTTCATGGTCTTGCAGTTGAAGATCCACACAAACATCTTAAGGATTTTCGTGTAATGTGTTCCACCATGCGACCACATGACATTCATAAGGATTATGTGAAGATGAAGGCATTTCCATTCTCTTTGGATGGTGTGGCTAAGGACTGGTTATACCTTCAACCAGATCCTATAAACACTTGGACAAATATGGAGAGAAGATTTTTGGAGAAAATTTTCCCTGCATCCAGAATAGCATCCATCCGAAAAGAAATTTGTGGTATAAGGCAGCTACCTGGAGAGACATTATATGAGTACTGGGAGAGATTCAACAAGCTATGTACTACCTGTCCTCACCATCAAATCAGTGAGTAATTATTGATCCAGTATTTTTATGAAGGTTTGATATTGATTGACAGGAGTATGATAGATGTAGCCAGTGGAGGAGCTTTGATGGACAAGACTCCTCTTGTTGCAATACAGTTGATTTCTAAAATGACAGCCAATTATCAGCAATTTGGTACTAGAGGCGCTGCAACATCCAATGCTGTTGCAAATGAAGTTTATGTTTTTATGGTTGTTGATAACCAAAGGTTGGAGAATAAACTGACAGAATTAATATCCCTTGTGAGACAACTTGTCATTGGTCAACAGCAGAATGTGATGGTAGCCCATTAACCAAGGCTGTGTGGTATATGTTGTGCACCTGATCATCCAACAAATGCATATCCCACTCTCCAAGAAACAAAACAAGTTGCTGAAGTTTCTGCCATACAACTTGAACAACTATTCAGACATCAATAACAACAATAAAATTCTTACTCCAACACTTATAATCCTGGTTGGAGAGATCACCCGAATTTGAGGTATTGTCCTGATCCATAATAACAATAGTCATTCAGACCTTAACAGCAACAATATCAACCCTCCATCAGCAAATATCAAGCTTCCCCATTTAGACAACATCCATAATTCTAGCAGTCTGCACCTACACCTGCACAACCTGGGAAGAACAATTATGGACCTTCCTTGGAGGACCTGATGAAGCAAATGACAACCAGCAACATTCAATTTCAACAAAATGTCAATGCCACCATTCAAGACCCGCAGACTCAGATTGGACAGTTAGCTACAACTATCAATAGATGCAGCAACAAGGTTTTGGCAATATTCCAACACAACCAATTATCAATCCAAAGAATATGAGTGCTATTACCTTAAGGAGTGACACGGAACTTCCAAATTCAACAAATGCTGGTGCTAAAATTGATGTTGGTAAAAAAATTGATGATAGTGCCAAAATAGATTCTGCACTAAAACAGATTCATCTACCTTTTCCTTCTAGATCCATTTCTGCAAAATGTTTATGCATTTATACAGGGCAAAACTGTTGTTGTCATTCCACTATCCATCATGCCACAGAAGTGCAAAGATCCTAGCACTTTCACTGTCCCTTGCACCATTGGAGATTGTACTTTTACAGATGTCATGCTTGACCTTGAAACCTCAATTAATGTCATGCCTACATCAGTTTAAAGATCACTACATCTTGGTAATTTGAAACCTACTGGTGTTGTCATTCACTTAACCAACAAGAGTGTTGTGCTTCCACTTGAACTTATTGAAGATGTGCTGGTGTGAGTTAAAGATTTGATTTTTCCAGTAGATTTTTACATTTTGGATATGGAGAATGGGTCTTCTAGCCATGGTCCCACATTGATCCTAGGGATACCATTCTTAATGACAGCCAGGACCGAAATTGATGTGCATGCAAGAACTATTTCCATTGAGTTTGGTGATTACATTGTCTATTTCAACATTTTTGAGGCCATAAGACATCTTGTAGAGGAGCAATCTGTCTTTCTTGTTGATATCATTGATGTTGTAGTAGATAGTGTCAATATTTGTACCTGTGGTGATTCTGCTACTTTTTTATTTTTCTGATTTTGATCTTGGTTCTTTTAATTGTACCTGTGATGATTCTGCTACCTATGTAGTATTTTTGAGGAGATTTCTTTTGCACTTTAATCTGATTGTGTTGTAGGTACAGGTGCAGGTACTGATTCTCCTATCTCCCTTCCCTTAGCCACCAACCTTTCCTTGCCTTCCACCATTCAGCCACCTTCCTTGGAGCTGAAGTCACTACTTAAGCACCTTAAATATGCATATTTAGATGATGCTTAGAAGCTTCCAGTCATCATATCTAACAGTCTGTCACTTGAGCATAAAGAGAAGTTGCTGACCTTCCTGAAATAAATCACTCCATTTGCATGCATCAGATACTCTTGGAGGATGATTCTAGGCCAATGAGGCAGCTATAGAGGAGGCTGATTCCCACTATTCTTGATATGGTAAAGAAGGAAGTGATGAAGTTACTAGCTGCAGAGATCATCTATCCCATTTCAAATAGCATTTGGGTTTCACCTGTCCAAGTGGTCCCTAAGAAGTCGGGTATCACTGTTGTGAAAAACTAGGATAATGAGTTGATTCCGACTAAAGTAGCCAATAGTTGGCGAGTTTGCATTGACTACAAGAGACTTAACCAGACAAATCGCAATGACCATTTCCCTCTCCCCTTCATTGACTAGGTTTTAGAGAGGTTGGCAGGTAAATCACATTATTGCTTTCTTGATGATTTTTTAGGTTACATGTAGATTCATATTGCACCGAAGGACCAACACAAGACCACATTCACCTGTCCATTAGGCACATTTGCTTACAATAAGATGTCTTTTGACCTATGCAACGCACCTGCTACCTTCCAAAGGTGCATGGTGAGTATCTTTTCTAATTTATTAGAGAGTTGCATGGAGGTGTTTATGGATGATTTCACTATTTATGGTTCCTCTTTTGATGTATGTTTGGATAGTCTCTCTAGATTTCTTGACCGATGTATTAGGACTAACCTTGTTCTTAACTTTGAGAAATGTCATTTTATGGTACATGACGGTATAGTCTTAGGGCATTTGGTCTCTAGTAGAGTTATTGAGGTCGATAAGGCCAAGATTAATGTTATTACTTCTCTACCTTACCCCTCATCTGTGCGGGAAGTGCGTTCTTTTCTTGGACATGCAAGTTTTTATAGGAGATTCATCTAGGATTTCAGTAAGATTGCACTGCCATTGTCCAAGCTTTTCCAAAAGGACGTAGACTTTATGATTGACCAACCTTGTAAAGAGGCATTTGAGGAATTGAGGAAGAAGCTTATGACCTCTCTCATCATACAGCCACCAGATTGGGAACTTCCCTTTGAGCTCATGTGTGATTCCTTTAATTATACACTTGGGGTTGTGTTGTCATAGAGAGTTGATAAACTATCTCATGTCATTGCTTATGCTTCACGCACTTTAGATGCAGCCCAAGTTAACTACACCACCACTAAGAATGAGCTTTTGGCTATTGTTTTTCTTTAGATAAATTTAGATCTTATTTGCTTTGCTCCCATATTACTATCTTTACTAACCATGCAGCTTGGAAGTACCTATTGAAGAAGCCTGATGCTAAACCTAGATTGATCAGTGGATGCTTCTTCTTCAGGAGTTTGATAGTGACATTAAGGACATGAGTGGTGCAGAAAATTTGGTTGCCGATCATTTGAGCAAGATTGAGGGACTTCTTGAATCCTTTCCTATTATGGATAATTTCCCTGATGAGCATTTGATGCATTTTCATTCATCACATTTTACGCGTTGGTTTGCTGACATTGTGAATTTCATTGTTGCATCTGCTGTTCCGCCTCATGCATCTAGGTCTCAAATAGATAAACTTAAGAGTGGTACTAAATATTATGTGTGGAATGATCCTTATTTGTGGATGTTTGGAAGTGATTAAGGGATTTGCAAGTGTGTGTCAGATCATGAGATTCAGTCTATTCTTCAGTTTTGTCATGGTACACCTACCAACGGTCATTTTGGTCCTCAGCGAACCGCTAGGAGAGTATTGGACTGGGGGTTCTATTGGCCCATCATGTTTAGAGATGCTCATAAATTTACCATCACTTATGAATAGTGTCAGAGAGTAGGAATGACCATTACACATAAGCATGAGATGCCTTAGCAGTCCATTATTTTTTGTGAAATTTTTTATGTGTGGGGTATTGATTTTATGGGTCCATTTCTTGTTTCTCATGGTTTTTCATATATTCTGCTTGTTGTTGATTATGTTTCTAGATGAGTTGAAGCTAAGGCCACCATAACTAATGATTTTAAAGTTGTTGTGGATTTTGTGAGAACCAACATATTTTGCAGATTTGGTGTGCCTAGAACCATTATCAGTGACTAGGGGAGTCATTTCTGTAATAGGTCATTGGCATTCTTGCTTCCAAAGTATAAGGTTGTGCATAGAGTTGCTACAAGTTATCATCCCCAAACTAATGGACAAGTAGAGATTTTTAACAGAGAGATCAAGCAAGTGTTACAGAAGGTAGTGCAAACCAACAGGAAGGATTGGAGCAAGCTACTTGAAGATGCTTTATGGGCTCACAGGACCGCTTACCGAACACCTTTGGGGATGTCTCCCTATAGGATGGTTTTTGGTAAGGCCTGCCACCTTCTAGTGGAGATTGAGCATCGTGCTTATTGGGCGGTGAAGAGTTGTAACATGACATTTGATGAATCTGGTATAGAAAGGAAGTTTTAATTACAAGAACTTGAAAAGATCCGCTTAGAAGCCTACGAGAACTCCAAAATTTACAAGGAGAAAGTGAAGAGATTTCATGACTCTAAGATTATTAGGAAGGAGTTCCATATTGGCCAAAAAGTGCTCTTGTTTAACTCTCGCTTTAAGCTTATTTTCAGTAAAATTTGATCTAGATGGGATGGACCTTTTGTTATTACTAGTGTTTATCCCCATGTTGAATTTGAGATTAAAAATGAAGTTGTTGGCAAGGTCTTCAAAGTGAATGGTAACCAACTTAAACTATTTCATGAGAGTCCGCAAGTGGAGGAAGAGCTTGTGACAAACCTCTCTTTGGTCTTGCCAATTTTATGTGATGATGTGCCTTGAATGACATTTGTGGAGTTTCCTTTTCCCTTCTTTTATTTGTTGTCTCTTTGTTTGCATTTCATTGCATGCTCACATTGAGGACAATGTACAATTCAAGTGTGGGGTGAAGGATTACAAAAATTGTTTCTGTTTTTTGTTTCTGTTTGTTGTTTTTGTTTCTAGTTATGTTTCTGTTTTCTATTTTTGTTTGTTTTTGTTTTTGTTGCTGTTATTGTTTTTTATGTTTGTTTTATTTTGTTGTTATTCTATTTTTACATTTAGAAAATAAAAATTAGAATTTAGACATTTTTTCATGTTTTTCATAAGATTTCTAACTTGTATAAATTGTGAGACATGTACTAATTTTTGTTGGATTGAAAGATTTCATGTTTGATGTGAATCATTGTTGCAATTGTTGAAATGATAAGTAGACTTGAGAAATAAAATTTAAGATGGATCATGTGTGATAGAATGCCTTGTAAGTTTTTGGGCCTTTGTGGATGAATCGCGTTATTTCATTCATATTCTTTCATGTGTGATTTCACCCTTGTGCTAGATTACTCTATGTTTTGTCTTGTCCCCTTTGACATTCTTTGTTGCACATGCTTTGATTGAGATGATTTAGGTCTTCTTTCTTTTATTCACTAGCCAAATAAACCTATCTTTGCATTCATATCCATTGTCACCCTTTTTGAGTCTTTAACCTTTTCTTTCTTGTGTAGCTCATTACAAACTAAAAAATGGAAAATCATGTTATCCTAACTTTAGGGAGAAAATGAGCCTTGGAATTGTTTTGGGAGTGGGTTTTAAACAAGTGTAAGGTATTTTTATTTTGTTTTGATTTGGAAGAAAAGAAAAGAAAAGAAAGAGTTTAAAAAATAAAAGTTCAAAGAAAAAAAATGTATAAACAATGAAAAAGAAGTACATGCAAAGAAAAAGAGAAAAAAATGCAATAAAAGTTGTTGTGGTTCATTTTCATCCTTATAACTTCTTTTTATTTTAATTTTGTTGTTCTCCACCTTGTTTCTTTGTTTCTACCCCTCTTTTTACTTGTTGGCTTACTTCTCATTGTCTCTCTTTTCTCTTAGTTTTAGCCTAAATATTCTTCTCTTATCCACCCTTTACCTAAGCCATACATTACAAACCAATAAAGTCCTTTTGATCTTTTGATGCATATGCATTTCAAGTTGAATGAATTAGTGTCTTGTCAAAATTTGGATGTGCTAGTTGCATGTGGTGTTTCAGTGTAAACATAAACCCATACACATTAGAAGCTGTTAAGTGTTGCTCTTTGAAAGATTTCTATCACCTTGGTTCATTCTTAATTTTAACTTGACTATTTTTTCATTTTGCACTTTGTGATCATGTGTTCATGGATTGTTTGTTACCTTAATATCATTCATCCATTTTTCATCTTTCTCATTTTTGTGCATTGTTAGGATCCATTGAAAAATGTGTGTCTTGTTCATACCTTTCTTTTAGTTTGTGGTTTACTTTAGTTTGAATTTTTCTTAGCCTTTCTTTTAGTTTTGCCTAGGAGTTCAAAAATTTAAGTGTGGGTTATTTTGATTGAATGCTTTTAGTTTAATATTTTTCTATTCTTCTTAGCTTATTTGACTTCTCTTGGACTTTTATTTTCCCACTCTAACTCAGTTTTTGTCTTTGGTAAACAAGTGGGCTTAATTGATAATTGTTGCTTATTTTCAGATTTTTTGCTTATTTGACCTATCTTCCTTGTGCATGATCTAGCGAGTTCTACAAAACTCCAAATGGCTCATATGAGTAGTCCTTGGAAAGATAAAGAAAAGATCTACAATTTTCTCAGAGATAAGTTGAGGCTAATTCTATCATTTTGAGAGTCATTTTAGGCTTGGAAGTCAGAACCTCTGCACTTGAGTTTTGGGCTGTGAATTGGTGTAATTAGTAATTATTTAGATTAGATGGGCCTAATCATGGCCCACCCTTTCTAACTGACTCAGTCACTATATATTAATGCAATTAGTTAGTTAGGGGAGACACTTTATTTTAGCACAAACATAATTTGTAGTTTCTTTTAGAAGTTTTTAGAATTAAAATCTTCTATCTTTTTTTCTCAATTGTTCTTCATTGTTCTTCAGTTTTCTTCTTCATTTCATTTTTGTTCTTCTATTTTGTCACACAAATCTCGTGGCTCTTCCACTGATGATGATCATGGAATACTAAACAATCAATCAATCCAAGGATTCAGTCCAAGCAAGGAGAATTTGAGTTCTGATTTGGTATTTCAATTTATGTGTGAATGTTCATTTTCTTCTTCAATCATCTATTTGATTTTCATGATTATGAATGTGTTTAGGATTGAAAACGAATTAGGTTATGAATTCATTTCCTAATTTCGAATTTTAATCACAGATTGTTTGGATGATATTTCAATTAATTTTGTGGTTTCAATTAATTTAGGAGTTAATTCAATTGAACTGCTCCTAATGACATTGAAAAAACGTTGATAATAAGACCACTATCTGAGAACTATGATAATTTGCATTACTTGGTTTGGTGAATTTGATTAATATTCTTGAATCTGTTTACAACATCTTTTATTAATTCTGAGTTTCTACAATTTTTCTTAAATTTTGGTTTGTGTTTTTGCAATTTTTGTTCATCGCCTACAAACTGTTCGATTAAAATTCCCCTATTGTTTATTAGTGAATTGAAGTTGGAACCAAATTGATTATATCTCTGAGTCGACCTAGATTAATCCTGTGCTACAGAATTAGCATAATTTATTTGTTTTGGAACGATGCGACATCGGTTATCAGTGGTCATGATTCAAAAAGAAATCAAGCTAAGAAGATTTCTGCATGTTTGTATGACTATTCAATAGAACTAATTCCAACTGATTACAACAAGCACTCAAGATACAAGATCCCTTTGTGCTTGAAGCATGCATAATGCAATTTTTGTCCTGATTCTTGAGATTTCACTTTTAATGGGAAGAATGGGGAACAACAATCAAACTCATGACTGCTCATTTATAGCTCTAATATCATATCATGAATTAATGATCCCACAAAATTGTTGCATGAAACTCAGACAACAAGAATTTTTCTTCTAATCCCCCCCCCCCCCCCCCAAAAAAAAACTTCAAGGATAAAATTTTTACCTTAACAGCATTGTAAGGTGAAGTTCTTTTACATTTAAAGCAGCAGCAACCAATGCTACGTGTGCCAGGGTATGTCTTTGCAAGGCCACGTATCTGAACAGCAACATTTGCATCAACAAGACCTTCTGTTAGTTGTTGTTTCACTTTGTTTTCTTCTTCAAGGACATCTTCATCATCTGGTGTACTTTGTTCTTGACGTGGGGCTGAGGCTGAACCTATACAGCTACAAATCCCACCCTCTTCAAAAGGAAGACGAGGAGATGGGGAAGAAGAGTTAAGCCACCAAGAGCAGGAAAGAAGAAATAAAAAACACAACGTAAACCACAATATTAATCACCTTTCACTTTTTGACCTCCTTTGCCCATCCAATAATTGGGATTTAGAAAGTACAATATTGATTTCCTCACCCCCGATGCATTTGGGATTATATTGTCAAAGTAAATGGCCAGAATAAACCAGAGAAAGAATGTAGCTGCAAGCCATTTATAAATGTCATCCTGTCAATGAAAAGAAAAAAACAGAGTAACTGCAGTAACACAACTAAGGCTGAAGGGAAGGGAGGAATCAAAGCAAACATAGAACTATGGAACAAAAAGTAAAAGGGAAAAGCAACCAAAAGGCTTCTAAAAAAGAAGTGGTTTATGGAGTAGGGATTTAGAGGTCAAATCGTTGCATACAATAGTTATAACACAGTCTGTTTCGTTAAGAGCACATTCTCCCCGTTTACTCCAGCTAACACCTTTGTCTTCAGAAGTTGCAACTGCATCTGAAAGCACTTTTATACCTTGAGCAAAAAGATTGGGTGGGAATAATGACCACAAATTTCGTATAGTTTTGGAGAAGCTATCTTTGTAAGGAAATCCTCCTTGTACCACAAGCTGCAAACAGAAAAACAACAGACAAGAAGAACATGAGCATTCCTTCTTTCTGCTTCTAACTAAGCATTGTCTACAAAACACGAAAAGGGTTCATACCTGAGTCACAAAGCCCACAATAAATATAGAGAACCCCACTGTTGTTGCAGAAGATGATTTCCGAATGAAAGCAGATATCATGAAGGCCAAGCCAGTCTTAAATAAAAAGGGAAGCAATGTTACACATCATACAAAACCTAATGAACAAAAGAATCTGTAAACAGTAAGCCTATAAGAATTCCATGAATATTCTCACCATATTAAGTTCAAATAGGAAGAACAAAAAGAACAGGACCACAAAACTGTTATCCAAGAAAAAGCGAATCTGGAACATCATTCCAAAGAGAACCATGAGGAGGGACGATAGGATTGAGACAACTGCCTCCCAGATGAGCCAGGAAAACCAGTAAGCAAAGTCATAAAGCCCCATCATATTCATTGCCTGCGTGAACCAAAAACCACACAGTAACAGCAACTTCAATCATAAAACAATAGCACAATTTCGTAGAGTCATGGACTTATAAGTGTGTATTTGGGTGAGAGAACATCAGAAAATTTGATTATGAATTAAGTTAGTTTTGGTTAATGTTGATTCTAAAGTGAAGTGAATTACATTTGGATATTTTTATTCTAAATACATGTTATTAGCAAATCTCAGTACAATATTTTTATCCAAGCCTCCAATGTAAAAACTGTTAAATTAACAATAAATTCCTCGACCTGATATAAAATATTAAACATTTGCTTAAAATCATGTTTTCTTCTGTTTGAACATGATTTCAGATGATCCAACAAGAACAAAATTATGAAACATGCACTCATGGTAAACACATACACAAAAACATATATATATATACTGCATCCGTACCTGGCGAAGTTTAAGCTCTTTCTCCGTGACCAAAGAGCTAATCTGAAGAACAAAATTAAACATGGCGATCGCGAGGAAAAACGCAGGACCAATGGAAGCCACAGCAGAGAAAGGAGTCATGGAAGGGTGCGCGAATTCCCTCAGAAACACATTCCAACTGAATTCCGCGTCTGAAATTTCACCAATCCATCAATAACTAGATCGCACGAATTTCAAACTCCGAAAAACACAATTGAATGATCACAAAGATAACGAGTAATTTTTTCAATTCAGACCTCCAATAAGGTATCTGGCAATTTCACGTTCTGCGGCAAGCTGAAGAGGGAGCAGAAACGACGCCGTGGGGTCCTCGTACTTCCCTCGCCGCTGAGCACTGGTGGAATTCGTCTGGAGACCGTAGCTTATTATGGTATCGTTTCGCTCTATAAAATGAAGCGCCCCTGGACACCGCATAGGGTTACTGAGAAGCCACGCATCCACTTCACTCTTGTCCTTAAACGATTTCACCTACACAAACACACACAAAAAAAAAAAAAAAACAAGTTTTACAGATTAATGTATTAATGTATTTATTTATTTATTTTGAATCTGATTTTCAAATGGATTTTGTTGGGTGCCTTGGAGGGAGGGAGGGGCCGGGCAGGGTTGTTGTTCATGATGCGGGCAACGATGGTCCGGAACTTGGGGCTGTCGTGGCCGCTCCAGACGAAGTCGTAGCAGGGGAGTTCGATGAAGAACTTGTCCTCGCAGGGGGTGATGGGAGGAGAAGGCTCCATGGGAGGATCTGTGACGCTCTTGTAGGAGGAAGAGGTCGAGGTCTGTGCCTTGATGGCTTTGTCGATTGCGAAGATGAGGAAAATGAACATGAGAGGGGAGACTAGCTGTAGCATACTCGCCCTCTTGTTCCGCCATGACAGCAAGAGGTTCTTCTTCATTAGCGCCTTGAATTGCTGCGCCACCAGCCGGATGCCGCTGAGAGTGGTCGTCATTCTCTGCGTGTGATTTCTTTCTTACCTTTCTGCCCCCACTGTCTGTGAGAAACTGGAATGTGTATTATCCATATAGGGGATCTTAAGATCCATCCACCTGAGACGAGGAGAAAAAAATGTCTTATCTATTTTTAGTTTTTTTAGTTATTCAGTTAAACAGTGATCGTTATTTGTGTTTTGAATGTGAATATATATATATATATATATATATATATATATA
>CM023944.1:28425268-28445346 GCA_013407115.1 Glycine latifolia | reverse complement strand
GTGAGAGTTTCCTTCTGCACCATGGCCATTTCTTGTAATGATGATGAATTCCATTAAGGGAAAGCGCGGGTTTTCCTTTAGCGTCGTCATTCTCGGAGGGGGAGTAAATCGTGCTGACGTGATCGTACTTAACTTTTCACACTCCAATGCTAAAATAATTACCAGTCTTGCCATTATTTTTAGTTAAAAGTATTAAAGAAACATTTTTAAACATAAAAAATTATGGAAAACAAATTTAAATTTGGAATACTAAAAATAATATTTCACAAAAAAAAGCTGACCTAATTTTAATGGATAAAAATATATTTAATTCTTTAATTTATTAATAATATTTTTTAATCTTTTTTATGCATTAATCTTTTTTTAGCATTAATACGGTTTGTCATGATTCCCTAAATTTATCAAATTAGTGTGATAAATTGATAGAATTCATAGAAGAATTAACAGTCTAATACAAACATTTTAAGAAATTAAAGTAAATTTTATATAGATTGGATATTAAATAGAAACTGAAAAATTAATGAACGATCAAATTTATATTTAACTTATTTTTATATTGGCTCAGGGTGTAAATATTTTCATATTATTATTTTTAATTATTGTGTATGTTAAATTTTAAATTAAATTATATATTTTTTAAAATTATACCAAAAATGGGTTTTTAATTTACTTAATATGATAAAAAAAAACTTTTGAAATAAGAAAGTTTGTTTTTTAATTTCTTATTAAAATTTTAAAACAAATGGGTTTTATTTATTCAAAGATTAGATGGTATGTTGAGAAGTGAAAAAAAAACAAAAAAAAACACTAATACTATGGTCATTAATGGAAGCAATATTAAAATTTAAGTCCACAGAAACATAAATAAAAATGTGTAAAAAAAAGAAACGAAAATAAAAATAGTGATAGAAAACAACATAACCAAAAACATAGAGTGGGGAGAGATCTTCAACTAAGATCTCTCATTTTCCATATTCAGGCTTTAAGATCTCCATATGGAGATCCAGTTCTTCCCCATGAAATGTAAAGATCTGCATAACTTTCAAAAAAACAAAAAATTATTCATCAGCAACAAACAAAATGCGCGTGGAGCAACGACAAGTGAACCAACAGACTAAAGGAAAAAAAAAGGTGAAAATAAAACATACTAGAGGGAGGGATCGCGCGGCAGAGGAGAAAGGCTAAGGAGGAAGGGGAAGGAAAAGGGGTTCGCGCATAGAGGGGGGAGGAAGGTGAGGGGAGTCACACGCGAAGGGGGGAGGAAGGAGAGAGGGAGGAGTGTTTCATGAAGAGAGGAAGGAGTGCACTGTTTGAGGAAAAAAAAAGGGAGATTCTTTTGGAAGAAGGAAAGGAAGAAAAAAAATGGAAAAAAATAAAAATTAAAAAATGTCACTAATAATCAAAATTTAATTACTTAATATTCATATATTTTTTCTTTCATGCTTTATTAATTAAATTTAATTACTTAATTAATTAAATTTAATTTAATCAAAAAATTTAAATATTTAAAAGTGAAATTCATGTGAGACCCATTAAAAATTATCTAAGATCTTAAAATGAGATCTACACTAAAAGAAAAAATGCAACATATTATAAGAGATCTTAAATCTTAAGTGACACTGTGAGGTTCACCAAAAAAATAATTTAAGATTTCAATTTAGGATATATAACTAAATGTGCTCTTATATTTCATTTATGCAAAACAAAGATTCACAAGTCACAAGTCCAAACCCAATGTTTAGTAAAGTAAAAGAAAAATATATCCAATTAATGTTAACAAATTAGAAGATATATAAACTTATCAAAAACAATTTTATAGAGAAAAGTAGGTGGGCCTTGACACATACCTCCATCCTAGTTTAAAAGGATATATCTTTATATTAATAAAAGTAAAGAAGTTTAGATAGAAAATTCTTATACAATTGGACACAATTTTTTTCAATAACTATTTTTTTTCAATTTATTTTTCCTATTCTTGTTTTAAATGATTTTTTTTATCATATTAGTACATAATATTTATAGCTTTTTTCAAATAATTAATCTTTATCAAAAATTTTGATTTTTTATCAGTAAATATAATTGTTAGATTTTGTTAATAGAGGAAATCAAATATATGACTTTATTATAATGAGATTCTCCCTCTCCTTTTTCAATAACGTTTTTTTTTTTTTTTAAATTTGAATTGAAATCTTACTTAAGAGATAAGTCTAATATTACTTATATCAATAATTTATTGACAAATAAAAAATAAATTATTTGAACAATTAATAATATTTTTATGACAATTAAATTATTTAGATAGGATTGATGGGTGATCCGATCCGCAATATGTGTCATTACTCAATACTACCAAATACCGAACAGGATTCCGAGACATCCTCACTCAATTTGAATCTGTGCTGTATACAGACTACATAGGGCATAAAAAAAAACAGACTACATAGGGACATTTGGGTCATTTGGACGGAACACGGTGAAGAACAAAATTATCATTAGACGGTTAATAGGAAATTAGGAATAAAAAATTGGAAGTGTTGACCATTCACGTCGATGTAATCAAGAACTAGAAAAATAAAATTAAAAAACTTTAGTCAAATAGTTTTTTTGGAGAAAACTACAGCCTAAACCTAAATAGTTTACGTGCTGCGTTTGTCACCCGATTTCTCACAAACAGAGGGCTAGGTTGTGAACTTACTTGCACCTTTTTTTTTTTTTCAAGTAACTTCAGTTACTTGCACCAAAAGCAAGTAATTTGAGTCACAACTCAAACGTTGATTTTACGCATAAAAAGTTATATTTCTATTGACTATTGAGTTTTTTTTTTTTTAAATCTATTGACCAAGGAATTACGATAACTTGTTTTAATTATTTATTTCCTTCATTTCTTATTTATCACTTTTGAAAAAATATTTTTTATTTTTATTTAAAATTTTAAGATAATATCTTCTTCTATCTCATATATACAAAAATACAAATATAATTAATGAAAACCAATAAAAAATTGCTATATATTAGTTAATATTAATTAATAATGATGTAATTTTTAATTTTGTTTCAAAAAGATCCATAAAATTAAATGGTTAAAGTGATAGTTATATTTAAGAAAATATTCATAATTCAATAGATAATCTTTTCTGGCAATGAATATTTATTATCTTAGTGTGCCTAAGAAGAGTATTAGGAACATATTCTTTTAACATATTTTCTTATTTTTATTTATTTATTAAAAACTAAAAATCAAGCAAAAGAATCCTTAAATATGGTGTGTGATCCACAATTTTTTGTGATTTAATTAATTTCAACTAATAAAAGACTATGTGCTCAAAAGGACGTGTCTAAAGTGTGTTTCTCGGATTATTTTATAGCAAAACAAATACATTTACTTTTATGAAAAATGAGTTAATATGTGAAAATGATCATATATTTCTTATAATTAGGATCAAATATATAAAATGTCTAATAGTGAAAAAATATAAAAGATATATTAAAAATATGTAAATATTTTTAAATTTAAATGAGAAAATTAAATATTTTTCAATCCACTAAGAGTTATCTATTGTTAAAAAGATTTGAAAAGTTTGTATAAAATTTTAAGTTTTATAACCTAGTTGCTATTATTATACACAAACAAAAAATTATGGACAAATTGAAGATGTATAACTGAAAAAAGGTTGATAAACATACATGGATGCGTATATTTAGTGAGAGACAGAAAGAAAAGAAAAAGAAAAAGAAAAAATATAATGAGAGATTTAATATAAAACTATAAAAGGAATAGATATAAAGAAAAAATGAGAAAAAAATAAAATATATTTTACATTTATACGAAAATCATAAACATTTATGATTCAACCGTTTAAGGATCACTACCAAAGTCAATGTCGAATTGATACCTCGGGTAAATAAATATTACTCCTTCCATTTTAAAATAATTATCATCGGATTGTTTTAGATAGAAAAAGAAAAAAATAATAAATAAATAAAAGAATATAATATTTTTATAAAATTAATTTTATATCATCGTTAATTTATTTATAGATTTATTGTCTGTCATTAATATTATAAGAGATATAGTCTCTATTTTTAATTATAAGAACTTTTTAATTTATTCACGTCTCTTATGAAAAATAATTAATCTAATTAATCACATTAAATTTATCAATTATTTATACTATTATTCCAAAATAATCATTTTCTTATCTCTTTATCCACTTAATTATTTCTTATAAATGTTTAACGAGAGAATAATTAAGTAAAGGTGTGAAGAGAAAAAATAATTAATACATCTAAAAATTAGTAAATGCTCTTATAAAAAGGAACAAAACAAATTTATGAAAAGAATCTTATAATTAGGGACAAAAAAGGTGTAAATGAAAAAATAATTAATGTTATATTAAAAAACTAAATTAATAACCAACAATAGTTAACATATGTGACAACAGTTTATATCTCTTAACCAAATAATTTAAGGTTTGATAGTGAATATAAAATAAATTATATTAAAAGAAAAATATCAACTACTTGCATTCACGATTTTCAATAAAAATTAATTACTCCTTCTTCTAACAGGATTACTTCATATCAATACGGCTACTTCAAATTCATAACATCGTTTTATTTGCATGTTCCACGAAACACACAAATTTGTCAACCTCAAGAGATAATGTATAAATTAAAATATTTGTTGAACTTTAATTTCTTTTTCTTTTAAGAAAAAAAAAGTCAAAGCTCAAAGGTGACTATATTTAGAATATTGTCTAATGAAAGCTTACTTTTTAAAAATTAGGAGGTATTTTTCATATGTATGTGTGTTTTAATTGAGACAATTTTTCCTTAGACTAGGTGCCTTAGGTAATGTTTGAATCCGTTTTTATGCTTACCCAAACCCAATCAATTTAACTCCTGATTTGATAAAAATAACTTATCAGCATTAAGATTTTATAAGTTAAATTACATTAGTTAGGACTTTACTTTTAAAAAGTCTATCTATAAAATTAGAATTCAATCTCCTATTTATTCAAATTTATTTGTCGGTTAAAATCGCTGAATTTGCTCATTTGATGATCTTCATAATCGTCATCAGTTCTGTATTTAGTTTTGTACCATGACTTCCTGTTCTTGGCTTCACTCTTTTTTTTTTTTTTTTACATTTTTCTATCCTTTTTCTATCTTTTCTAATTAATAACTATCATATATAGACACCCAATATTTTTAAACACCTGTCTAACATCCATTATTATTTTCTATTACATCTATCATATGAACTGTAATACATGTATTTTTCTCTTTTTTTATTAGATCGTATTATTTTCCTGTAATTAATTAGACTTCAAAACATTTCTGTACATCATTGGGTTTGCCACGTATTAGTAGAAAATGTATGAGAAATATTAATTTTACTTTAAATTTTTTATAAACATATTACATAAAAAAGATAAAAGAAAAACAGAGAAGAATATATAATAAGAGGATAAAGTGATGAGGAGAAATAAAAAAAAAGTTCTTGCATTATTTTAAAAAATATCCTTAAAAAACAGGGAAAATTTTAGTCCAGATGTTCAGATGGGTGACTCGCCAACGAATTTTTGGTGGAACAGAATGGTCAGTTGGAATTTGTGTTTCTTAATTTGAGTTAAAGGTTGATTTTCAATTACAATAAATATAAATTTCAATTATAATTAATATGAATATCTTGTAGTATATTCTTTGTAAGCGGTGTTATCTTAGAGTATTTTTAGTGATAGATCTTAAATTGAGATCTTAGACCACTTTTTGATAGTTTCCATAGAACCAGATAGGATTGAAGATCTCTTTAAAGATCTCTTAAGATCTCTTTAAATATCTCTTTAATTTTTCTTTAGTGGTAGATCTTATTTTGAGATTTTAGGGAGAGAGAAATAGGTAAAAAATTTATTCTTTTTTGAACTATGTGTAAATCTTGAGGGTTCTTCTACAAGAACTCATCCTCTATATTGAAGATCTCTTCACCTCCTTTATTAAAAGATCTAGTGAAGATCAGATCTTGAGCTTAAGATCTAGCACTAAAGATGTTACTTCAGATTTTGAGCGGGCAGATTGCAATAAAGTTTATTTTTAGCCTTAAAATAAAGTATATGCACAGCTAGCAATTGACATATTTGGTTAAAAGTTTCTCTATCAGATGGTGTGTTTTGCACCTATTATGAATAATATTATAAATTAATTTGCCTACGAATTTTTGGTAGAGCATTGGTCAGTTAGAATTTGTGTTTCTTTAGTCGAGTTAAAGGTAGATTGTCAATTATAGTAAATATAAAATTATTTTTAGTTATTAAATTAGTCGTATCGACAACAATTGACATTTTATATATAGTTCTTCTAAAATCTTAACATGCAATTGTTCATCTAATATTTTAACATGTATCACTACCATTTTTTTTAAATTGATATACAAACGACTTAGATAAAATATATGTTCAACTTCGTATGCCACATAAGTAAATTTACTAGTGGATTTAATATACTGGATAAATAGTAAAATGTTATAATTTTAGATGCATTCAAATTAAACAATTTTCTATTTAAAAAAAAATTATAAATTTCACATATTTTGAAAAGATAAAAAACATAGTTTATCCTTTTGTAAAAAAAAAAAAATACTTTATCCTAATTTTCTATGCACTACATTAATTTTATGATATTTTTTCCATGAATCTCAGTTTGGATAAATAATGAAGGAGCTAGAAAAATTTCTGTTGAGAACAAACGCAAACTTGCGTTTGTCAAACCTTGAAAACTCGTTTTTTAGAAGTTTTTCCACGAGTTATTATTCATGTCTGATGGGACAATGAGAGTACGAACTCGGTACTTCTGAGAATTTTCTGACCACATGGAACATAAGAAAACTGAAAATGTTTTTGTCGTGACAAATTACTGAATATGTTTGAAACTTTGAATAGTTTGCGTGAGTATGTTCAAATTATGGTAATTTTTTTTTGCAAAACGAAAGGAAGGAAAATTATTGTCATTGTACACACAAAAAAAATCATAATGCTTTTGGTTGATTTTTTTAATACATTTTTGTTTCATTATTTCTTTATTTTATTCAATTTTATCTTACAATTAATTAAATGTTTAGTAAGATCTCATTAATTATTTTTAGGTAATTGTTTCATTATGTTTAAAACTAAAATTAACTGAAACTATTTGATTTTGTTTTAAGGGTAATTGATTAATTTTTCGAGCGCAGAACCTCGAGAGTCAAGATTCTCTAATAGATAAATTAGACAATTACCTCTTACTGATGACAATTACTTTAATTCAAATATGTTATTTAATTTGGATTTCTGATAAATAAAGTAGGATTAATTTTTTTCGAATATATTTGATAATTTATAATTGACTTTTTTTTAATATAATAAAGTAGTGGAGCACTTTAAAATATTTTTCAAGTTTTAAAAGCGTGTTTTTAAAATATGAATGCATGATTAAACCAATTTTTAATTACTTGAGTTAACTTATGAAAAATCCCCAAAATAGAAAGTGCGTGCAACCAAACAAATCATTGTGATCTACAAAATTTCCTACTCCCCCCTCCCCCTAAATGCTTATTTGTCTTTATCATCAAAATTTGGTTAAAGTGTGCAACCTTATAAATGTAAGATCATTCACATTTGCGTTCTTTAGCTTTCCTTACAAATACTAATATTTTTTTTAAATACTATAAATTTTTATTAAGTGAGGACAAAATAATATAAAAAGGAAAAAAAATATCAAGTATAGTTTCATTAAACTTCATGGGATGCGAATTCAATGTGCTCCTATATTTTAATTGAAAATGTAAGCATCAACTCCTAAAATTAATTTCAAGCAATTAAAATTATAAATTTTACTATGAAAGAAAATCTTCATTACATTTTGTATTTATAATATTTTTTAAAGAAAATTTATTACTTTGATAGACGTTTAGAATATCCTAAGGACCGATTTAACAAAAGAAGTTTGGTGAAGACCAAATTCTATTTAACACTTAAAGAAGAGAGAGAGAGAAATATAAGTATAATAGGTGATAATTGACATAATGTAAAAGAAATTAAATGAGATAAAGAGAAATAATAATATTCATTAAAGTGTTTGATATATGAAAAAATATCATCATCACCCCTTTTTGTGATAGAGAAAAGAGAGAGACATGAAGAATAAAAAAAAAGGTAAAAAGAAAAAATAATAGGTGTAATAAATAATGCGATGAAAAAATAGAATAAAAATGAGATACTCCTATAATATAAGAGAAAATAAATATTTAGACATTTTTTTGGTTAAATATTGAATATATAAAAGCTAAATAAACATTTTGTAACTTCAAAATTAGATTTGCAGGATAAACTTAGGTCTTACTTATGATTAAAAGTTTATTAATATGAGTCACAACAATTTAAAAGATATCACAAATATGCGTTAAATATAGTTATTATCATTCCTTAATAC
This sequence comes from Glycine latifolia, assembly GCA_013407115.1. NCBI lineage: Eukaryota > Viridiplantae > Streptophyta > Magnoliopsida > Fabales > Fabaceae > Glycine > Glycine latifolia. The sequence continues at coordinate 28,436,880 of CM023944.1, read as the reverse complement.
AACCGTACTTATCAGATATATATATATATATATATATATATATATATATATTATGGAGTTATAATTAAAATTGATTTGATGGTTAAAAATTAGAATTTAAGAGTTGAAGAGAGAAAAAAAGAAAAAAAATATAAAAAGTTCAAAATTTTCATTAACATTTTAATAAAAATTAATAATTATTATTAAGCCATAAAAAAATGCAAACATTGTGTATGAAGATATGTACGCACGAGATCATGAGAGTACGAGACAAATTTTATATTTTTTTGTCAATTGATGTGATGAAGTTTGCGTGCCGAAGGAAAACACGCGGCAAGTAAATTCACATAACGGAAAAATCATGGAACTTGCATCCTCGTGCTCATGCACGCCAATACCAAAGTACTTGGTAGTACTTTTCACTTCAGAATGTCAACAACCACCCCAGAGGAGGGCACTGTAGTCATTTAACCAAGGGCACATTCGGAACATCAAAATTCAGCAATCTTGTTAACTAACCCTTACAAGTTCGCATTCACACTAGACAATCAATCGCAAATAAACCATTTTCTGAAAATAATGTGACGTTTGAGGGATAAAATGGTCACATGTGAAAATATTATATAAAACACCACCAGTTTGAAGTTTCACACAAGTGTTTGTCTTGTTTCCAGCATTGGAAATCTAGAGGTTGGAGCAGACCACACAAAAGCCATGGAAAATGGAAACACAACCAACGAACCCGCAAGCTTCTGGACTCAAGCAAACGCTCTTCTTAGGAAGAATTTAACCTTTCAGGTAACTCTATCAGTATCACCTCTCTATTAAATATGCTTCTATTTCTCATGCTCAAGGTTTTAAATATCTGTATCGCTTTGTGGTTTCGTTGTGTTTGTTGATATTGCTGGAAATCACGGACAAATACGATATCGATGTGAACATATACAGTTAAAAAACTTGATGTTGCGATCCAAATCACGGCCGCGAACTGTTTTTAAAATCTAGCTCATTCTTTATGTGTGATTTGAGAACCATTAAGATCGACTTAGTAGTAAAAGGTTTGAACAGTTTATGCTGAGGTCTTAAGTTTTAACTTTGTTGTGTCCAAAAGTTGGTTTCATGGTCAAGGAAGAAAAAAGAAAGAGATCGTGGGTTCGAATTCCTCCAATTAAAAAAAGGTTAACAACTACTATTTGTCTATAAAAACAAAACTGTGATTTACGTAAGGTAATATTTTCTTTTTTTCAGAAACGAAATGTCAAAACAAACGTTCGACTCATCATGTCCCCGTTCATTTTGTGTCTCTTGCTGGTTCTGCTCCAAAGATTGGTGGAGAACCAATTGGACAAGGCTGAGAACAAGTGTGGCTGCGTTTGTGTTAGGAGACAAGGGGACACGTGTCTCGAGGAGGAGTGCGGCGTTGAGCATTCGGATTTGGACCAGGTTGCCACGTGTCCTATTCCTAGCCCTCCAGAGTGGCCTCCTCTGCTGCAAGTGCCGGCACCACAGTACCGTGCTGTGAGAACGGATTATTTCCCCTTTTCTGATTTTCCAAACACGTCCTGCAGGAGGAATGGCTCTTGCCCTGTCACTATGCTCTTCGCTGGCACTAACCAATCTTTTGGAGAAAGTAAAAAAATTATATAATATATGTTGCTCCTTATATTGATTTTGTTTCTTTTCATTTTTCTTACATAACTAACTCCTTGTGTTTCCCCCCTTTTACAGTTATATCTAGGAATATGATTCCAAGTACCTTGAGTACTATAAACAGCTCTAACATTACTGCTAGTTTGGCATCAAATGTAGTGGTGAGTTAGTATTTAACGTTTTACCATTTTCTCTAGTAAGTTGAAAGTGTCTTTTATTTAGTTATTTGTCGAGTTTAATAGGCATGTGCTGTCAGTTGTAACCCTATTTATCCTACCAACCCATCAAAAACCATCTTTAGTATGATTTTTAATAAAATTAGTTAGTTAGCTTCTGAAAAGTCAACAAATTTCTAGTATAAAATTCCTTGACATTGTCTATGCATGTATTATTTATTCATATATTTTACGTTTAAATTTAATTTCATTTTGTCTATAAAAATGTAGGGATCAGAATCAGAGCCAGAGAACACCAATTTTCTGGAACCTGCTTTCTTTTCGGACCTTCCTATTTATTATCTACAGAATCAGTGCACGCAGAACTCTACATTCTCCGTTTCTGTTCAGATGTCAGGGATTAGCAAGCTGCAAGGTAAGGGACATTCTTGTATTGGCAATGTAATGTTTCCTGATTTGATAACAGGAAAGTGAATCAGTAGGCCTAGCTGTGTTGCATGCAGCTACTAATGAATTTTGATAATCCATTGTACAATTTCTGTCTATTAATCAAGTAAGGTAACACTTGATTAAAATAATTAGATAAGCTTGCATGATTTTGGACATGTATTTTTCAGCTTCCGTATGATTTAGGTTCATGTCTGGGTCAAACAAGTAATTAGTAAGTAAAAACTAAAGTCTAAATTATGGCATAATATATATTAAAAAAAGGAAATACAGGCAGTCACTCAGAATTAGTCTCTGGTTTTAGTCAAACATCAAGGTAAAGTTGTTGTAATTGTGTGTGTGAGCGTGCAGAACTGGGAGCATGGGGAGGAGGTATTGTGAACTAAACAAGCACAGGCACATGATTATAGGCTTACACTCTTTTATTTCTTTTATTTCTTAATGCTGTGCAAGATTGCTGCATGTTTGATAATGACAGGTTGACTGGACATAAATGATATCACTTATCAGTGAGGAAATCTAGCAGTAGGATCATTATTCTTTCTCAAATAAATTGTTTGCCATGTTATTCCTTCAATGATAGTAGTCTCATTGCTAAATTGCCAAACTATGAACCATAAAAAGAAAGTAGACATTTCTTAGTTTGTCATAATTGTGACCTTTGTGATGCATTTCAAACACTTTCACAATGAGAGTAATCCCAATAAGTGCTCCACAAATTATTTTGAATATGTTTGCATGTATTATACTTGTCTTTTTCTTCTTCTTCTTTTTTTTTTTTATACTATGATCAAGGCTTGCATCTGCTGCCTAAAATTTGTTACTAATTCAAGTTTTTGTTTTCCTCTGGATGTAGAGGTAATATGTGCTCAGGGTTTACATTTATGGCGTAATAGTTCTTCTGAGGTGAACAATGAGCTATATAAAGGTTATCGGAGAAGTAACATAGAGAGACAGATCAATGAGATAGCTGCAGGTAGGTATATAATTATATTTTGATTTACATGTGTGGAAGGCAATACTTATTTTCATATTCTTTTGACAGGTTATGATTTTTTAAATTCAAATGAGAGTATATTTAACGTCAGCATATGGTACAACTCAACCTACAAAAATGACACTGGCTTTAATCAAATTGCATTGGCGCGTATTCCTCGTTCTGTAAATTTGGTATACATCTAAAATTGTTTTGTTTTTAACTGTCCTCTATGCTATTGTCTATAATTGATCTGACATTGTGTAACAGAAACTCAGTCTCAGTATATGAAATAACTACAAGTTACTTGCAATATTCACTTTAAAATTTTATTTTATTGAAATATTTACTTTAAAATCTAAACTCGTACTTAACTCATTTAGATGGAAGAGATTTGAAGTGGGCATATAATTTCTGAAAAGAAACTTAATCATTAGTGTTCAAATTCATGATTTGAATGGAAGTAGCAAAAGGCATTATCATGATACCCATGTAGCATTCGATTGCGGTATTTTAGATTTCAAAACTCTTATGATTGTAATTTCCTTTATATACATTTTCCCACCTTTCATTTTAATAACATTTGTGTCTCTATTTTTGTGCATCTGTTATATTACAATTGGGACTGACATCTACCAATACACTTGCAGGTATCAAATGCGTACCTTCAGTTTCTGTTGGGACCAGGTACCGAAATGTTTTTTGAGTTTGTAAAGGAAATGCCAAAACCTGAGACCCCAATTAAATTTGATTTGGCTTCTCTTTTGGGTGGTCTCTTCTTTACATGGGTCATCCTGCAACTTTTCCCTGTAAGTACATAAACAAATATATGAAGAAGTATATTTACAATGAACTACATTGTCTGTAACAATAGAATTGAGCATAAATGAGAGGAAAAAACTGACATGGATTGAAGAATGGGTTTCTATTGGCTAAAATTTTTGAATTAGGCCTCTCATTCTTACTTCTAGCCATATTATCTTGATATATGTGTAACCATGTAAAGCCTCTTTCTGGATAAGGTTTGTCGCACTCAGAACAATACTTGATTCAAAGGAAACACTTTTATCCAATATATATTGTGTCAATACAGAATAATTTATTTTCTAGTATGTTTTTATAAACATGTGCTTTCATTGATGTAGATTGCCTTGACATCCTTAGTATATGAGAAGCAACAAAAGTTAAGAATCATGATGAAAATGCATGGTCTTGGTGACGGGCCATATTGGATGATTTCGTATGGTTATTTTCTTGCCATATCCATTGTCTACATGCTGTGTTTTGTGATATTTGGCTCAGTCATAGGTAAGAATACAACCAGTGTAACTGTTTTCTTTCTCTTTGATATTTTCCATTTCTAAATACAATTGCTTTTTTTTTTTTCAGGGTTGAATTTCTTCACAATGAATGACTACAGCATCCAATTCGTGTTTTATTTCATCTATATAAATTTACAAATTTCACTGGCTTTTTTATTGGCTTCCCTGTTTTCAAATGTTAAAACTGCTACAGGTTTGATGATTGCTATTAAGTTGTTGCATTAGTATTTTCTTCTATCTGATCTGATAACTGACTTTTTTTTTCTAATGTAATTGCAGTACTTGCATATATAGGTGTGTTTGGAACTGGGCTATTAGCTGGCTTTCTTTTCCAATTTTTTGTTCAAGACACATCGTTTCCAAGTAAGTCAAAAATGACTGAGAAATGATGCCCATCTTGGGTCATTCATGTGGTTTTTCATATATATTTTGATGTTGCTAGTTTAAAGGAACTATCTATGACTTTTGGATTGGCACTTATTGTACCATATCACAATTCACAAACATTTAAATTTCTGCATGGATGATATTGTTGATCATGCAAATTACAATAGCCACATTCATTTATTGTTTCTGTTCTCTAATCCTTTGGAAATTTTTTAATCATTGTTAACATGTTCTTGTTTGTAACTAAACTGGAAATGATTTTACCTAAAAATTTCGTGTAATTTCCCCTTTAAAGTTTTATTGATCTCTTTACGAAACAGAAAAAAGAAAAAATTTCGATATGATGCAAGATAAACTGAAATATAGTGTCTTTGTCCCCTTTTCCCTACATGCTGTCCCCTTAATCATGGTAAGGATTATTGTTCTAGTGGCTAGAAACCTGCTTCAGTTCAATTTCACGCCAAAGGACAGTTGTAGCCTCTATTCATTTATAAAATAGTTCTTCACTTCTGTGATACTTAAAACACTCATTTATTAATACGTGTATGAAATGGCTTCTTTGCTGCCTAGTCCATCCACTCCTGCTGCAGTACCTATCAATCGAATTAAGTTCATGGTAGATTCATTTGTTGTTCTCTTAACTAAAGTCAATCATATTGGTAACAGTAATAACAGAAAAAAGAAAAAAATGGGAGTAAATTGATTATTTTGGACATGATTAGGAGTGTTATGTTTCTCTGAATTGATACGTAAAGATGAATGATATGAGTTGGCATTTAAGGTTTAATTATTAAAGGGAAATCTGATGCATCAGTATGAAATTCAGCAATTACTTCATTCTTTATTAACTGAAAAGAGTAGACTAAACATGATTATTGTGAATAAAATTTATATATAAGTATATTTCGTGCCAGTCATGTTTATGTATCATGTGGCAACATGTTAGCACTTTCTAACCTTGTGGCCTGTTTATTAATTGTCTGTACAATTTCTCCAGGAGGGTGGATCATTGTTATGGAGTTGTATCCTGGTTTTGCTTTATATCGTGGGCTATATGAGTTTTCACAATATGCCTTTAGTGGGGATGCTTTGGGGACCGATGGTATGCGCTGGAGCGATCTGAGTGACAGCACAAATGGCATGAAGGAGGTCTTAATTATCATGTTCGTGGAGTGGTTATTGGTGCTTGTGTTTGCTTATTATATCGATCAAGTTTTGTCTTCAGGAAGCAGGAAAAGTCCTCTTTTTTTCTTGAAAAGATTTCAGAAAAAGCCCCATTCATCTGTTCGGAAGCCTAGTATCCAAAGGCAGAAATCTAAGGTTTTTGTTCAGATAGAGAAACCTGATGTCACACAAGAGGTAAATTTTGTTTGCACTGAATACATTTATTCATTATTATGTATTCTCCTGCTGGTTTTAGAAATTAAGAAACTTAATTTGTATACATAACCATAAGTGGATTTCACAGACTGGTTTCAGAAATTGCTGTAATGATGCCATCTCAGCAGTAGTAGTATTGTAATAGATAATGCTTGAATAACTTGGCAAAACTAGGTGAACATTCTAATTAGGTATGTATTCCATTTGAGAAATAAATAGAAAGAATCTTCAGACACAATCTATTAATTTTAAACACTATATATATATATATATGTATATGTATATCGTTTCTAGAGAAAATTGTATGAGGAAAGTAAACTAAAGTTATTTTATTAGTTCGTACCTGTAGCATAAGTCTGTTACTTACATGCATGACATGTTGTTACTTTTTTCCGCTTTTGTCTTCAGAGGGAGAAGGTGGAGCAACTGCTACTTGAACCGACTATTAATCAAGCAATCGTATGCGACAACATGAGAAAGGTCTATCCGGGGAGGGATGGCAACCCGGAGAAACTTGCAGTGAGAGGGTTGTCCCTTGCTTTGCCTCAAGGGGAATGCTTTGGTATGCTTGGTCCCAATGGTGCTGGGAAGACTTCTTTTATCAATATGGTCAGTTATAGTTGATTTTCATCAGCAATAAACGTTTTTGGAGAATTCCTTGTTTTTCTTCCCCCATCCCTTCCTCCCCCCTTGCAAAAATATGAGCAGGATCTGAAAAATCTATTCAGTTTCTCAAGAGGAAAGAATAATTTTAAGAAAATTGCTGATTTGTTGATGCCTAGATATGCATGAATTCACACAAAGAATATAGACCTCTAATTGGTTTACGTCACTATTATATGAAATTCTTTTACTTATGCCATGGATCCTTTTTTGTTTTTCTTTAGCTGGTTTTCTCCTCAATTAACCAACTTGTATATGCTTACAGATGATTGGTATCACCAAGCCAACCTCTGGTACCGCATATGTTCAAGGTCTTGACTTAAGAACTCATATGGATGGAATATATACTAGCATGGGTGTATGCCCACAGCATGAGTAAGCTAGAATTTCCTCCAAGTTATATTTTTTTAATGTAATATTAAGTTAAATTCATAACAGTTGAGAAATTTTATATATATATTTTTTCTTTTATTATTTTAGCTTGCTGTGGGAATCCCTAACCGGAAGAGAGCACCTACTCTTTTATGGCAGGCTTAAAAATCTTAAAGGTTCAGCCTTAACACAAGTAAGTCTTTTTGAGATAATGTTCGGACTTGGAAAATCTTGCATTATAGTGGGAGAAAAATGAAAAAAAAAAAAATCAGTGGCCAGTCTGTACCTATTTCTAAAATCTGTACACTTCAGTGACAAGCATTGGACAGTAATAGTTTTACCATTCTTTGGTAATATACAATTCTTGTGTATTATGCGTGTGAAACACCAAGAGGAGGATTATGGTTTTATCATTATTAAAAGAAATTAAACATCCTGTTCATGTTATCAGACAAGTTTATGTTATTTCCAATCTTAAATTATTTATGGCATAGTTTTCTGCTAAGAGGGTATAGATCTTCAGATGACATATCTGCTGATTGCTGTGTAGATACAAATTGAATCACTTTCTCTCAGCTTTTATTTACCTCACAAGACAAGATTTGGGCAAAATTTAACTTCCAATCTAATGCTGCAGGCAGTGGAAGAATCGTTGAAAAGTGTAAACCTTTTTCACGGAGGAGTTGCTGATAAACAAGCTGGAAAATACAGTGGAGGAATGAAGAGGAGGCTTAGTGTCGCAATTTCGTTGATTGGAGATCCTAAAGTAGTTTTCTTTTCCATTCAATCTGTTTCAATTTCACTAAACTACTTTTTTCTTTTCGTAAAAGATTCTTGTTATGTTTTCTTGCACTAAATGCTTTTGTTTTGGCAAGGTGGTTTATATGGATGAGCCAAGTACTGGACTAGACCCTGCATCCAGAAACAACTTATGGAATGTTGTTAAGCGTGCAAAACAGGATCGTGCAATCATTCTTACCAGTACTCTCTCTCTCTCTCTCTCTCTCTCTTTGCCTTTAGAAGCACAGATACAAGCTGTTGCATTATTTGTTGTATCTAATATCTGGTTGACGAATATGATCTAGATAGAAGCATATATAAATCTTGTTTACTTTTTGGTTTTATAAACAGATATAGGTTAATAAACCTTTGTTTGCATACACTTTTCAGCACATTCCATGGAAGAAGCAGAAGTCCTATGTGATCGATTAGGAATATTTGTAGACGGTGGCTTACAGTGCATAGGAAATCCAAAGGAGGTAACATTGCTTAATTAACATAGGATAAAATTATATATTTTTTCTTATAAAATAAAATTGATAAAGTTCAGATATTGTCCCTATAAAATTTTCTGTTCGTTTTTTTTTTCCTCATACAATTGAAATATGTTATATTTTGAAAACAAGGTTCAGGTAAATTCAAATCTATGTGTAACAATTTGTGGTGTTTATAAATTTTACACAATGGAAATTAGCTTCCATAAGATATGTGAAAGGTGAAAAAAAAAAGAAGATAAAAAGATCGAGATGACTTTGAAGAGAAGGGGAAGGGTACAAGGAGGGGGGAGGAGGTTGAGGGTGAAGGTGAAAGAAAATAGGGGTATTATGGGAATATAAAAAAGAGGATGCAAATACTGATATTCAAATAATGGGCTTAAGTCCATAGATAGCAAAAAACCTTGGCTTTTACTTTCATTCTTCCTTATATGCGATTGATATTCTTATAGAAGGAAATGTTAAAATCCCTACTGGTTATTCAATGTTCACTTTTTTTTTTTATTTTCTGCCAACTGACATATTTTTTTTATACTTGCTGTTGGTTTATCACAGTTGAAAGCCAGGTATGGAGGAACATATGTCTTCACAATGACAACATCTATGGATCATGAAAAGGATGTAGAGAATTTGGTGCGACAGCTCTCCCCAAATGGTAACAAGATCTACCATATCTCTGGCACCCAAAAGTTCGAGCTACCAAAGGATGAGGTTAAAATAGCAAATGTATTCCAAGCTGTAGAAACCGCAAAGAGAAGCTTCACCGTTTCAGCATGGGGTTTAGCTGATACCACATTGGAAGATGTCTTCATTAAAGTTGCACGCGGGGCTCAGGCATTTGACACCTTGTCATAATTTCATACTCACACATTATACCTGTACTCTCTATAGGGATAAATTTTATTACATGTATCATTCACTAGTGTGTATATAGCCACGATTTTTGTTAGATTCTATCATATTCTTCTTACACCTTTTTTCCAAAAATAAAATAAACATATTAGCCTTTTCATTGTAAAATTAGTATAAGCATTAGTAAGAAATGCAAGTGTTTAAGCGATTTTCTTATTATCAAGCATTGACAAATTATCATAGCTAGCGAAGAGTGACATGAGAAAATGGTTCTGTACAGGCCGTCCCTATATATTTTTTGGCCTTAGGAAAATTTTATAGGTGAGTTTTATTTATTTTCGTTTTATTCTTCCACTTTTTTATGCAAAAATTATTAATTAAAATTTAATATTCAAGCAATATTTTCACATTTCATTCAATAATAATTTATTCTAGTATATCTTATAAATGATCTCAAATTAAATTTAGAAAAATCAATTTTGATTAGTATTATTAAGTGGTTATGGTTAGGGGTTAGGGTTTAGGGGTTATGGGTTTAGGGTTTATGGATTTAGGGTTTAGGGTTTAGGAGTTAAGTGGCAGAGTTTATGGTGTATGGTTTAGTGTTTATGGTTTATGGTTTAGGGATTATGGTTGAGGGTTTAGTTTAGTTTTTAATTAAGAATTATTTTACTAAAGTTATTTAGTTCAGTTTAGTTAGAATAATTTTGTTAAAGTGACAGTTTAGTTTAGATTTTAGGGGTGAGGGATTATGGTTTAGGGTTTAGGGATTAAGGTTCAGGGTTTAGTTTAGTTTTTAATTAAGAATTATTTTTCTAAAGTTATTTAGTTTAGTTTAGTTATAATTATTTTATTAAAGTGATAGTTTAGTTTAGTGTTTAGGGATTATGGTGTAGGGTTTAGGGAGTAGGGTTTAGGGTTTAGTTTAGTTTTTAATTAAGAATTAATTTACTAAAGTTATTTAGTTCAGTTTAGTTAGAATTATTTTATTAAAGTGATAGTTTACTTGAGTTTAAATTTGGATTAATAGGAAGTATTAATTAAGGGTATTAAATTATTAATTATAATATTGATTTATTTATATTAAGACACTACTACAAAAATTGCTTTTAACATTGCTAAGTTAACAGAAAACCGATGTTAACGAAAACGCGGTGGCAAATTCGTAATTAATTGGACATGGTTAACATGAAAACTGATGTTAACAGGAACACGTTAACATTCCAGGTTTTTAACAAAACCGAAGTTAATAGGAATACGTTAACATCGATTTTCCAGGTTTTTAACAAAACCGATGTTAACCTATTATTGTTAACATCGGTTTTACAGGTTTTTAAGAAAATCGATGTTAATATGAAGATGTTAACATCGGTTTTTCAATGAAAACCGTTGTTGTTGTTATTATAAGACCTGACCCCCAAATTAAACATCCTCACTCTCACGCCTATCTCTCACTTTTAGTGTTGCCCTTCACTGCGCCTATGACGGTCACGGTCACGGTCACCTGAATCGCTGTCATTGTTGATGTCGACTCACTCTCATGGAGGTTCCATTATCGGTGTCGGGTTCCATTGTCTGGTGTCGCGGCTCCCACAAGGTATGTGTCCTTCCATTGATGAAACCATTTGCTTCTTTTTCTTCTGCATTTGTGTTCTTCTGAGCTTCTTTTTGTCTTGTGTAGCTTCTTTTCCACTGTTGGTGTAACTTCTTTTGGTCTTTACTAGCAAGAAAAAGTGTGACCTAAGGGAACAAAGCCAACAAAACTATGAGCTTATACCTTTTCTCTTGTGTTCAAAGTTCTTATAATGTAATGGACATGCTTTGTGACTGTGTGTAGATTGATTTTTTTTATTTGTTTTCGAGATGCTTGTAATGGTTAAAAGTTTTGCATATTGTAGAATATCTTATGAAGCAACTCATTTTGCATATTGATTCCTGGACCACAAAGTAGTTAATGGTTAGGATTGAATGTTATGGATTTGAGAAACTTGTGTAGATGGCTGGTTGAAGAATTTAGGACAGCTTAGTGGCTGATTAAGTATACCAACAAGGTAGCCTATTAACCATTAAGTAATGAGAATTTAGGACAGCTTAGTGGCTGATTTTAGTGTTTTCTACAGGTAAAGATTTTAGT
>CM023944.1:28393137-28415268 GCA_013407115.1 Glycine latifolia | reverse complement strand
TGGAAGAAGAGGCGGCAATTATCTTGTGTCAGTTGGAGATGTATTTTCCTCCTTCATTTTTCGACATAATGGTTCACTTACTTGTTCATCTGGTCAGGGAAATTAAAATGTGTGGTCCCGTTTATTTACGGTGGATGTACTCGGTTGAGCAATACATGAAGATCTTGAAAGGGTATACAAAAAACCTACACCGCCCTGAAACATCCATAGTTGAAAGGTACATTGCAGAAGAAGTTGTAGAATTTTGTTCAGAGTACCTTGAAAAGGCAAAACCTGTTGGGCTTCTCGAGTCCCGGCATGATGACAGAGTGGGAGGAAAGGGTTCACGAGGGCTGCATGTTATAATGCCTGGTTTACAGGAATTGCAACAAGCTCATTTGAATGTCCTGACTAACAGTGATGAAGTTCTGCCATATATAGTTCGTCATGAAGCCTTAGTCAAGGAAAGTAATCCAAGAATGACGAAGAATAGGTTGTTGAAAGAGCATAACAAGAATTTCCTGAATTGGTTTAAAGATACAATATTTAGTGATGAATCTTCATCTGAAACAACGAGAAAGTTAGCAGATGGGCCTAAAAGAAATGTTAGAAGTTGGCAGGGCTACGATACCAACAAGTACTCACAAAACAACAAGATGACAAGAGCACAATGCAAAACAGTGGGGTTAGCCTTAGGGCTGAGTCGCAACACTTCGCTACTGTGCATGACCACATTTCCCGTTTAGCGTGCATGCCTTACTTTGGAGTCATTCATGACATCTGGGAACTTAATTATGTTACATTCAGTGTGTGTGTTTTCAAGTGTAAGTGGGTTGATATCAATAGCGGAGTGCGAACCGAGGACTTGGGATTTACTTTGGTTGATCTTAACAAGCTAGCTTATCAAGATGAACCTTTCATCATGGCATAACAAGCTAAACATGTGTTTTATGTCCGAGATCCATGTGATGAAAGGTGGTCAGTGGTACTACATGGAAAAACCATTGATATTACTCTTGACGATACTGGTGTCACTCAATTCTTGACACAAATGCCTGACGTCAACAGAGAAGATTATGATGATGACGTTCATGCAAATCATAATGATCATGATGAAGAAGACTTAATTAACATCACTTAATGTAATTTGTTTGCCTTATTAACTTGATTGCATTTTTTATAATTTCATAAGTATCCTAACTTGTTAGAATATGTTTACTTATCTTTCTTTTTGTTTTTAACAGGATCATGACTACACCACCGAGCTCCCCTCCTCGACCTAAGTCAGCATCTTCGCCATATATGGCGAAGAAGACTAGGAAGGCAACACAATTGAGGTCACTGGCTACCAGACCTGCTGGTGCTGACAGACTAGTGGTTCATGTGGATCCTGCCATTGGGAAGACTGATGGTCCTCAGGCAAAGAAATTAAGGACGTATCTAGGGATTATGGCTAGAGACAAGGTGGATGTGACGATTGCTAACTGGAAGGAAGTTCCTGCAACGCAGAAGGAGTTGATTTGGGAGGACATTTAGTTATTACAATTAAATGTCCAATGTGATTGCTTGTAGTAATACAATTTAAATGTTATAGTAACTGTTAAACCCTCTTGATTGTAACGCAAGCTGAATTTGATATACCTGAAGCGTTTAAGCAACGGACGAAGAAGCAAATTCTGCAGACAGTGGGAGAATGATGGAGGCAGTTTAAGTCAGACCTAACCTCTAAATGGGCTCTGGCACAAGGCAAGGACGACGATGCTGACATTGTCTGTGAGAAATACAACATCAGTAAGGAAAAGTGGCACCAATTTTGTAAGACACGTAGAGTCGCTTCCTGGGAGGTTCGTTGAGTTACATTGTTTTACAATTTCAGAATTATAAAGCCAATCAAGCGTACTTTTTAAACCCTATTTGTGTAATTCTTATAGGACGTTAGAAAGAAGGCCCAAGCCATTTAGAAATTGAACACTGCCCCTCACAGGTTGTCTCGCGAGGGTTACGACTTGTTAGAGAAGAGATTGATGGAGGAAAAACAAAAGAAACAATTGGAGGAAGCAACCCGTGATGATAGCACGGATACCATCATTCATCCTCCGTCCCCTGTGAGACGACACGTGAAGTGGAAGCTGGCTTGCACCAAAAAAATTGGGCAAATGACTTCTGAGGCGGCATATGAGATTGCAGAGAGGATTGTAAGTCAAACAACAAGCTCATACACCTTTAATGAATTTTTGCCTTATAAATTACAAAACTAATGTTCTACTTATTTTGATCGCATGATTCCTTGGATGAGCAATCCACATAGGGTAGCTTTGTTGCCAGTGGACGTCAGGATGTCCTGACTGCTGCCATTGGATGACTAAAGCACCTCGGCCGTGTCCGTGGTGCTGGAGCCGGTGTGACCATCACACAGTACTTCAAACCGGCTCCATCAACCTCTCGCAAGTCGAAGTCCATGGCACCTGAAGACTTGGATTGCCTAAAAGACAACATCAGGGTAGAGTTGGAGCAGTCGATCACTGAAAGAGTTAGGTAGCAAATAATGATGAGTTTCATCCACCTCCAGTCCCAGATGCAGACCCAGATCCAATCTCAGGGTGCCATGTCGCCTCTAGATCTTCAGTCATGTCCTTATGGTGCCCGTGTCAGCACCAAGGGAAGCTGTGTTGATCATTCAGGGAATGACCCAGACACGGGTGCATCTGACAGGCGTGGGTTGTATGTCAATGGCAATCCTCCCCGCCTGGTTTCCCTTAGAAGGGTTTATGAGGGGTCGACAACCATGCATAGTGTCCTTCTTGCCCATGATCAGGTCAAGGTGGGTGTTGAGGAAGTTCGAGATGTCGAGGCTCGCGTCCTTGTACCCACTAACGAGGTTCAGTTAGTGGAGCAGGCCCTTAACACCTTCCTTGCTTGGCCGACACATCTTGTACATGCTATTTTGAACAAGGTATCACATTTTTGCCTTGTTTCTTCTCATTTAAGAATGATTTGTCTCATATAAAGTCAAGACGATCATTCACTTATGTTTCTTAACTGTGTAGGATTAACAGGTACCTGAGGGACCGGTGAAACCTGTACAGAAGCCAGAACATATTGCCGATCCCCTGTACCAGATCGCATTGACCATCCCTTATCTTTTCCTCAAACCCATGCAGGTGCAATGGGACCCTACTATGTTCGGGCTGCAGGTTGAGGACTTCCCATTGTACATAAAGCATGAGGATATTTCTGAGATCATCCACGGTGATCAATGTCTGAGCATCTCCGTTATACAACTGTGGATTCTGTAAGTCACTTTCAATTGGCTACCGTTACATAACTAATTGTTTTATATTCTTACATAATTGACTTTATTTTCAAAACAATAGGAATATGGCTGAGTTATGTCTGCAATCGGATCATGGCGATGTGTTTGGATTCATGGAGCCACAGTCCATATAGAGATCAGGGCAATCTCAATTTGAATTGGAGGACTATATCAAGAAATGGATGTAGAGTTCACAGAAAGATGTCTACCTTGCAGTGTACTTGAATGGGTAAGTAAAAATGTACAAAAGAATTTAATTAATGTATGAAGTATAATAACTTCTTTTTCTCCAATGTAGTGCACATTGGCAACTGGTCGATATATGTCCTAAGGCCAATGTTGTCGTGTGGTTATGTTCGTTGCACCACAAGCCTAATAACTACCTCAAAGGAATTATTAACAGGTAGGTTGTTATTTGTCAGACATTTCTGTTTTTATTTCTAACACATGAATATGTTAATTGTACAATATGCATGCATATTTCTCTTGAGCAGTGCTTTGAAGGGACTCCATGACACTCAAGGAAATAAATCAAAGGCTACTACTAAATGGATTGCGCTTAAAGTAAGTCTTTTAATAAATCATGGTTTATGTATTCAAAATAACTTTTATTACCATTTACACTAATTTCCATTTAACTTTGACCATGTTATTGAATTTAGTGTAATAAGCAAAAAGGAAGCACTGAGTGTGGCTATTATGTCATGCATTGGATGTCCATGATAGTCCAAGGAGGCTTCATGGATAACTTAGACATGGTAATTGTCTAATTCAAAACTAATTTCATTTTTTTACTTGTTTTTATTTATACTTATTAAATTATGTTTTATTATGTCATGCAGTATTTCACTCATGAAAGACCACTGCAAGCCGACAAATTGAAGGGTATTAGGGTTCAGTGGGCTGCATATTATCTTAAAGTTAGAGATGAAATATCAGATTAGGTGGTTAAGGGATTTTTAAACAATTGTATATAAACAATTGGTTAGGAAATCATTTTTATGTACATTGACACTATTGAATTTTATTTGTTATTGAAATAATATTTTATTGTATTGTATTCTAAAATTGGATGGATGTGTAGTATTTAATTTACAAGTTGAAGAACTGGTAAAATTAAAAAAACAGAAAAAATATAAAAAATAAAATAAAAAAACAACATTGGTTTTCTTAAGAAAATCGATGTTATCTTAGACTATAACATCGGTTTTCAGGAAAAACCGATGTTAACTTAAACTACAACATCAGTTTTCAATGAAAACCGATGTTGTTACATAGATAGGGACATCAGTTTTGCAAAGAAAACCGATGTTGCTACATAAATAGGGACATCGATTTTCGTTGAAAATCGATGTTGTAGTGTAAGTTAACATCGGTTTTCTTAAGAAAACCAATGTTGAAGTTCCAGCTTTCACATTTTTTTATGTTTTTATTTATTAGATAGCGACATCGGTTTTTCAGTAAAAACTGATGTTGTTTACTTTTCGTTAACATCGGTTTTGAAAATCGATGTTAACTTCCACACTTTCAACGTCGCTTGATTCAACATCGGTTCAAAACCAATGTGGAATGTAAAAAATAACTGATATTGAATGTTGTTTTTCTAGTAGTGAGATAGTCATAGATGGCTGATTCATCATCGTCTACTTCTTCACCGTCTGGATCCGATGATGAGGGTGAGCCCAGTGTTAGATTCAAGTGTTTGAAGAATCAGAAGAAGTATTACAAGAAGTGTTTTGATATTTGATTCATGCTTTGTAATTTTTAGTTTGTTAAAGTTTGGTTCATTAAAAGGAATAATCTAATAATCCATTTGCAGCTATCAAAATTAACAGACATGCATTCATACTTAGGATTAGAATCACTTAAGTATACACATTCATATAGAAATGCATTAATAAGCCTGAAACATGCATAAAATGATTTATCACTGGAATAATCGATTACATAGGTAAATAATCGATTACATAAGCACTCTGCATAATTCTGTGTAGTATAGAAGGTGATTTAATCGATTACCAATTATTTGTAATCGATTAAATAGGCTAGAGGCAAAAGTGAAGCTCACTGGAATAATCGATTAAAAGGTAAAATAATCGATTACTTTGATCATGCTTATTTTCCAGAACTGCTACGAACACTTTAATCGATTAAATGGTCGAATTAATCGATTACATGAGTTAAATTAATCGATTACATTAGCGAAATAATCGATTACAGTCTGTTAAATCTGTTTTTTTATAAATAGGCATGCAGTGACTCTGACCAGAAGTGATAGATTTCGAAAGTACTCATTACTTACAAAAGTTCTATTGTTCTCTGAGTGATAAAAAGCATAAAAGAGAGTCTTTTAAAGTCTTGTTGTTCTTAGAAGTGTAAAATATGAAGGTTGCATAGAAGAAGAAAGATAATAGTGTTCATTCATGCATTAATCTGTTTCAAGATCATTCAAGAAGGCATTGCATTCATCACCAGGTTATCAATTTCGTTTGAAATCCTTTCAGCTGCAAATGGAAGTTTAGGTGATATCCTTCTTGAACCTTATGCTTAACTCTTTGTGAGATTTAATTCTGTATTTTACAGTGTGTGTTGTAATTGTCCATGTAACAAGTTAGAATTCTTTAAAGCAAAACTAGATAGGGTTTCTAGTGGGTGAAACTGAGTGGTGTGCTCAGGTTCTAAAGTCTTTAGATAAATCTTAGTGTTAGATTTAGAATTTTGCCTAGGGTGGGTGAAAGAGACTTGGATGATTGCTTGTAAAGAACAGAATCTTGTTAGTGGAACTCTAATCTGGTTTGGATTAGAAGACAACTGGATGTAGCCTCAAGTGGTTAGAGGTGAACCAGTATAAATTTGTGTGTAATTGTGTTTTGATTTACATTACATTCAATTGCTTGTGGTATTAGATTGTGAATCAATTCTGATTTTGTTTCAGCACAAGAGTTAAGTGATTGGAAAAGAGAATATTGCTTATTAAAAGTGTTTGGTTTAAAGATACGATCCATTGTTTATCTTCCGCTGAGTTTGAATTTCAAGAAAAGTCAAAAAGTTTTATAAACCAATTCACCCCTCCCCTCTTGGTTTATTAGATTAGATATTCATTGTATTTTCACCCAGGGCACACACGTTTCATAGGCTGTGTGGAACGAGGACACATCTCGAGTGTTGAAGACTCAACGTGGTAAAGTCACGGGGGGGCCAGACTGTGACAATATACCTGACATCATTGCTGAGATGTTAGGACAGGCTAGATTCCTACATGTCGCACGCATGAGACATATTAAGGAATGCAATTCTGAATTGAATAAATTAAATATTGTTATAGTTTAAGCTACAAAAATGTTTTTGTTTATAACTATATATACGAATTGATTATTGTTAATTTTAATTTAGATCGATGTTGCGCTTATTAGTGCTCTGATTGAGAGGTGGAGACCAGAGACACATTCATTTCACATGACGCAAGGAGAGATGACTATCACGTTGGAAGACGTGGCTGGTATCTTAGGATTGCCTAGCGACGACAATGTTGTCAGTGGATCCACCTCTGATGAGTGGGCCATCGTGATTGAGGAAGTTTTTGGTCATGTTCCTCAGGAAGAGGGTGAGTTGAAAGGTGGACTTCTGTGTCTATCTTATTTTGATAGGCATTATGCGCATTGGGGTGAGGTAGCTACGGATCCCGTAGAAATCATGCGGTTTACGAAGGCGCACATTGCGCGTATGATTGAAGCATGACTACTATGCGACAGATCCGGGGGGAGCACTGTCGGTTGTCGCTATGTCCCATTGCTTACAGGGGACTTCAGAGATATAGGTAGCTATAGCTGGGGCTTTGCGGTCCTTGCACATTTGTTTAGACAAATGTGTGAGTGTACAAATCCACAAAGAAGTGACATTGGTGGGTGTCACGTGCTTCTCCAGATATGGGCGTGGCTCAGATTCCCACCCATTACTCCAGCTATTCCTCAGCCTACTCAGTCGAAGTGGCATTATGGACACAGGTATGTGTTATTATTTTCTGTTATTAACTATGTATTAATGAGTCTTATAAGTATTCTAATGTCAGTTATTTTGAAATTAGGTTTAATGCTTTAGGCCGGTACCGAGCACACGAGCTTCTTTGGTATCGCCTAATATTAGATTCCCTTTGTCGGGAGGAGGTACGTATTGTGATTTATAAGACTTTTGGTTGATGTACTTTGATAATTTACATTTTTGGTTGTTGTTCTTTCATAATTGTGTTTTAATTATTTTGTGCAGGTCGTTTGGCAACCATATGCAGGCTACAATTTCCTTGGTGCATCTGAGCAGCAGCGACTGTTATGGATGGCTAGTACTCCAGTTATATGCTTCCACACAGTTGAGTATTCTCATCTAGACAGATGCATGTGGCAATTTGGGAGGGATCAGCCAATCCCACGAAGGCCTACGAAGCTGAAGGGTGTGCATGACCTATCCTTGCGAGGCAAACAACAAGATAACTGGGGCCGTAAGCTGAGACCCTTTATACGGTG
The DNA here is from genome assembly GCA_013407115.1 of Glycine latifolia. Classification (NCBI taxonomy): domain Eukaryota; kingdom Viridiplantae; phylum Streptophyta; class Magnoliopsida; order Fabales; family Fabaceae; genus Glycine; species Glycine latifolia. The sequence continues at coordinate 28,407,459 of CM023944.1, read as the reverse complement.
ATGGGAGGTTAGGGACCAGCACATCAACCTGCCCCCACTACTGCATGGGTTACTGTCACCAAACCATGAGTACATGGTTTGGTTCAGGGAGAATGGGAAGCGCTATATGTCGAAGAGGGGTGCCAAGACTGGTCGTGGTGTAAGTGTTGTTTAATTATAATTTTGATACTTATATTCATTATCATAGATTTAATGTTTGGACTAATGTAATTATTTTGTAATTTGTAGATTGATGGCCTGGAGATGCTGTACTGTGCAACTGGCGGTGAGCAGTGGCTGGGATACACCCTGGAGTGGATGCATGAAGAGATTGGTCGCATTATTTGTATCTTCAGAGAGAGCTGTCGACTGGAGGAGTCCGGCCCACATGCACCCCCATCGCAGCTTCAGCACAACCCACAAGTATATGTGGATGTTCCCCATCGTAGACAGGAGGGACATGGGGTAGAGCATCGACGAAAAGCCATGCCCAATGTTCCTGAGCCCATAGGAACTCTGAGGCCTCACATTGATGGTTGTTTTAGGCCGCCACTGATAGGTCGTACATACGGCAGCCAACCTATTTATTACTATGCTACTCAGCAGGGGGACATGGGATATGAGGGAAGAAGTTCGCAGATTCCTAGTCCTCCACTGCCAGACTCCCAGACACAGCCTATATATTACGCTATTGCTTTGGCCATGGCTTCAGGGGTTGCAGTTTCTGGGAGCAGTAGTGATGTACCTCCTGCGGATTGGAGTGCTGCTGATATTGACCGTATGCTCACTCAGGTTGATTATTCTCCGAGCGGTTGTAGGGATTGGCCATCACATGTACCACAAGGCACCCCACTTCCTGATTATCCCTGACCATCATCGCCAGAGCAAGCAACTCCATACCCACCTGCAGACGTAGAGCCTTCGCAGGCAGGCCCTTCTCAGGTAGGCCCTTCTTGTGCCCATGGCAGACGGAGGTTACCTGATCATCAGGCACGTTATTGCCAATGGCCACCAGAGTCATAGATTTAATTTATATTGTGTGAATATTATTTGTTTGTAATGGACTTTAATTTTTCATGCACCACTTCCTTTTGCATTTTCATGCATTGATTCGTCATTCAACCCTATTTCATTCCCTTCATTCATTAAACCCAGTTCACAGAACGAGTTATTTCATCAAACCTTGCATGGAAGAGTCGACAACTTGTCCTCATTCCATGTTCTACTATGGAAGAACAGCCACCGTCGATTCGGACCACGCAAAGTTGGTTGAAGTAAGATACATCATGTGGAATTGCAAAATGACATTGACAATACTATGACGAATGCTATTAAAACATTGTGCGGTCCTTCATACGGTGGCCAATAAAGTTGACAGAACACATGCCTGCTACACCATGTGGGAAGGCTAAAATCTCATACAAAATTCACAACACTATACACTATGCACATTGGATTCCAGAAAAGCCTCTATCAAAAAGACAACCACACAACTATAAATAACACAAGACACTGTTAACACAACCACACAACATACCTCATTCCCTTCATTCAATATTAACACTATGACATTCTTAGGAGAAACAAACAGTCAAACCATTGCTAACTCCAGATTAGCATTCATTTTTCCAAATGGATCAATGAAACACAACGAAACAGGTGTTTGTTTTCAATGTCCTACACCAATACCAATGTGAGTTCTTAATCAGTGTTCTTTTCAGACACTCAAGAGTAGGATGCACAACACCCTTTAGCTAAGCAATGACTAATTTGTTGATGAAATCTACTACCGACAGTCATCGCTAGATGTAGGTGAGCAATATTTTTTTCGTTCTCTGCAACTAAAAAATGATGATGATGTTTGCACAATGTTAATGTGCAATGAACAATACCCGTGTGTTGGCCCTATAGAAATTTTATGTACCATCAATAGAACACCCGATGGTATACTCAACCTACTTCGATCCACCATTGTCCTCACACATGATGCAATACTATATTACAACGACAAGTGGAATATACCACGACAAGCCAATTTTGTGGGTTATTCCTTCACTGGAACAAATCCAATAAGGTTTAAAATTCCTTCAGATGCAACATTGAAACACTCAAGAATGTCATCAAGTAAGTTATGCCTGTTGGGGTTTCCCGTTATGGAATTCACAACTCACAGGTGGTAAGAAAATTGTTTTTTCGACAGCCAGCCTATGCAAAATATTCAGACTACACAATTGAATATCACATAATAGAGTTGACAAGCGATGAAGATGTGTTAAAGATGTTAGCAGAATCCAACTACTGGAAATGTTTTTGTCCAATAGAGATTTTAGCTATTTTTAACAAACCAGTTACCCAAATGGAAGAAGACATGTCCGCTGCAGATGTTGGGCATCATGCTCAGTAGACCGATTCAAATGGAACAACACATGGTCGCTGCACAACATCTTTGAAAGTATGATTAGTGTGGTTTTTTTCGTATTTCAGTTTTTATTGTTATTTTGATTTTATTAAGTAGTGTTTATTAAGTTTGGTTATTTTCAATTGTTATTGTTATTTCAATTGTAGGTTCCATTATTTTCGTTTTATTAAGTTGTGTTCATTGTCATTTGTATGTCTGTCTCTAATCTCAATTACTGTTATTCACGGTGTTTTTAATTATTATTATGTCCGACCTACATGTGTTTAAATACTACTTAGAATTGAAAATTTCCAAAAAAAAAACCCTATTTTTAAAAAAGCAAACACATATACGAATTGACAAATGATTAACGTCTAAATACATATACTACTATTTAAAAAACATCATTACAAAATCATGAAATAACACCACGATTAGGACAAGCTCTCCGATTATGTCCAACTTGCTTGCAAATACAGCATTTGATGCGTCTTTGACTTGTCTCGACTTCGTCCATCTCGTTACGTATTCTAGTGGACCTTGGACGACCCTTTGCACGCAACATGTGCCTATCAGGTATGACAACTGGATCTTCACTCGGTGGAATAACACATTCATTACCAATTGGCTGCCATGGCAATGAGTAAGCCTTAACCAAAGTACTTACCAGGAAGACATCATCCACATACTGAAAAGGAATATGACGAACATGTAAAGCAGCAACTACGGCGTGACTACATGGGTATATGAAGGCCTTAAACTTGCCACACCGACAAGAACGCTCTGCAAGGTTGACTAAATATGACCTATCCCAGCCCTCGTCCACCTCAAATAATGTTTGATCAACATTATATGTGTGTACATGGTGGCCTGTAGCAAGGGACTGATTATGCCTCATATCATCAACCAGAGTTTTGCAATGCCGTTATGAATGGTGAACTCGTGAAGCAGCCGCTTGACCCCTGCATACAAAATAATGAACCAATCTACTATACGTGTGCTTCACCAGAGCTGTGATAGGCATGTGTCTTGCTCCCTTCAACATCCTGTTTACTGATTCAGACAAGTTTGTTGTCATATGGACAAATCTTCTCCCATCTACATGATATGCATGTGTCCACTTTTCCTTAGGGATGCTATCAATCCATTCTGCAACCTCAGGACTCGTATCACTAAATTGTGCAAACGCTATCTCAAAATCAACCATAGAGGGAGTATAACCTGCAAAAAAATCATACCATTAACACTATTCCGGTTACAGATATATCCACGAGTATATATTCAAAATAGTTGTTAAGCATACCTAAATTCATTAGGGTCTTCTTCAATTTTTCATTCCCGAACCTTTGATTAAAATTACTAGCAATATGACGAAGGCAAAACACATGATGCACAAAAGGTGGTTGCCAACCAACATGATTCTCCACAGCAGATAATATACTCCGGTGCCTATCTGAAATGAGACATATGTTTTGCCTTTGGGTAACGTGGAAGCGAATGTTAGCAAGGAAGTATTTCCAGGCTTCCAAAGTCTCCCCCTCAACAGTGGCAAATGCCAGTGGCAGACATTTATTATTTCCATCCTGAGTCGTGGCAATCAACAATTTCCCTTTATACTTGCCATACAAATGAGTCTCATCAATTTGAATCATGGGTTTGCAAAAATTAAAAGCCTCGCAACACTGTCTGCAAGTCCAAAAAATGCGATGAAACACACGTTTTGCCCGTATCAATCGATGTCCCACAAAATACTCGTTTGTTTGAATATCATAAAAAGAACTTGGTGAAAAATGAAGCATATAACGACACCACCTGAGCAAAAATGCATAAGATTCTTCCTAATCCCCATAAATCATTGTCATTGCTTTCTGCTTCACATACCATGCCTTTCGATACGAAACTTTAAATCCATACGAATGGCTAATCCTCTCCTGAACCAATGTAATTGACACAAACGGTTCCTCCTTTATCATTCCTAACAATGATATTGTAACATTCACATTAACAACACATCTTCAAGAACCATTATTAAAGACATAAAGAGGAAATTAAATAAAAACATACCTGTTACAAGTGAAGCAATAACATTAGTATCAAGCTGTCTGTGACCCTATGTAATATGGTCATTCAGACAATTGTGTTTTCCACCCCATTTTGAAACAAGCCACTTCTCACTGTACGCTGGTTTCATTACCCTAACCCTCCATGGGCAACCCTCGTTATGAGCAATACAACTCATGCTTATTAAGTTAGGCTTGCTTTCAATCACAAATGCTTCTTGATGCTCCTTCATGAGGTTTAGCTTAATTGCTAATTGTGTGTCCTTTTTGGAGTCAAATTCCTGTTTAATAAACAACTCATCCCCTAATTTCCATGGACCCTGCACTGAACCCAAACCCGAAGCAGAACCGGTAAAAGATTGTTCTTCACTTGGATGATTCCAATCAATATATGTGTAATATGGAATCCATCCCAATAAGGAATGAGCTCACCACCTGCACATACAAAATCAGTTTAATAGACATATCAACCAAATAAAATACTATAACATAGAAACATACATATATGACTATTTTTTAATTCATTTCATTCATCTAACCTACCTTCAACAGGTTGTTCAGGTTGAGTAGATCCAACGTCCGGATGATGACTGATTTGAGATGACCCCACATCACTATCTTCTTGAAATTTAGTCACATGCACACCACAATCCTCATCATTATCTAACGCACTAGCATCCTCCTCAAGAAGACGATCTTCTATTGCAATATTTTCATCATCATCATCCTCTTCATCATCATCCATAACCCAAGTTGGGTCATGTTCATCTTCCTCAGACACGTTTACAACTGGACCAATATATGATGATCTAATATGTGCAAAATTGAAAGCAACTAACCTCATGGTTAAACAACATCCTCTACTCCGGTAAAATCCATGCACAACTCTACAAAATCCTTCGTTGCCTGCTTGAAAAATTCTTTCATTACCAATTCTATGTCTTCATCATCCACAACTTGAAAAACCCATGTATTGTTCACGTTGCCATAATCTTGCCGTCAGCAAAATGATACATTGGTTGTCTAGCATACCTAATTTTTGTTGTATCTTCTGATGTAATTCACCCAGTGTTGAGCTTCGCTTGATACGTGTATGCCTTTTCTCCCCTTCAAAAATAACACCCCATCACCCTTCAACTTTCCTTCCATTAAAAAATAACACAACACGAACACACTCTTCACCACCTGAACTCATTTATTGCCGTCAACAATACTCCTGCAAATGACTATCTTAATATAAATAAATCAATATTACATTAATAATTAAATACCTTTAAATTAAAGTACATTACATTTAATTATCCTAAATAAATCAAAATTATAATTAATAATTTAATACCCTTACTTAATACTTCCTATTTATCAAAATATAAACTAAACTAGACTATAACTTTAATAAAATAGTCCTAACTAAACTAAACTAAATAACTTTATTAAAATGATTCTAAATTAAACACTAAACTAAACCATAAACCATAAACACTAAATCATACACCATAAACACTACCACTTAACCCCTAAACCCCTAAACCCTAAACCATAAACCCTAAACCCATAACCCCAAAACCCTAAACCATAAACCCTAAATCCATAACCCATAACCCCTAATCCCTAAACCCTTAAACCATAACCCCTAACCCCTAACCCCTAATCCATAACCCCTAACCCTAACCCTAAACTAACATATCATCTAAAATAATTTTATATAACAGTCTCTAACCATTTTCTACGAAGCTAACATCTACGTCAATAAAAATTACCTACGTTGCTAACATTTCTAATTCAATAATATTCAAAATTATTAAATTTACTTACTTGTTGGGAGAGTTTCGCTGCAGAGATAACTCACTCCCAATCTGTAGAGAAAAACTTCAAAAACTTTTAGGAAAAATGTGAAATGGTAAATGTATGAAAAAGTAAAATTTTTTTGGATTTTATGGGGATCAAACACGCCCAAGTTTGGCTACCCCATATTGGTAAATAGTTTGCAAACTACACCAAATTTGTAAAAATGTAATATTTTGGTTTTTTTTGCCGAACTTTTCCTTTTATATCTAATTCTTAATAATCCAACTTTTGATATCTGTCAATTGGTTAATTTTTTTTTGTCTAATTTAATTTTTACTTTATGACTCAATACGCCTCAAAGTATTTTATTTTAGGTGTTTTTTTCCCACTTCGTCTCCAGCTAATCTCGAGTCATCTTTCATAAGCATTGGCAAAAGCATTCTAACTTCTAAGTGTATTTTTTTCTTCTCAAATTGAATGAATAGAAAGTTAATTAAACTAAACTTTCCAACAAAAAATTCGACGTGAAATCCAAAAAAATAAATTTGAACATTCATTAGAAACAATGAGAATATTTGGACAGATATTTGCCAAGAGTATCATTTTCAGATACTCGGTAGAGCAAGTGAAATTAAGTAGGTTTTGGGAAAATCTTGGACCACATCCAAAATTAGCAAATTATTAGGAGGAACTAAAAAAAATTATTTACAAGTATCGCGTTGCTGTTCCAACAATTTATCTTGCTTGAATTAATATCTAGTTATTGAAAGAGAAAAGGGATAAAATATTTTTTAAAAATTATTGAAATAGCCGAAACTGGAGAATCAAAGTCTCACATTCTAAATTATAAAGATGAACTTACTTAAAAAAGGGTTTCGCTTCATCCTAATCATTTATTTCTTAAAATTTAATGTTTAAGATTAATTACTCAGTATAATAATTAAATTTTAAGAAAATAAATAATAAATATAAGAAATAATTCTAAAAAAATTACTTTTGAAATAAGTTAATTCTTCTTAAATTATATATTATAATATGAGGAAAATTTAGTTCGTGAGTCACAAAGTAAAAATTAAATTAGATGTTAGGCTCACATAAGTAGTGTTAAAGAGTAATTAGTGAGTCACATAAATAGTTAGGCTTGATCTCGATCTGATAACTCATGTAGGTAATAACGACCACATTATATACTATTAATTGCTTTATTTACTTAGATGTTGTTGATGTGTTATATGTAAGATCATATCTAAAATAAGCAAAAACAAAAATAGATGATGTGTTAAAGAGTAATTAGTGAGTCACATAAATAGTAAACGTTTACTATTTCACAACCAATTTGATATGAATCAACCTAACCAAAGGACAAGAATATTCGGTTAACTATACATATCTTCAAGTGAAGATTTCTTGAACTGAATTCTGTTTTAATCTCATTGTTTTCTCACTTTATGTATCCCTCAAGTCCCCTTAAGAACTAGATAAGAAAAAAGAAAAAGTATTAATTGGTGAAACTTCATTTCCGTGATGTTCAAAGTGTACCTGTTTTCATCTTGTTGGGGCTTATGCTCCTTGCTCAAGCACATGGAAATGATAAGAAAAGTGAGTTTTATCAGCTCAAGAGAGGAGATTTGCATCTGAATTTGACAAATTATGGTGCATCACTTATCTCTGTTATTGTACCTGATAAACATGGTGTGTTTTATATTCTTAGTTACACATGTAAGTTGTTTAATTTAATTAATTATGGTCTTTGAACAGCAATCACATAAGCCTTTTTCTTTTATCTTGTTTGTCTCTTCAGGGAATCTAGGTGACATTACCCTTGGGTACGATGACATTGAGCAATACAAGGTATGATCAAAAGCTCAATTCTTTTGTGATTCAATTAACTAATTCAAACAAAAAAAAACCATAGGTTAATTTCATTGATTTTATTCTCCCCGGCTCTCTCTGTTTTTTTTTCTATCTTTTTAATTCGGTATGTTTTGTTTGTTTATTCTGAATGGTGGCTAGCTTTATATAGAGTAACCCAAATAATATGAATTGACGAAGAAACCAAAGCATTGATCAAATTTATCCCAAAATTGTCTTTTTGTTTTCCATCATATTCGTTCACTTGTGTCCAATTAATGATTTATTGAATAAAATGACACTAAGATGAATTTTCCCCCCTTATGGTGGTGTACAAGGAAGATTAACAATCTACTTTAAAGTAACAAATTAACCGATTAATGATTCTTTTTCACCTTAAAACTTTTTGCAGAATGATTCATGGTACTTCGGAGCCACTATTGGACGTGTGGCAAATAGAATTGGACACGCTCAGTTCACATTGAATGACCATATCAATAAATTGCCCGCTAATGATCACGGGAACAGCCTCCACGGTAATTAATTATTAATCAGTTGATCATAGAAGTTCATGCCATTCCACACATATAAGCCGTGGCATTATGCATAATTTAATTTACTAATTGATGATTCTGTCCAAAAAAAATTACATTATTGATGAAATTAGTTATAACTGAACAACTTGTGTCAATGAAATATCACGTGGTTTCAAAGGGTTCAGTGATGTTGTATGGACAGTAAAAAGTCACAAATTAGGAAGATGACCACATAACATTTACCTATGACAGTCATGACAATGAACAAGGTAAACTCTTTAACTTCAGTTTTAATTATAAGAGAAATGATAGGAACTCACTCTTTCACACACTGTCACGTGGGAGCACGAATTTGACATTGAAATATCAATTTTCTAGGCTTCCCTGGAAGACTTGAGGTAAGTGTGACCTACATGCTCATTGGCAGAAATAAATATAGTCTGAAAATGATTGCCAGGCCAAAAGACAAAGCCACACTAGTGAACCTGGCGCATCACACAAACTGGAATCTAAAGGGCCAGAATAGTGGTGACATTCCATCCCACGAAGTTCAAATTTTTGGCTCAAAGATCACACCAGTGGACAAGAAACTCATCCCCACCAGAAAATTCGAATCCGTGAAGGGCACCCCATATGATTTCTTTTAGAATTCAAACTCAATTTTGTTTTTATCTCTTTCTTATTACCAAAAGAATTCAAATCCAAATTGAATTCTTTCACCACCAATCTAGAAGCTTATGGAAACTTGAAGAAACTTATGGAAACTTGAAGAACCTAGAAGAAGATAAGTTGTAATTTTATCAAAATGTGTTGGCAAGATTATCTTATATGAGTTGGAAAATGAATTGGTCAAAGGAGATGAAAACTAGTGGTTATTATAGGTTGTTAAATTCAAGATGAACTCTTCTATGTTCATCTATATATATGTCTTGTATGTTAGACATTTTTTATATACGAGTGAAAGAAGAAAAAAGTGAGTGAAAGTGATGAAGAAAGTGTTGAAACACTTGTGAGAGTTATTGATGAGTGATTAGTCAAAAATACTAATAGAGATTAGTGTTGTAATATTTTGTTCTTGTGAAATTTATAATAAAATATCTTTCTCTATTGTACTTGTTCTTTTAGTTTATTCCATCTCCAACAATTTCCTTGAGCCAAGGGAAGTAGGTAGCAGAATCAATGACATTCCTGGTCTATATGACATGAACTACGTGCTAGATGCAAGTAGCCCTAATCACTTCAGAAAAGAGCTAATAGTGAGAGAAAAAGTCTCTGGGAGGAAGCTAGAGTTGGGTCAAACCAACTTGGTCTTCAGTTTCACAATGGTGGCATGTTGAATTCTACAAAGGGTAAGGATGGAGCCATTTATCATAAGCATGGTGGCATGGCCTTGGAGACACAAGGGTTCCCTGATGCTATGAATCATCCAAATTTCCCATCACAGATAGTGCGTCCTAGGGAGACATATAAGCACTACATGGTCTATAGATTCACGGCTAGCTGATTTGGTTTATGAATTTTAGGATTCATTTATTAGCTCTAGTCATGATTAGCGGAAATGATTCAATAAATCTTGCTCCTATAGTCCTATATTTATCATATTCCGTACGTAGTTATCATGTGAATAAAAGTCTGTGGAATAATTAATTTCTTTGAAAGTACTTTTCTTTGGATTTGTCCACTTGTTGGACCTAAAACAAAGAGTGCGCATAAAATGTAAAAATTCACTAATGATGAAGCAGTTAAGTTTTGATTTTTTAGGACTACAATATTTTGATGAGGGGTGATGATGTAACATCCTAGATTATGCACATTAGAAATTGGTTTATAGTTAATGGTGCCAATGATATCTAGGCTTTATTAATTATAGTTTTCCCTATTATAGGATTTCACATGCATGAGTTTTTAGAACCCCAAATAAGGTGTTAAGGTCCATGGTGGGTCAAGGCCCACCAAAATCCTGACACATACATGCGACTATATAAGGAAAGGAAGGAAGAGAAAGAGAAAAAAGGAAGAAAGGAAGAAGGAAGGGGGATAGTAGAGGAAGAAGAGCTCCTACACGTGTTTTACTAGGTGAGTGATTTTTCCCTTTATTGAGTGGTTTCTCCTGCCTTTTTCTATTTGTTCTTCTTCCCTTTGAACTAGAAATGAAATATAAATGTTATTATATGATTTGTGGTCCTTGGGAATGTTTGAGTTCCATGAATGGCCATATATAGGAAAACAAATGTGCATCCCTCATTATCTATATAATCCCTGTATTTTTTGCTTAGCATGGTTTCACTATGCAAATCATAAAAGTAATTTTCACTAAGTGAAAGCAAAACTAAATCTTGCTCATTGAAAATCGAGGTTCTTTAAAAATTTGTTCCAAGGGGGATTTCTCTAAGCAAAGAAGTTCCCTCATTGACGAAATTGAGGAAAGAGGGGTAGTTGGTAATTTCGTTGAGCAAGACAAGGATCTCCCCAAGTGACAAATAAATAGAAGATATAAATAAATAAATGAGAGACTTTTGGTAAGCAAAAGTAGATATTTCTAAGCGAAAGGAGATTTTTTGAGTGAGACAAACTCTCGCTAAGCGAAAATACCTCCAAAGAAACATAGTTTATGGAGTACAATGTTGGCTTTCTAAGTGATGCTCTCTAGAATATAAGGTTGTTCCAACCTTAAGAAAAGGAAAGATTTTATACAGCTTCAAATAAGTTGTAAGGAAAAAGGGCTAAGAAGCCCCCCTTGACTAAACGGGGAGGGGCCAGAACCTCTCGACCAAGGGGTAAAGGTAACATTTTTTCAATAAGGGAAGAATGTATAGAAATCACTTAGACCATAGTATTCTTTCAATAATGAAAATTGGTTCACCCCTCGAACCAAGAGAGGATATAAATACAAGGTCAAGAAATAAAAACGCTTCTTGATAGCTAGAACTCAACCAAGTAAAGGATGAAAGTCAAGTAAAAGACAATTAATAAAGTCAAACATAATCAAACAAAAAAAAAAAACAAAACTATGTGATGATTAATACAAATGTATGTTCTACTAGTGTATGGAATCTTGTTTTTCCCTATATTAGGGTAGATGGTTAATAGTGTGCCTAGTTATTAGGCAATATATGTTAGGTTGACCTATCCATTAGATGGGAACATGAATGTGTATGTTGTATGCTACACAAAGGGGTATGTGATGGGGCTATATCCCAAAAAAATGTTATGTGGTTTTGACTTATTATCACCAACCTAGAGTCTTAGAGCATACATTGAGACATTATGTCTTATTCCTTTATGTTTCATGTTTTCCAAGTTGAGTAGGTGAACATCTTCTGAGGAGGAGTTTGGAGCTTGGAACCATTACAAGAGAAGATAATTTTTGTTGTACCTCCAAATTAATTTTTGTTGTACCTCCAAATGTGTGAGAGTTAGTTTATGTTTCTATATGTTTTAATTTGTACAATAGCTAAGTACCAAGTTGTGATGTAACATTGATTAGTTTACTATTTATGTAATTTATGTTTATGCTTAGTTTCCACTTGTCATTTTTTTATATTTTCAAAGTTTCCATGTCATAGGAATCTAGGTGCATGTTAAGGTACCAATCCCTAAGGGGGTACAACCTCAATTATTGCAAAACATTTCTTAATCTCCTTTTTTGGAGACCTTGTGTGTCCTAACATAAAAGATTCACTTATAATAAATTGGCATTTTTTCCTAGTTAAGAACCAAATTAGTTTTTTGTTGTTGGTATAACAAGTTTCAAATAACGTAAGCAATTCCCAAAAGTAGAACCATAAATAGAAAATTTATTCAAAAATACTTTTAGGCATTCCCTTAATAAATTAGAATTATAACCATCATGCATATCTAAAAAGTGGAAGGTCTAAATATTACATAATCCAAAGGACATCTTTCTAAATGCAAAAGTATCCTAATGATGTGCAAGTTCTTTTGAGCTTGAAATGCCATTAGTATTTACATTAAATACCCATATTAAAACAACAATGTTAATGACCAAATAATTTCTATAACATTTGATCAATCAAAGGAAGCCAGAAAAGATTTTTCCTAGTGTGTTCATCTAATTTTCTATAATCAATACACAAATATCAACTTGTTACCTTCAGCAGTGAGTTCATTTTGGTCATTCTATACATTGCTATTTTATTTTCTTTAAATGTTGGACAACACTCACTCAAAGATAATAAGATATCTTCTAAATATCGGGTACCGTTTGTTTCTTCTTAAAAGATGTAACTTGTAAAAAAATAGTTTATTTTTAAGATATTCTTCTATTAACATAAGTTTATTTATGTTTTGTCACAATCATAAAAAACACTATTTTAAAATAAAAGTAATTTTTAACTTGTTTGGATAAGACAAACTAGAAGTATATTTTTCTTTACACAAAATTATAATAAAATTCCTTATATAAAAGCACTTCTAAAGTAACATTAAATTATTTATAATTTTTTTGATATATATTAAAAAATAAAATATATAATAACGCAAACAAATAATTAATTAAAAAAATTTAATGGAACTATAATAATAAATATTTAAATATAATTAATTCATATATTTAAAAATAAAATTAATAAAAATAATAATTAAATTATTCTAAAAAATTATTCATAAATAATTAAATAGTTTGTTAAATTTTTTTTTATAATTTTTATAAACAAATAATATTATTAATAAAGATGGAAATAGATAACACACGCACAAGGAGTGCTCATCCATTCATCCCAAGTAAATGAATACACAAGTTTTGCATTATTTCCTATAAGGTAGACCTAATACAAAATAAGGAATATGTGATCTAACTACTATACTTGACATGATAAGCGATAGTGTCCTAAAAAGTAAAATACCACAATAAATTATACGAAGTCATGCCCTCCACTTTGGGTGTGGAGGTTCAACTTAATTATGTATGATTCTAACATATTAAAATTAATTTATATATAAATAATTATGATATTATTTTTTATGTTATTAATGATAAAAATGTAATAACATGTCAATAATATAATATATCAACTATTTTTTATATTAAAAAAATAACATGAATTCATAATAAAGGTTATATGTAATAAGTTTTATAATGTGTTGTTAAACTTAATCAATATGATATATTTAATTTGATTTCATTTTTAATGTTGAATATCATATCTTAGGTAAGTTATGATTAATGATACTTTTTAAGTGAAATTTATTTTTTAATATTATTAAATTATAAATATTATGTTATTTTTATGTAATATTACTTATTATATTATATTCAAAATTAAATTATATTTAATTATCATTTATTTAATTATGATTAAATTAATGAATATTAAATTATTACTTGCGCTACTTTAATAACTAGTTCAACATCACATTTAGTTAACTTATATACTAATAATTACTAGTTTGATATGTTTACAATCCTTGAACATTTATCCTTAATATTAAACCAACTTATCTATTCTCACTGGTAATGAAATAGAATTGTGATGGAGTTTGAACAAAATAAGATTTCCACAAAGAATATATTACTACAACATCACATTTAGTTAACTTATATACTAATAATTACTAGTTTGATATGTTTACAATCCTTGAACATTTATCCTTAATATTAAACCAACTTATCTATTCTCACTGGTAATGAAATAGAATTGTGATGGAGTTTGAACAAAATAAGATTTCCACAAAGAATATATTACTACAA
>CM023944.1:28293017-28393127 GCA_013407115.1 Glycine latifolia | reverse complement strand
AAAACTGATTTTTTGTGGCGGCTAAAAAAGTAATTTCTGACCATTAAAAACCGCCACAAAATTAATTGGTCAGGATTGAATGTCAAAAGTAATGATGTAAAAAAAAATTATGACAGTTTTTAGATAAAAGTTGGTAAATTTACTAAAAAAATTGTGGCAGCTAAAAGCTGTCACAAAATTTATTTATCATTTTTTTAATTTTTACAAGTTTTCTATTTCTAGTGGTTAAAAACTGCTACAAAGTGTATTTTTGCCTCTTTTTTTTGCCAAAAACAGTATTTTTTGATAAAAAAAACTCATTAATATTTCCCTAGTTTTAATCATTTCCATTGGTTCTATAATTATTTTCATTCCTTTTTGACTAAGTATAAAAATTAAGATAATGTATTAAATTTCTATTCTCTCAAATTTCAATACTATAATAATTATTATAATTATTAATATTAAAACATGTCCTTAAAAATGTCAAACATAATTTCAAACGTAATTTTTATCCAAGCTTACACTCAAATGCTTTTTTGAATGAATATGAGAGGCAGGGATACATATCAATTAAACTTAATTGCTCTTGAATGTATTTCACAACTTCAATAGGAATTGAAAATACAATGAATACCTAATCAAATAAAACAAGAGGGGGGGTGAATTGGTTTTTGATCCTTTTTGAACTTTTCTTGGAAAACAAAACTCAGCGGAAGAATTAACTTGGATCGTATCTTAAATCAAAAACAAATTTAGTAAACAATTTTCTTCTCCAATCAATTAACTCTTGTGTTGAATCAAAGTTTGAGTTAATACACAAAATAATATCTCAAGCAATTAATGAAATGTAATTCAAAACTTAAATGCACACAATTTTATACTGGTTCACCTCCAACCACTGAGGCTACATCCAGTTTACCTTCTAATCCAAACCAGATTAGAGTTCCACTAACAGATTTTAATTCTTTACAAGCAATCAACAAGGTCTCTTTTACCCACCCTAGGCAAAACTCTAAATCTATTCCCTAGATTTATCAAAAGACCTAGAACCTGAGAATACTACTCAGTTCTACCTACTAGAAAACCCTTTCTAGTAATGCTTTAAAGAAACCCAACTGCTACATGGAAAAATTCAACACAAATTCCAGAAAACAAAAGAAAAAATTACAAAGAACAAATTTTAATTTTCAAGAAGGATATCACCTTATATTCCTTTGCAGCATAAAGGATATACACGAAATTTATAACCTGAGGTGATGAATGATATGCTTTCTTGATTGATCTTGACACAGCTCAATGCATGAATGATCACAAAAATAACTCCTTCTCTTAAGCAAGCATGATGATTCTAACTCTTATGAACAACACTATCAAAATGATTCTTTTAACTCTTTGAAGCACTCAGAGATTACTAAAACTCTTGTATGAATGAAAGCTCTCAAAATCAATCTCTGGTTTTCTGAGACACTGCTTGTCTATTTATAAAAAAAAGATTTAACAGAATGTAATCGATTATTTCGTTTATGTAATCGATTATTTTAACACGTGTAATCGATTATTCCGTCTATTTAATCGATTAAGTTGTTCATGATATTTCTGGAAATCTTGAACGAACAAAGTAATCGATTATTTGACCATGTAATCGATTACGCCAGAAATACAAGTTTGAGTCACAAGCATAGATAATCGATTATAATGTGTTTTAATCGATTACGACAGAAGTATACATATTACTCTATAGCACATTTAATCGATTACGATTATTTGGTAATCGATTAAACCAGTTCATAGGCTAAACAGGATTATGCAGATTCCTTATGTAATCAATTATATGACTTGCGTAATCGATTACATCAGTAAGAAAACATTTTTAATGCTAGTTTAGACTTATCAATGTATTTCTAATCAATTGCATATACTAATATGATTCTAATCCTAAGAGTGAATGCATGTATGTCTGATTTCTTTAATGACTGCAAAGGATTATTAGATTTTAACCTTAATGAACCAAGCTTAACCAAAAGGAAAAATTACAAATGCCATCATCACATGAGTGGGCATGAAACAAATATCAAAACAATACTTGTCTTTTGATTCTTCTGACACTTGAATCTAACAGGAATCTATGATGATTTTTGTCATTAATTTAATGAAATTCAATAGAATTTGATCACAATCTTCCAAACTTATAATGGGTCTTTGTCAATGTATTTATTTATGCAATTAAAAATATCAAACATATATTCAACATGCATAACACTTAGTGTAATAACAAGCTTCAAGTTGAAGCAATGTGCATGCATAATGTGTTCAAGTAAGGAAATCTAATTAGTCAAACCATTGAAATTTTGAAACACTTATTACATCCAAAACAATATATATCAAAATGAAATTAAGCAACATATGTCAAGTTGCATGGAAATTACTATCTAATGATGATCCTCCTCTTGGTGTTGACCCATCTTGTCCACTTCCTTCATCCTATGAAATAAAAATCATATCATGTCAATTGTTAATAATATATTAAATTTAACAAAAGAATAGAGAAGTACTTACAACTACGTTACTAGTATTATGACCAAACATAGCACCCAGCTCAAAAGGAATATGCCTTTCCTTCATTTGAATGTATGCAAGCATGACATTTTTTAATGTCTTGACATTTTCTTCAGAAGTTGTCAATTTGTCCCCTAAACAAGTAACCTCCTTTTTTAATCTAGAGCACTCAGCTGAATTAGAATTTGAAAAACCAGATCCTAAACTACTAAAGCTTGTGGTGGACCGAAATGCAACACTGTGAAGACCTCCTAGTCCTAAGCAACGCACATACCCAGCATGATCCTTTTCCAATACTTTACCCACACTATCATTAGCTGAAATTTCTGTAAAGTTGTCACTTTGACTCATTTCTTGTGTCATCTTGTCCTATAAATTAGAAAAACCTTTCACCATATTCATAAAAAATCAAATTGCTGAGTAGGTGCTCCTTTTTTTAGACGTTTGGGTTTAGGAGGCATGACTGTAATTGAAGATTAATAAAAGAAATTAGAATATAACAAATTAGCAACAAAACATATCAAACATATATCAATACTAAATATAAATTTGTCAATAAAGCAAATAATATATATCTACAAAAACATAAGTCAATGAAATTGTATCTTACCAAATAAATTAATTCATGAAATAAATTAATGTCTGGTTCTTCCAACATATTTGCATCATCTACATCATCCCTTGCCAAGGTTATTATTTCTGTTTCATTTGCAAATAGATTACTTAAATCTTGCTCATGGTACGACTCACTTTCAAATGTCATGTCTTCTCCAACTTCTCCCATATCATACAAATCTCTTGGCATCATGTAAACAACAACACTCCAACCTTTATTTACCTCATCATCAACATAATACACCATTTGTGCTTGTGAAGCTTCAATATTTGGGTCATGTTCTTCTCGTTCACCCATGTGAATACATTGAGAAAAATTCACTGAAGTAAATTGTCAAACATCCTTTCTAAATCCTTTAAGGCACGTAGTATCTGCCCACTTGCACCTAAACAGGACAACTCGAATAAAACTATAGTAGTTAATCTCAATTATGTCCTCTAACTTCCCATAATAGGACAAATCTACTTGCCTCAAATTTGCATCAGAGCTACTTGCAACACACGAAGTGTTTGAAGTCAAAAAAATTCCATTATTTTGGGTATTTAAATTTTCATCTTGCCTTATGGTCCTAAACTTGTAGCCATGATGTTATATGCAGTATATCTTCTTGCAATTGACATCGGGCCCATAGCTAGATGCTTTATCTCATCTGGAACTACATTTGTAATGTCTGAATTTGTAACCTAATTAAGGAATCATGTTAGTCACAAAATTACATTATAATTTTGACATGAAACTATTTTTAAACTTACCCGAAGAAGAAACCAGTTTGCAAATTCCTTACTAACTATCTTTTCCAACTCTGTATCTGAAAGTCTTCAATTTCTTGTCCTTCTCTTAGTGTATGTTTTGAATTCACTTCCATAATAAAATCTACTTTTAAATTCAATACATGACTAGACTCTTACTTTCACCACATGTAATATGTCTAAGTACTTACTCAATGTATGACTGGACTTGTGGACAATTTAGTAACAAATATCGATGTGCTTGTGTTATCTCTAATGGGGTAAGAGTGAAAGTTGATGAACTTCCCACTGGTCTGCCTAATTGTGGATAGATGATTTGAGAAGCTTCTTTATCATTAGGATGATCATCAACACGTCTTTTTCTATTCAACCTTGACTCGACCTCTTAATACAGTGAGTAAAAATTAAGAGTCTCTACAGCCAAATAAACTTCATTTATCGACCCTTCTGGTTGTGCCCTATTCCGCACAAAGGAATTCAAATGTCCTAACATCCTATCACAAAAATAACAATAATTTAATTAATATATCCTTTAAAAATAAGTTAAGCATAACAAAGTGTATTTACCTCTCAATTGGATACATCCAATGATAGTGCATTGGCCCTCCTAATTTCACTTCTTCAACAAGATGACAAGTTAAATGGATCATCACAGTGAAGAATGATGGAGGTAATAGGATTTCCAAATGGCAAAGTGTAAGCACAATCCGATTTTGCAACTTGTCAAGATCTGAGACATTCAATCTTTTACAGCACAACTCCTTGAAAAATGAGCAAAACTCTACCAACACTGTAGTCACTTGGTCAGGTAAAACGTTGCGTATAGCTATTGGAAGTAAATGTTGCATAATGATGTGACAATCATGACTCTTAAGCCCAAATATCCTAGACTTCTGATCATCAATGCAACGGGATATGTTACTTGAGTAACCATCTGGCATCTTCACATTCTTTAGTGTAGTGAGAAATATCTTTCTTTGTTGTCTTGTCATTGTGAACAATAAGGGAAGATATTTTCCATTTTCATCTGGCCAAAGATCTTTTTTTACTCCTATATCTTTCAGATCTTGACGAGCTTGAAGATGATCTTTTGATTTTTCAGCATTAATCAATGTGTACAACACATTGTCAAAAGCATTATTCTCAATGTGCATAACATCAAGGTTATGGCGTAAAAGATTATCCTTCCAATAAGGAAGATTAAAGAATATGCTTCTCTTCCTCCATTGCTCCTTTTGACCATCTGACTCGAAGATCCTTTCAGAGGTTACATTCATATCATCAAGTTGCTTCAAAATGTCTAACCCGGATAACAATTTTGGTGCATCCCTTTCTTCAATTGTTCCATCAAAGTGCATCTTCATCAATCTAAATCTATGACCTCTCCAAAAATCGTCGATGACCCATGAAACACCATTTGCTACTAGAAAATAATCGACAAGGGAAAGCATCAAAGTTACAAGATGGGCAAGCATATCCAGTATAAGTATTCCACCCAGATAAATTACAAAGTCCAGGGAAATCATTTATTGTCCACACGAGAGCCGCTCACATTTTAAACATTTTTTTCAAAGAAGAATCATAAGTTTCCACACCTTTTGTCCATAGCTCATTCAACTCCTTGATTAGAGGTTGTAGGTACACATCTATCTTATTCCCTGGAATGACCATAGAAAGAATCAATGAAGATTGCTTCATGCACTCCCAAGGAGGTCGGTTGTATGGAATTAGAAGCACCGGCCATATACTATGCTTATTGTATGCGCTGAAGCCATCACTTGCAAGGCCAAGGCGGAGATTTCTAGGTTCTGAAGCAAATTTAGGGTGAATTTGATCAAAACTCTTCCATGCATTAGCATCTCTTGGATGCCTCAACAATCCATCAAGGTTGCTATTTAAAAAATGCCATCTCATGGACTTTGCTGTTTTAGAACACGCAAATAACCTTTTCAACCTTGGTTTCAAAGGAAAGTAACGTAAAACCTTTGCTGGTACATTCTTTTTACCATTAGTACCTTTTGTTTTCCATCTAGATTTTCTGCAATGTTTGCAAATCTCCAATTTTTCATCTTCTCCCCAATACAACATGCAATTCTTCGGGCAAACATCTATCTTGGTATAATTTAGACCAAACTTGTAGATCACATTCTTTGCCTCATAAATGAAGTAGGAATCTTTGCATATTCAAATGCATCTTTCAATAACTCCAAAATCATCGTCATTGCTTTATTAGTCATACCGCACAAACATTTTATATGATACAACCTTAATAGAAAAGACAACTTTGAGTACTTTCGACACCCTTCATACAACTCTTTGATACCATCTCTAAGCAAATCAGCAATTTCTTCATTTACTTCATTAGGCATAGTGTCTACAAACTTAGATGCTTCTTCATACATATTAGGCTCCACATCATGGTGTTTATTGTTCCCAAATGCATCATTTATCATATCTATAACTAGATTTTCATTTTGCAATGGTTCATCTATTGCTTCAGTGCCCCTTAATTCCACTGTTTCACACGTTTCACCATGCCATATCCAGACTTTGTAATTTTTTAGGAATTACTTACAAATTAAGTGGTCAAACACCATATCTCTAGTTTCCCATCTATCGCAGTGACATTTAGGACATGAACACCTTATTGCACCATTGACAGAGCGGTTCTCAAATGTAAAATCTAGGAACTTATTTAACCTCTCTAGATATTCAGTTGTATTTTGGGGCATATCAATCCATGATTTATCCATTATTCAGTTGTTCTAGTAAAATCAACAATCAATTTATAAATTAGAACATAGTCATAAAATGAAAAGGCTTAAGAGATTAAAGGAACAACAATACATGAAAGGAAATTCTTGATCAGTCATCTAATTACAATATTAATATGCATTATGCAAAAAGTATAGAAATTGAGAATAAGATACAACTAATAAAAATAAGCTTAACCATAAAAGCAAGCCATCACCTTGGTTCATCACCACACAGAACTCTCCTTAAAGATTTGTACCACCTAAATCGCAGAATTGGGATTCATGCAACTCTGCCATTATTTAGATGCATAAAGAAAGGTGAGTAAGGGTGGATATTTACAACAATCAACGAATAAGATACAACTCTAAAATATCATATTACAACATTATTAACCACTGAACCAATTTGTGATGTTAAATCAATTAAAATCATATGATTTACGGTTCAACAATAATTCTATTAAAATCATTTTTTATTTTTAATAAAAGCAAAAATAATTATAGATACACGTCAAGGAAAGTTGTAGTTAGTGAATATACATTTTTATTTTATTTTTAATCAATACCCTTATCACTAATTACATTATGGTTGACACGGTTATGAAAGATCTTATTATATTTATGTGAAAATGTGGGATTAATCTCTAATGCGTTGAATCGAAAAACTTACGGTTAGAATATACTCATTTAAACATGTAAATACTTTGTGCAAAATTAGAGGAGAAGTACAATGGCCAGTGACACGATTGCCATGTCAAATGGTGGGTGCACAGTTGCAAAGAATAAAGGACATCATGGGACAGAGACCCACTCCAAAGCAAGTAAGAAATACAAGAAACAAAATTATAAAAACGAAAGCACAATATCCCAAAGTTCTGCGTTCACACAAGTTCTCAAGTCTCAACACAACCCAATAATGAATAATGAAGAAGCAGAATTGGGATTCATGCAACTCTGCCATTATTACATTAATTTAACATGCAATTCCCACAACATCTAATATACTGCATAGTGAAACAATGATGAAAGGTATTGGACCCCTGTACCCTGCATAGAGACTAGTGTGTCTAATATACTCATCATCTCCCTTTTAATATATTTCTCCGTTGAACAAACTTTCAGAAACATTGTAATTTTCTGCACTCTTCAAACACCATATTGGCTTGAATTGACACCCTTAATAGGGATTTAAAGGATTAAAACATGGGATTTTATATAAATCTTTAGGATTTTATGTCTAATATATATTTTTTCACAAAACTCTTTTGTTCTGATGAAATAAAGTGGACTTGTAAGCAACTCACAACTCACCCAAGAAAAATAGATTATGAAATCAATTCAATCAAATCAAATCATATCATAGTTAAACATTTCACTAAATTCAACAATAAGGGCAGCAAGTAGCACATGCATGCATGGGTGGTATATGCCATTGCTACTAATCGAATAAGCAATGATTATAGGATGATGACAATATGACATGGATTGAAGGAAACAACAAAAAGAATGTAAAAAAGATGCACTGAGGGAGATTCATAAGAGAAGAGAACTAACCATTGGGATCTTTAAGTCCAAATACACCCACAAGTCCATTTCAGGATATAACATGTCAAGTGACAAAAACAAGAAGCAAAAGAAGAAACTATATATTAGAGACATAAAATATTTGACAAAAAAATGAAAAGAATAGAAAGAAAGAAAGGAATAAAGGGTACATGAGAAAATATAAGATGACTTGAAGGAAAAATGATATATATACCATTTATCCAATTCTTGGGAGGTTGGAAATGATAAGCAGTTCTGTAAAGTTGGTTGGAGGAATCTGAATTTGAAGATTTCTATAAACGTGATGAGTAGCAGCACTGCCATAAATGAAAGAAAAGAAAGTCAAAAGCAAAATAGTAGACATAGTCATAATTAATTGTTATGTGGTAATGTTGTAGAGAGAAGTAGGTGAGCTCTACTATCTATTTATATAGATAATACTGTTGTGGCTATGGTGGAATTTCATGGATCAAAAAATATAAATTAATCACGGCTTACCGAGTGATTTGTTTTATATATATAAAATTGTTGACTGAAAATTCAAAAACATGACATAAGCAAGAGGAAATTAAAATAAGTATTTTAAAATAAATTAATCACGGCTTAACAAATGAAACTTCCATTAATCTTGTTATCCTTAATTTTAGGAATCTTATGAAATTTAAAATCTTCCATTAATCAAATTAATGGTAAATCTCAGGCTTCATATGAAATTTGAAACTTCCAAGAATAGTTGTTCCATCGTTGACTATGGACGTCTATCCTCTTTTAAATGAAACCATCAGATGTTATGCCATTGTTGTACAATGAAACAACCGCGATAATTTAGTGATTTAGCGAAGTTTTATATGCATATATTTTATGAGTAGGAAAAAAAATAACTCAGTTTTTTAGAAACAGCCAAGCTTCTCTGTTTAACCTTTCAAGAATGTCTGGAGAAAGCGTGTGGATCCTGTTCTGCTTGTGAGAAACAGAATGTACCCAACAAGGTTTATTGGGGTTTGCTATGGGATCAAACTCTCCCTCTCTGAAAATCCTTATAGAGATGAAGCACATCTAGGAAGATGATCACTGTCGGAAACAACACGAGTGGCGTGCTGTGTGTGCAGTGTGTACAGAAAAGAGAGAGTATGAATTGTGTACCTTTCACCATGGACGATGCTTTATTTATAAGATGATACCTGGATCCTGGGAGGATGGTGGTTGAAGCCCATTATCTTTGATTAAGATATTTGGATTGTCTAAATAACTGATCAGCAGCGGTTGTGATTATATCTTCTATCTTTTGGTGGTTGAGAAGTTTGAATATTTGAATGGGCCTATCCGTAACAGATGCCCCACAGCCCGGTTATCTAGCACTCTGGATGACCAGGGTGTATCAATGGATAGGTCCGTGCTACATTGAATACGGGAACTCCGTGCCGACGTGGGTTAATGTTGTTTGCCCCAGGCCGAGATAATTAACTCGGCTTTTAGAAGCTTGTATGAGACGTTTTCAACCACTACCGAGCTATTTCTTACCTTGGTGGGTTCCTTCTGCTTATCCCTTGCCGAGATAATAACTTGTCTTTCGAAACTTGTCTGAGACGTTTCCAATCACTGCCGAGTTGTCTCTTGTCTCTTCAGTAGCAGCTTAAATAATTATGATCATCGGAAAATGAAACGCCTCCTCCTTCATAAATGACATGTATCTTGATCATTTAATGCGGTTATTTCTTTGCACGTTGTAATCATTCCTTTCTGCAATAATGACATTTTTGCCCTTTCACGTCCTTTCACATCCAATTTCTTCAAACGTTTTTAATCTTGACGGTTTCTTTTTAGGGCTTATATGCATTTTCGCTTATTTGTTTTCAGCGCTTTCATTCTCTTCCTTCACCTCTGCCATTTCCGCAATCCATTTCCTTGCCTTGTGACTTTCATTTGCGCATCCTATTCCTTTTCTTCGCTCAATACTTCACCAATCTTCCTTCTATTCCAGGTATTTTCGATTTCTTCTTTCATATTCATCTCATTTGCAATTATTTTAATTTCCATCTACTATTTTAGTTTATGCGAACATCTCCTTCGTCTGTGATTTCTTTTGATTCTTCATTCTCTTTCCCCTTCTTTGTGTCTTTATTCTCATAATCCTTTTCCATGAACTATTCTGCGGAAGAAGAGGCGCACATCCGTAGAACTGTCCCTCCCCGCTCTGCATTTTGGTTTTTCGGTCTCCCTATTCTTGATTAGGAGAAAGAAAAAGCCATTCTGCAAACTCCATTTGGTTCCAGTAGTTCTAGAAACAATATTTATAAACTTCCCAATCCTTCTAGATTAGGGTTGTCATCCAGGTTATCCCAAACAGAGCGTAGGGTTCCTGCTAAGACTCTCCTATCTTCAAGCAGTACTTTTTTAGGTGTTTCAGGGAAAGTAATGTGCCTGAACAACACTTCGAAACTCGATTCGAACCTTGTTCGAGATGTCTTGATGAGTTTTTATATTTAGTTGGTATTGATCATAACAATCAAGCCGATGCTTTACTTGACAACTGCCAGCATAACCCCATTGTCGTCCCCAAACCTCTTCCACAAAAGACCAACACACTGATTTCAAGTAGATCAAACTTAGGGATCGAGGTGCCGATGCCTCAAAATACCCCGGCATCGGTTCAGGCTTCATCAAATATTAGCTCTCCAATGACCATTTTCCCAGGTATTTTACTAATTACCATTTTTTTCTTTTTACTTTCGTAGGTAATTATGGACTCATCTCTTTTGGAAGTCATTGAGGAATCCTCTGCCGGGTCTCAATCTCAAACTGTTCCTCCTACCCTGACCAATAAGTATCCTTGGGTAACCCACGAGGTGTTACGTAACACCTCAGTCCTGGATCCAAAAAGTCTTACCATGCTTCCCCTTGGGATTCAGGAGGGTTTTAACATTTGCATTCCCCGTCCGAACGAGCCTGTTTGCTCCATTAAGGAAGAGAACAAACCTGAATTCTTTTTCTTTTATAGGGATGTAATTACCCGATTAGGAGTCCGTTTCCCCTTCTCCTACTTCCAAATGCATGTGTTAGATCATCTACGCGTCGCCCCTTCACAAATTCACCCTAACAGCTGGGCCTTTTTGCAGGCCTTCGAACTTTTATGTCAGGAATTAGAAATCCCTTGCACTTACACCCTGTTTTTTTTTATTTCTTTACTGTCCATACCGGTCGATCGGGTAAAGAACCTGCCAATAGGAAAGGGTGGGTTTCGTTCCGAGGTCACAATGACCGAGGTCATTCAGATCATAGATTATTTTCCTTGTTTGCCGAGTCCTTTAAGGGTTTTAAGGATAAGTTCTTCAAAGTAGTTGCTGAACCCGGCCATCATCCTTTTTTCTTACATGCTTCTGGTGCATGGAAGTTTCCTTTATACTGGACTTCCACCCATCATGACTTTCCTCCGTCTTCTTATCGTACCGATGAGACTCGATTGTTGGATTCCGATGCTTCCTCGGCGGCTCGTATAATGTCATACAAGGAATCACAAAATTTGCCCGCCATAACTTATTATATCAAATGTGGTTAGTTTAAATTTCCTTTGAATATAACAGGAAGAAATATCATCTTTTGCTTAATTTATGCATAATTGTTTTGTAGCGGTTGAAATGGATTCCGCTCCCATCCGGAAGCCTGATCATCTCGTAGCCTTCCATTCAAGAAAGAAGCGGAAGATTATAGGTGGAAAGGGTAAAGCAAAAGTAGCCGAGGCTGCTGATCCTGAGGTGATGGCTACCTCAGACATTCCTGCCCCAACTCTTCCTGCACCCGAGATGCCAGTCATCGATCTTGACGCATCTTCGATGGATGTGACTCCTGAAACTCCGGCTGTCGAGTTATCGGACCCTCGGGTTGCCGACGCGTCTATTCCGCTATCTAATGTTTTCGAGGGACTCATTCAGCTAGCGCCCCAGACTCTTTGGGATAAGGGTGTCACACAAGAATTTTTCAAAGTTGCTAGGGCACCGAGAAGATACTCGGAGCTGGTTCCCTTTAATGCGGCGGAGATGAAAGAATTAAGTATGATTGAGTTAGCGTCTTTGAAGAGTGGTACCTTGGTCGAGAGTCTTTTTACTTTAAACAGAAAAGCTTGCCGAGTGAATGCTGATCTTGAAGCTTTTCGAAAAGAAAATCTGCAACTTCAACAAAAACTTGACCAAGCTAATGAGAAGACGGAGGCGTTGGAAGCATCGGTCAAGGAATTAGAGGTTATTCGTGCCGATCTAGAAACTTCTCGAGCCGACGCAAAGGAAGCACAAGAATCATTGGTCAAAGTGACCTCTGAACTTGAAGCTTCTCGAGCCAACGCAAAGGAAGCACAAGAATCATTGGTCAAAGTGACCTCTGAACTTGAAGTTTCTCGAGCTGAGCTTGGGGCCTTCAAGATTGAAGCCGAGGCCTCGCGAGTGAAGATGGAGCTCGAAGTAGCCTCGTGTCACGATAAAGTCCAAACTACTCTTGTCCGGTACAACAAATTAATTGCTCTTGAAGCGAAGAAGGCCAAAAATTTGGAAGAAACGCTCGACGAGCTCATTTTCGTGCGGTCACAATTAGCCCGGTCTACTGAAGCTTCTTTTAACAATGCTTTGGAGCAAATTCGCTTTCTAAACCCCGGTCTTAAATTGAACACCTCAGGTATGCACTTCAAATCTTACGTCGGTGGTGATAAGCTATTAACTATTTCAGATAGCGAAGACGAGCCGAGTACGAGGAACTTACCTGAAGAGGATGCTGACCAGGGTGATTCTTGAAGGGCCGGGATGCCGGTTTCTTATGTAATCTTTTTAAAAGATTGAACAATATTATGTCTACCGTTAGGTTTTTCTCCTGAAACCTCGTACAATTTTGTTTAACTCTATGCTTTCTTGAACAATATTATTTGATGCATCGTGTTTTCGTCATATTAAGAGTTTCATCATTGCCGCTTTGTTTACTCGAATATTACTTTGGCCCCAACGGCCAAGTTACTCGGATATTACTTTGGCTCCAACGGCCAAGTGTTTTAATCGAATCATTAGTTCGAATATTGTTTTTGGAACCGAGTTCCTTGTCCTAGCAACTGTTAAATGTATTTCGTAATATTGATCTAAGGATGTAATTCTTTCGATATAACCGATGATTCATCCATACATAATCACGCCGGCTTGATCAAGGCCGAATTAATACATAACAACGACTAGGCCCAAAAAAATTGTGCACAATGTATAATTCCCTTGTAATAAGGATTTTATTTATTCTTCGAAGATTATTCAAGTTCATGCTCAATGGAAAATTTATACCGGGTTGACATTCCTCGATTTATATAACCAATGAAACACATGAATACATAAATCACAATCTCTATGAAGGATTCACCTGGATCCCGACTTATGAGTCGATCAAAGAGATGTGAAAATAATAGTCCATGATTTCGGGCTTACCGCCGAGAAACGCATGGTAAAAACAATACTCCATGCTTTCGGGCTTATCGCATGGTAAAAACAATACTCCATGCTTTTGGGCTTATCGCTGGGAAACACATGGTCTTCTTAACTATAGTATATCTTTAGCTTGTCGGCATTCCATGTGCGCTTGACTTGTTTGCCTTCCAGGGTCTCTAAAACGTACGCTCCTTGTCCCAAATTTTGGGTGACCCGATATGGTCCTTCCCAATTGGGTGCTAACTTTCCTTCTCGGGCATTCTTGTTTCCATATCTGCTCGTCGTAATACGAGATTGCCTTTCTCGAAGGATCTTGGCCTTACACTTTTATTAAATTTCCGAGCCGAGATCTGTTTCATGCGTAGATCTCGGGGATGTGCTGCAATTCGGACTTCTTCTATTAAATCAAGCTCGGCGGCTAATGCCGTATTATTGTCGATATGTGACATTTGCCTCCTCCAAGATGGTTGGCCGATCTCCACAGGTATCATGGCCTCGCAACCGTACGTCATTCTGAATGGAGTCTCGTGGGTGGCTGTTTGAGCCGTGGTTCTGTATGCTCATAAGACGTAGTAAAGTTGCTCAACCCAGTTCGGGCTGGCTTCTTGCATTCATTTTTCCAATCCTTCGAGAATAACTTTGTTCGCTGCTTCCACCTGGCCATTAGACTGTGGATGCTCTACCGACGAAAAGTGATGTTTTATGTGGAGTCCGACCATCATTTCTTGGAATTTCTTGTCTGTGAATTGTGTCCCATTA
Organism: Glycine latifolia; assembly: GCA_013407115.1. Taxonomy (NCBI): domain Eukaryota; kingdom Viridiplantae; phylum Streptophyta; class Magnoliopsida; order Fabales; family Fabaceae; genus Glycine; species Glycine latifolia. The sequence goes on along the minus strand of CM023944.1, from coordinate 28,378,717 downwards.
TCGGTGACGATTTCTGCCGGAATTCCGAATCTTGCTATTATACTGCGTTCAAAGAATTTCTGAACGCGGGCCGAGGTGATGGAAGCTAGAGGCTCGGCCTCAATCCATTTAGTAAAGTAATCCACGGCTACTATTAACCACTTCATTTGACCTTCTGTCGCTTTAAATGGTCCTAAGAGATCCATTCCCCATTTATAGAAAGGCCATGGTGCTGTGATTAATTTTAACTCAGATGGAGGAGTCCACAATATCTTTGCATGCTTTTGACAGGTGTCACATTTTTTCACATGCTCTGTTGCGTCTGCCCTCATCGTCGGCCAAAAATATCCGGCACGAAGAGCTTTTAATGCTAAAGCCCTTGCACCCATATGCTGGCCGTTAATGCCCTCATGTATCTCGGTAAGTACGTACTTGGTTTGGTCGGAGTTTAAGCATAGTAATAATGGGGTGTGGAGACCTCGGCGGTATAGTTCACCATTGATGATCGTGTACATGGAAGCATCTCGGGTTAATCTTTTTGCTTCCAATCCGTCATTCGGCACTATCCCTTGTTCCAAATAATTTATAATCGGCCTTCTCCAGTCTTCAGTTATTAAGACTACCATGATGCATATGCAGGTTGGGCGAGTTCCTACTGAATAACTGTTCTATGATTACCCGTTCCTTTAGTACTTGCCAGCTTTGATAATATGTCGGCTCGGGTATTTTCTTCTCTCGGGATATGGGCTATGGTGACTTCATTGAACTCGGATATTATCTCCTTGACTTTAGCGAGATATTTTGCTAACAACGGACCCTTGGTTTGATATCTCCCTTCGATCTGTGCTGCAACTAGCTGTGAATCAGTAAAGACATTGACTTTCAACGCTCCCTGCTCCCTGGCCTAGTTTAACCCGGCAATCAGTGCTTCATATTCTGCTTGATTGTTAGACGTCGGAAAATTAAGCTGCAATGATTGTTCAAGTGACACTCCCTCGGGATTCTCAACAATGATCTCGGCTCCGCTTCCCTTGGAATTAGATGACCCATCAACATATACTTTCCACACACTATTTTCTGTCTGGGTGGAAAATGTCGGGGTCAATTCGACCATGAAATTGGCCAGAGCTTGAGACTTGATAGCATGACGAGCTTCATACTTGATATCAAACTCGGATAGTTGAATAGCCCAATTCATCATTCTCCCCGCTAAGTCCGGCTTGTGTAATACCTGCCGGATGGGTTGATTTGTTCTCACCACTATAGTGTGGCTTTGGAAATACGGGCGAAGCCTTTTAGCCGTTGTGAGCAGAGCAAAAGCCACCTTCTCGAGCTTCTGGTATCGCAGCTCCGAGTTCTTGAGAGCTCGGCTTACAAAGTATATCGGCAACTGACGCTTGTCCACTTCTCTGACTAGCACGACACTTATGGCTTCTTCTCCAACTGCAAGGTACAGGACAAGTGTTTCTCCATGCTCCGGCTTCGAGAGAACTAGGGGTGAAGCCAAACACTTTTTAATTTCCTGAAAAGCCTCTTCACACTTCTGGTTCCATCCTACGTCGGCCTCCTTTTTGAGTAACTTAAAAAATGGAAGGGCCTTTTCTGTAGATTTTGGAAGGAACCTCGTTAAGGCCGCCATTCTTCCCGTTAACTGTTGGACTTCGCGCTTATTAGTAGGAAACTGCATGTCAAGTACCGCTTTGCATTTGTCCGGGTTTGCCTCTATTCCTCGGTGTGTTAACATGAAAGCTAGAAATTTCCCAGCTTTTACCCCGAATGCACATTTTAGGGGGTTCAAACGAATACTGCATTGCCTTAGTTTGCAGAATGTTTCTTCTAGATCTCGGATATGGTCTCCGTTTCCATCTGTCTTGGCGATCATGTCATCGATATATACTTCAATATTACGTCCGAGTTGATCAGCGAAAACCTTATTCATCATTCGTTGGTAAGTGGCCCCGGCATTCTTCAATCTAAATGGCATTACATCATAACAATAGTTCGCTTCTACACCTCGGAATGTTGTTTTCTCCCGATCTCCTGGGTACATGGGTATTTGATTGTATCCAGAATAAGCATCCATAAAAGATAACGACTGGAATCCGGTAGAATTATCAACCAGCTGATCGATACTTGGCATCGGATAAGAGTCCTTTGGACAATCCTTGTTCAAATTTGTGTAATCAACACAAACTCGCCATTTTCCGTTGGGCTTTTTCACCATTACCACATTAGAGAGCCAAGTGGTATACTGTATCTCTCTTATGAAACCGGCCTCTAGCAATTCCTTGATATGCTTTTCCAACGCCTGTCTTCTGCCCGGGCCGAGCTTCCTATTCTTCTGTGCCACTGGTTTAGAATCAGGGTACATGGCTAATTTATGACAGCAAAATGTAGGGTCGATCCCGGGAATCTCGGAGGCTTTCCAAGCGAACACGTCCTGATTCTTCCTTAGGCACTGGATTAGCTTGCCTTTGGTTTCTGAATCATTTTGTTTGCCTATCTTTGTGATTTGTCTTGGAGATTCCCCAATCTGAATATCTTCGAGCTCGTCTACTGGTTCCGGCCTCCATTCTTCGATGTCTCGCATATCTAACTCCACAAGATTGACCGGCTTCCGGGATGCCTGTCTCCTTATTTGTTGTTCTGCTGGATCTCCTTGCCGAATCCGAGGTGGAGAAGATGGGCCGCCTTCAGTTCCTCGGATTGCATTGAAATAGCATTGTCTAGACTCCTTCTGATCACCACTGATTGTGATAACTCGGTCGAGGTGTCCGATCATCTTCATCTTCTGATGCTTGGTGGACATCAATATATCCCATTTATGAAGTGTTGGCCTGCCCAATATAATATTATATGGTGAGGTGAATTCGGCAACGGTAAATGTGACTCGGTCTGTCTTGAAACCTTCCTTTGTTCCCAACGTAAGTTGGAGTTCAATTGCGCCTTTCAAACCGGTGCCTCCACCGTTAAAGCCGATCAACATAGTTTGGCATGCTTTTAAGTCGTCCTCTTTCAAGTTCATCTTTTTGAATGCGCTCAAGTTGATGATGTCAGCCAAACTACCGTTATCAACAAATATTCTTTTAACTCGAAAATTCGCCACGGTCCCTGTTATAACAAGGCCGTCCTCGTGCCCGGGCACCACGCCTTTCATATCGTCTTCGGTGAAATATATTAGCGGTGGTGCGGATTTCTTGCTGCCTTCCTTGAATCTTGGTTGATCTCTTACCGACATAACTTCTTTGAGATATTTCTTTCGCTGATTGGCAGTGTCACCTCCACCTCCTATGCCCCCCGAAATCACATTAACTCGAATTCAGGTTCTGGGAAGTCGTCTTTTTTAGCTTTCTTGTCATCTCGGTCTTGATTTTCCTGCTGACCTTTCCTTTTGCCTTGGTTCCCTTGAGTTCGGAGAACGTATTGCCAAAGTTTACCTTCACGAACAAACTTTTCTATCGCATCACGAAGTTCCCGACACTGGTCAGTCGTATGACCCGGTCCATTGTGGAAGTCACAATATCAGGAATAGTCTAATCCTTCCCTTCTCACTGTTGGTCGAGGACGTTCTACTTTCCTCATCTCCATAAAAGCAACTTCCTTCCATATCTGACCTCGTGTAGCGTTCAATGGAGCATAGTTGTCAAATTTCCACTCGTACCTCTTGGTCCTGAAATTAGGGTCAAGAAAATTTCGTGGAGGTCAGTTGGCGGGAAAATTTGTGGGTTGTCGACTGGGTTGTGCATTCTCCTGGCGTCGGTTTCTCGGCAATGTAGGTTTCTTATTCTCCCTCGAGGCTGAGTTAGCGATTTCCATCTATTCCAATTCCAAATATTTCTTGGAACGGATCATAAACTCGTTTAAAGTTTTCACAGGATCTTTATAAATGGATTTGGCGAGATGAGATGACCCATTAAGCCCAGCTGAGATGAGATGCACGTGGGCCTTTTCTTCCAAGCCCTGTACTTGCAAAGCGGCTTCTTTGAATCGGTCCATATAACTCTGTAATGTTTCTCCGGGTTGCTGGCCTATTTTCCCTAATATGAACTCGGACTTGGGCTGTTTCTTGCTTGTTGCAAAATTCAACAAGAACTTCTGTCCAAAATCTTCAAAATTTTGGACAGAACGCGGCGGTAAAGTGTGAAACCAGGCTTGGGCGGCTCCAGTCAAAGTAGTAGCAAAGATTCGAGAAATTATAGGCTCGTCGATACCTCAGACACACATTTGCATATCGAACTCGTCTATATGCACCCGAGGATCCTGGCTCCCATCATACTTGGATAAGAAAGAGCCATCGAAGTCCTCCAAGAATTGAGCCTCTACTATTTCATCGATGAACGGGCTGTTATTGTGATGACCTCGGCGATATTTCCTCCAATATGTATCGTCTTCTTGTCTAGGCCGACGTATAGTTTCTCCTGTTGTTCTGTCAACAACTGCCTGTTCTGGGATTCCGGCTGATGGAGTGGGCCGAGGTCCCTCCTTGCGTGAATGGGAATGGGATATTCTGGCTTGCTCGGATTGACTGATCGGCCATCTATTACAAGCCTCGGCTGTGGGTACCGAGTTCCCTGTTTCATGTCTTTTTGCTGCAGCATGAGGTTGCTCGTTCTGTGTTGTCGCCGGTCATTCGGTATTAGGATTCTGGTGTTCCCCACATTGGGAACGGTGGTTTTCATCTTGTCTGTTCTTAGCATTGCATTCGTCCAGCTGTTTGGACAAATTCTGAGCGTCCTCCTGCCGTTGAAGTTCGTAGCGTTTCTCCAAATTCTCTAATCGCGACAAAATCGAGTTGAGAGCGTTCTGGATAAAACGCTGGTTGTTGTCTAGTTCTACCTCAGCAATTGACGATGGAGCACGAGCTGGTGGCATTGCTGCGGAAGAAGCAGTATGAGACATTCTGCTACTACGTTCTCCAGATTCGTGTTCCGGGGTGGTTCATTATGTCCAGCAATCTAATGGCTTCTGGTGTTGACCATCGTGAGTTGGTGGGATTCAAAATTTATCGTCCCCACAGACGGCGTCACTGTTCTGCTTGTGAGAAACAGAATGTACCCAACAAGGTTTACTGGGGTTTGCTATGGGATCAAACTCTCCCTCTCTGAAAATGCTTATAGAGATGAAGCACCTCTAGGAAGATGATCACTGCCGGAAACAACACGAGTGGCATGCTGTGTGTGCAGTGTGTACAAAAAAGAGAGAGTATGAATTGTGTACCTTTCACCATGGACGATGCTTTATTTATAAGATGATACCTGGATCCTGGGAGGATGGTGGTTGAAGCCCATTATCTTTGATTAAGATATTTGGATTATTTAAATAACTGATCAGCAGCGGTTGTGATTATATCTTCTATTATATCTTCTATCTTTTGGTGGTTGAGAAGTTTGAATATTTGAATGGGCCTATCCGTAACAGATCCCAAACTACCTCCTCTGGATCCCAAACCACTGACACCTCCTCTTGTACAGTACAACAATTCCTATTCTAACTAACTCCATGAAAATTAAAAGAACAATGTAACATAGATAAGAGACTATGCAAGAACACGATGTGAACACTACCAAATCCGCAAGAGAGAGTTGCGTGAACACTTCCAAATCCGCGAGAAAAAGTGTTGCGTCAACGATTCCAGATCTTCGAGAAAGAGAATATGAGTGTTTTGGAACTATATTAGAGTTTGTAAATTGTATTGATAATAGAAAAGAGTGATGAATCCTAAATCGAAAATGGAAGACCCTGACGAGACTTTACAGGAGAGTAAGAGTGGCGTTTCAGCGCTATGAAGAAGAACTTTGTACGATTTGCAATTAGAAAAAAAACTGTACGAGTGCTGTGGAGTTTGGTGAGACAGGAGTTGCAATTTTAGAAAAAGAAAAAGAAAGGAGGTGGGGTCCGGAGTTTAGCGAGTTGCAACTTAAAAAAACTTGTAAATTTTTTTTTTAAAAAAAAGAAAAGAGGTGGGGTCCTGCAGTTTAGCGAAACAGGAGTTGCAACTTAAAAAAAAAAAAGAATATAGACACGCATAATAGTGCTGAACGTGGACGTGGATGTAGTTTTTTAAAAAAATATATAATGTTTTTAGCCGTTTATTGACACCGCCACAAAAGAACAATCAAAAAACATTATTTTTTTAGTGTATTATAATATTATTTGTTAGTATTTCATGATTATAACTAAATTTAACTTACTTTTTCTTTATTTTTTTTAAGAAAAGAGATAAATTCTTATAAAAACTCATCATATAATTATTTTATATCAAATTCTTTTCTATAACTCACATCATACAAAAATCAAACCATAATAAAAGAAGTTAAAAAGAGTTATAGGTAAAAAAATCAGAACACATATCTCAAACTGTAGATAAAGAAAAAAATACAAACAAATATAGATTTCACAATGATAGTGGCCACATCATATTGCACAAAATATTTCTTTAATTCCTTTATCAATATATTTTATTTTATTTTATTTTTGTTTGTCCAATGAGACAATGCATTTTTTTCATATAAAAGGAAGCTTTTGTGGAGGCGGTTTATATGCCTATCATAATGTACACATTGTGCATGTTACTCATTTTGTATGCTTCCACTACCACAAAAGTGGGTCAATTGTGTTTGACATATTAAGTTCAATGTTTCAGACTTCAATTAAAGATGAACTGCAATACAAGGCTTAGGTCCAAAAAGCCAAATTGAAAGAATAACCGAGGCAAGCCGAGCTCGAGAAAAGAAGCGAACGCTACTTCCCCAAATATCAAATCAAAATGTCGACATTCTGTTTTTGGTAAATTATGAAGAAAGCCTGCTCAAATTAAAAGACCACGACAAATGAAACCAGATTCAAATAAGAACGGCACCGCAAAAGAAATGGGGTCCAAATTAAAAAGTCATTCAAAGAGGTAAAATTGGTCTCTGTAACCATAAAACTTTGAAAAAAGTCAAAATAGTGTATCGGCCCTCCGGAATATAAATGGTATACCGGCCCTCCGGGATATAAATGGTGTGCCGGCTCTCCGGGATATAAATGGTATACCGGCCCTCCGGGATATAAATGGTGTGCCGACCCTCCAGGATATAAATGGTATACCGGCCCTCTGGGATATAAATGGTGTGCCGGCCCTCTGGGATATAAATGGTGTGCCGGCCCTCCGGGATATAAATGGTGTACCGGCCCTCCGGAATATAAATGGTGTGTCAGCCCTCCGAGATATAAATGGTATACATAAAATGGTGTACCAGCCCTCCGGGATAAAAATGGTTCACAAATCAGATGGCAAGAAAATGCCTCAAGCGGCAACAAAGTCAGTATAGAAATGTTGGCGAATGAAGCCAGGTTGTTAATCAAAGATCAACAAAGCCAAATGAAAAAGCTATGGCATACAAAGTCGGGCTTATATATAAAGCCACCAAAAAGAAGCCGGGTTCGAAGAATAAGGAAGGACGTTTCCGAAATTCGAAATCGGGGCCGGGTTCGAACAATAAGGAAGGACGCTTCCAAAATTCGAACTCGGTTAAAAACGTAAGTTGTAAGAGATCTTGAGGGTAAAACCTAAGAAAGGGTTAAAAACTCAAGAATTGATTGCTTAAGGATAAAACCTGAACTGGTTAAAACCTTCAGCTAATGATAAAATGGGGGTATAAAAATAAACCTTCATGTGTATGATGCATCAAAGTTGTATTCTGGGCTAAGAAGGTGAACCGTCATGATGACCTTGATCAAGTTGAAATGTTTAAGGTCTTCGTGAAAAACTGAGATTGAACATGTGACAGATTGCCCTCGGTCCGGATTGAATTCTTGTAGTACGAGTTGGAATGTAATGTGGAGAAAACCTTCGCATAATATAATACCTGGTTTTTAATACCAGATGAATATTCAAGCAGACTCTGCATAAGATATTTCTGACTTTGGCCAAGTCATTGAATAGAACTCTAAAAGTATTTGAGTTCATATGTTAATGTGAAAATGAATTTCAGAATTATGTCTGATTTCATTGAAGAGAACTCAAAGTGTTTTGAGTTCATTTATCAAAAATCAAATGGTGTGTGTCTTCTCTCATAATAATCTGGGTTAGGAGAAAAACCTGTTGTTAAAACAGATAAACCCTAAAACCCGGATGGCGATCAAATGTGATGCACAGGAAGTTCAACATAATATACACCCCGGCAATCCGGACTACCAGATTACCGGGCTGAGGGGCAACTATTACGGACCTGACAAATTCCCATATTATAGAAGGCCCAAGAAGGGCTAACAGCTAAGAGGAAACAGTCTAAGTCAGAATCTCAATAGTATCCAAGAGGATCTCAACTACTGATTTCTACCTACATATGACAGCAACAAACCCTAGAGGTAATCTCTATAAATAAGGGGTTAAACCTACAAGGTGAGTACATTCTAAACCCTCTCTTTTTTAGCTGTCACTTGTGCACACACCTCGCCTCCATTGGTTGGTATTAACATGCATAGTGATCAACATCCCCAGAGGTATTTTTCTCGTAAATACCTTAGAGAGAGTTTTGATCCAATATCAAAGTATTAGCAATTTTGCTAGACATCCCTGTTTGTGAAAACGGAACAACATGGAAAATAGTTTTAATGGAAGACCAAAAGGGAAACAAAAGAACAGAGAAACTCACTCAGAAGCATCCATTCTTCTAAACCATTTATGGGGTATAGCAGGAACTATTAATTGATTAATAACACTTGAATTGATGCAAAAAGTTTACCTGAAACAAATTAGGGGAAAATGTTTCTGGTCTAGCGGCAAAATCAATGTATCAGAGAAGGTGAACACAACAATCCAAAAGCATTTGCCCCGACCACTGCAAGATCGCACATAGTAAATAGATGTCCCTCTTGGCTTGTCACAAAATGGGAAATGCAGTAAGGGCAAGAGACATCCTTTTGTCCGTGATTAATGGGCACATAAGTTGCACCACAAGTAATAAATGGGTTTTTGTTAACTAACCCATGGTGAAGGAGCTGAACATTTTGGCCAAGGCATCAGAAAAGTCTTTGTAGCTTTTGTACATTGTGAGGTCCACCTTGCACAGGTAAGGTGCTCCATCCATGGAAACTCGTTCAGAAGATTAAGTTTCAGATCAACAGTATCAGGGAACCCTATCTTCCCAATGACCCTTAGTAATGAAGAAGCTTCAAGGCTTACTTTGTGTAGTTGTTAACACAGAACCTCATGTTCGTCATTCTCACCAGAGATTTGAAGAGCGGTAACCTAATCGAAGCCTGGATCGAGTTCGATGGATCAAGCAAAGGGTTAAGTGTGTGGGTCGCGTATTCCCCAAAAGATCCCGTTTTGATGATGAATCTCGATTGGGCTATGACAGGTGTCGATGACGATGACATGGAGGGTGAGGGAGGGGAGGAGGAAGAGGTCGAAGCCGAGGAACTTGAAGGGGAGGAGTTTGGAAGTGACGACGAAGCAGAATAAGGGGGCATGGTGCCAGGAGGTGGTGAAGCCGTGGATGTGGTTGGAGTAGAGGTGGGTGAAGGTTTAGAGGAAATGAGGCTAAGAGCAAGAGTTAGAGAGAGGTTTTGGAGGAAGCCAGTGAGGGATGGAGAGAGAGCGACAAAATTAACCTTATACAAAGACGGTTTTACTTGAAAACCGTCCTCGGTGGAAAGTGAAAAATGCAAACAAGGACGATTTTGTCTAAAATCGACTTTAATCAGCTGTAATTGTTTGTCCTTTTATTTACAAATTTACCACTACATACTATTTGACATTGGTTCTTGAAGAAGCCGATCTCATAATGCATTTTCAAATACGGTTTTGGTAAAACCGTCTTCAAAAAGTTGCAATTATTTACAAAAATGTCACCGCTTAACTTATGACATCATTTTTTATAGAACCATCATAAAAACAGTGTCATAAAAGCCCACTTTTGTAGTAGTGGTCTTCCTTATCAATATATATTTCTTCTCTTTTGCCTTTCAAAAAATAATAATTAATCTAACATTTTATACATATTAATAGCATATTATATAGTAATTTGATTTAGATAAAAGATCTGGTTTGAAACCTTATAGAATCTTGTTAGTAATATCTTATATTTAACAATTACTATTGATATATAATCACTCATAAATTAGTCTTTATATTTATAGTATAATTTAGTGGCAGAACTGTAGAAAAAATATAAGTGAAAGAATATGATAATGTATATGCTAATAATTTCCTGCAACATGAGACTTAATTAAAAATTTGAAAGTGCTTTAAAGGATTAAAATGACGGTGTGTTAAGTTCAAGGACCAAAAAGTTTAGAGGCCTAATTAAAAAGTCAATTTTTTACATGCGGCAATCACATGGATGACACATGGTAAACATGTGGATGACATGTTTAATTGCCATGTCATTATCAAAAGTGTCACGTAGGCACGACCATTTGTGTTAGCTGATGAGACTTAACAATAGAGTGAATTTGTCGCATTTTTTCACACATTCGGGGGATTTTTTTTTAATCTTTTAAGGACCTAATTGTGAGAACCTAACAAATTCAAGGATGATACTGCGTATTTACCCTAATTTTTTTGGTACAATTTTAATTGCTTTCAAATACATTTTTCCATTGATATGTTGGGTTTTGAATTGCTTTTAATTTGATACATGAATTAATTTATATAAAAAATATATATATCATTATTGATTTATGTGTTAAATTTTTTCCCCTCTAAATTATTTTTTTTGGTTTTGCCCTGTGTGTCCACCCTCAATTACATCCATTTTAATTGTAAGTTGCAATATTCATTTTAAAGATTTCAATCTTTCATCAAATCATCAAACCACATTGATTTTTTAATTTAAAAGTATCATATATATAATAATAATAATAATAATTTTTTTTATTTATTAAACAATGGATTCACAAGTCAGATGAAGGATCAACAAGTTCAATAATTGAAATCCATATCCCAATCCCAAAGTCATTGGAGTTGAATTGATTGGTTTAAGTTTAACCAAAATACACTAAATATGCAACTCAAACTGTTTGGTCGATTTGGAATCATGGGTGATCTTTATATGTGAACACCTCTATTATAAACTGACATTAAACTTAAGATTATTGCTGTGGATTATTTTGTTTAATGGAGGTTTAAAATGCCTCTAACATTTTTTAGGGTTTTTTAAATTTTTTATTTATTTATTTTCAGGATTAAATAATTTATATACATAATAAATAATGGTGGTTGTAACTAGCCAATTTTTTTTATATAATTTTTATATTTTCCTTTATTTTCAAAAACTTATAAAAAATAAATAGATTAAATATTAATTGTAGTATGAACCGACCCTAACTCTTGGATAATACTTCTATAATTTTCACAATTTTTTAGATGTAGGTTAATTCAAGATGGTTAGAAATATGCTAGTAGTTAAAAACTGGCTTTTTTTTTTAAGGCAAATAATATATAATTATATTAATAAGAAGAAGGATATGCTTCAATACCCACAAAGAAGGATGTACATTAAGGCACCATGCATGTTATATCCCATCTCATATGCCCATTTAATCAACCAAAAAATAAAACTTCCAGGAATAGGAACGTAGAATCCTATCAACAAGGAAACACAAAATAAGACCATCATAAACATCCCAATGGATTCAAACTATAAGATGAGAACTGAAGGCCTCCAACAAAACCCCTTTTATATGTAATCCATTGCCAAATGAAAGATTTAAAAGAAGCTAATTAATATCCCTTCAGGCTTCGATTCTGCATTGTTGAAGATCACATTATTTATGGCATTCCATAGACTCCAATGAGTTGCATGCCAAAATACCTTCTTGAGTCTCTTAATTTTTCTCCCCTAATAGAATGCCCTATCTGATTAGAAAGATGGCCTACATGCTGAGGTAAAACAGTATAAATTTGGAACCACCTGAACACTTCTCTCCAAATAGATGAGAACAAGCAAGATAGAAACATATGGTTTCTGTCTTTGATTGAGCATTATTAGTTTAGTATTTTTCTATTCTTCTTAACTATTTGAATTATCTTGGATTCTTATTTTCTCACTTTAACTCAATTTTGGTCTTAGGTAAATAATTAGGCTTAATTGATAATTGTTGCTAATTTTCAGATTTTGTGCTTACTTGACCTATCTTCCTTGTGCAAGACCTATAGGATTCTACAGAACTCCAAATGAAGCATATGAGTAGTTCCTGGAAAGATAAGGAAAAGAACTACAATTTTGTCAAGTTAAGTGTGGGCCAATTCTGTCAGTTTGAGGGTCAACTTAGGCTTGGAAGTCAAAACCTCTGCATTTTAGTTTTTGGCTGCGAGTGTGGGTTTTGATTGGTGTAATTAGCATAATTAGTTTGTTTGTATGGGCCTAATCAGAGCCCATCATTTGTTATGTTCAGTCACTATATATTAATGTAGCTAGGAGTTACTTTCTGGAGGACGAAAACAGAAATTTTTAGCTTCTTGTGCAAGTTCTTAGAATCAAAATATTTTCTCTCTTTTTATCTCAATTGTTCTTCATTGTTCTTTTTTTCTCTTCTTCCTTTCATCTTTGTTCTTCTATTTTATTACACAAATTTTGTGTCTCTTCCACTGATGATGATCATGGAAGAGTAAACAATCAAATAATCCAAGGATCCAATCCAAGCAAGGAGAATTCAAGTTCTGGTTTGGTATTCTAATTTCTGTGTGAATGTTCATCTTCTTCTTCAATCCTCTTTTCGATTTTCATGATTATGAATATGTTTAGGATTGAAAATGGATTAGGTTATGGATTTATTTCCTAATTTAAAATTTTAATCATAGATTGTTTGGATGATATTTCAATCCGGTTTGTGATTTCAATTGATTTAGGAGTTAATTTTATTGAACTGCTTCTAATGATATTGAATGAACCTTCAAAATATGATCATTATCTGATAACTATGATAATTTACATTTCTTGGTTTGGTGAATTTGATTGATATGCTTGAATCTATTTTACAACATCTTTTATCAATTTTGTTAGTTTCTGCATTTTTCTTCAATTCTTATTTGTGTTTTTGCAATTTTTGTTCACCGTCTACAGACTTTTTGATAAAATCCCCTTGTTGTTTATAAGTGGATTAAGTTAGGAACTAAACTGGACTATATCTCCAAGTCGACCTAGGTTAATCATGTGCTACATAATTATCTTAGTTTTATTGTTTTTGTAGTGATTACACCGTCGTTATCAGTCTTCAAGAGAATCCTTACAAAATAGGCAAGAGCGAGTGGATTTGGAATGATGATCCCATGCTTATGAAGTTGAATAACAGTTGCTATACGGTCTAAAAGGAGACACCACAAAAACACTAAGACCTTTAAATTTGTTGGAAATTTTTTGGAGAAAATAAAAACAATATTTGCTTAATAGAGAACAATACCATATATTAAATGAGAAGATTTGAACTTGTTTTTAAAACCAGAAACATTACAATTTATAGAGCTTAAAGAATAACTACCCACTAACAACATGTTCCCAGAAATATGCCATGAACATAAATAGAGATAACAAAGAACTTAAAACTTCCTAACTAACACCTAAAAACTAGGAAAGCAACAACAACAACTAAAAATAACATAATTAAAATGTAGACACGTTTCAGTCCTGAAGCATTTTCCTAACACTCCTCTTTGCTTTAGAAGTTACAAACTCCAATTTTTTCCATTAGAAACTCGAACCTACTGACTGAAAGTGGTTTTGTAAGCAGATTTGCTAGCTAATTTTTAGACTTGGTTGTGAACAATAATCTTGATGCTTTCTTTCTGCTCCAGATTCAGATCCATTAAATCTTCCTTTGCCACAAAACTTGATTGACAACAGTTGTTGTAACAGTCCGTATGCATCCGGTTGTTAACATTGCATTATGGTCGTTAAGCACAGTAATTAATTGGACAAAATTAATTAGGAAGCAACTAAATAAAGTGACATCATCATACGTCCACAAATAAAATGGCTTCGCATTATGTATGGTAATTGTTCATGAGTTTACAAGCATATAAGACTCCGGGTACGATATCCCCACAGGGCCGGGTTACAAGCACACATAAAAACATAACAAAAAGCAGAGCCAACATGCTCCAAAATAAACCAAGGTTCACAAACAACAATATTGCACCTCTCATAAATATCAGAGAATGATCTAGTACCTTTTGTAGGGGCATCATCTACCAATTATCTTCTTCTTTAGTTCTTGAAGCAAGAGACTTAAACTGTAGATCTGCCACAATTTGATCCTTCTTCTTTGCCTCATCCCAATTCCACTCTTCATCTTCCATGAAGTGGACATCTCTGCTAACAACAATGCTTCCAGTTTGTGGTTGAAAATTTTTATAGGATTTGCTGACAGTGTTATAGCCTATAAAAATGCATGGTGATGCTTTTTATTAAGCTTGTCACACTTGCTCTGTGGAACATGAGAACAACACAAACATCCAAATATTTTGAGAAAATTTAGAGAGGGTTTGTAGCCATACCAAGCCTCATATGGTGTTTGATCCTTGACTACTTTTGGGAGGAGTATATTTTGCAAGAAAAATAGTCGTATGAGCTGTTTCTGCTCAAAACTTGTGCAGATTTTTTTTCATGCCACATGCATTTAGTCATCTTTAGGATGTATTTGTTTCTCCTTTCACTCACCCAATTCTGTTGTGGAGTATAGGGAGTGGTTAATTGATGCTCAATGCCAGCTTTCTCACAAAATTGATTGAATTTTTTTGAGGTGTACTCCTTGCCATTATCAGATCTTAGAATTTGAATTTGCTTGCCACTTTGATTTTGTACTAATTTTTTAACTTCCAAAATGCTCCAGCCATTTCTTACTTGAATTTTAAGAAAATAATCTAACACATTCTTGTGAAATCATCAACAAAGGCAACATGATATCGATCACTGCTAATGAAGGACTTTTTTGAGGTCCAGCTATATCTGTGTGGATTAACTGCGGCTTACAAGTGGCTTTTTTTTGCTGACTTCAGAAATAGCTTCCTTTTTTGCTTTCCAAATAGACAACTCTGCAAAACTTTTCCCTTTCATTTCTACTTTAAAGATATCATGACTAGCTGCATCTCTAATCAAGAAAAAATTATCTTCAAAAGCAACTTTGAAGCCTCTTTCAATCAATTGGCCAACACCCAACAAATTTTGTTGAATTTCGAGTACAAAAAGGACATCAAGAATAAACTTTGTACCCGAGCAGCTTGCTATTGCAACAGTCCCATTTCCTTTGATTGAAAAATAATCACCATTGCGTATTCTGACTCTGGTGATGTTGGTTGGCTTTAAATCTTTGAAAAGCTCTCTGTCATTGGTCATATGATTTGTGCAACCACTATCAATCAACCAACTCTCACTTTCTTTGCTGCTTGCAAAACACATGGCCACAAAGAGTTGATCCTCCTCCTCCTCCTGATTAGCAACTTTAGCTTCTTCCTATTTCTGTTGATTTTTGCTCTTGCATATGACTGCTTCATGCCCCATTTGATTGCACTTGATGCATTTAGCATCAGATTTCTGCCAACATCTGAATGGAGGGTGACCCATTTTGCCACAATGCTGACAAGGTGGATAAATTTTCTTTTCACCCTTTCCTTTGTTGTAATTATTTGCACTGTTCTGACTGCTGACTGGATGATTCTTCTTGTAGTTTTTAGCTTGTTGGCTCTTGGCTAGAGGAGCACCTTCAACAGCATGATCTTCCATCATCAATCTTCACTGCTTTTGGGCTTGGAAGGGATGTAGCACTTTTGTAAAAGTAATTTTAGGCAGATCCTTTGTGTTCTCCAACAAAGCAATAGATGCTTCATACCTCTCTGGCACCGTTATAAGAATTTTCTCAAACATTTCTGGAATTTGCAAAATCACTGCCAAATAACTTTATCTTGTTGGCAATGCCCAACAATTTGTTTGAGTATTCCTTGATTGTGTTAGACTCCTTCATCCTTTGAAGCTCAAATTCCCTCATTAAGTTAAGCATCTGCATGCTTCAAATTCTTTCATCTCTAACATATTCCACGTTTAGATAGTCCCAATTTTTTTTTGCCAATTTGAGAGTCATGATCCTATTAAAGATAGTTGTAGAGACACCAGCAAAAGCCATGATTTTGCCTTTGCTTTTTAGGTTTTTTTCTCTTTATGATTCTTGATCTGGGACATGCCAAAAGGACTTCATAATCCTCTTCTCCAGCTTCCCAAGGATCCAAAGCCTCTAGGTAAGCCTTCATTTTGATGGCCCAAAGATCATAGTTTTCCCTATTGAAAACTAGAAGAGCTGCTTGAGAAAAACTTGTTTCAGAATCTATTCTATAGTTCCGGTAAGATAAGTGCTCTAGATACCAATTGTTGGAAATTTTCAAGAGAAAATAAAAACAATATTGGCTTAAAAGAGAACAATACCATATATTAAATGAGAATATTTCAACTTGTTTTTAAAAATAGAAACAATACAATTTATAGAGCTTAAAGAATAACTAGCCACTAACAGCATGTTCCTAGAAATATGCCATGAGCATAAACAGAGATAACAAAACACTTAAAACTTCCAAACTGACACCTTAAAACTAGGAAACACTATTGAAAAAAAGGCTTTTTAACGATGGTTAATTCTTTAGGCTTTTTAACGACGATTGTATAACCGTCTTTGAAGTGAGTATCATCGAAAGTCAATACTTTCGACGATGGTTTTCAAACCGTCTTAGAAATTGTTTTTTTCTATAAAAAATGGATGTTTCTACAACGGTTCTCCGAAAAATCGTCTTAGAAAGTGCATCTTCTAAGGCGATTTTCCACAAAAATCACCTTAGAATGTCTACTTTCTAAGATGGATTTTGCGGAGAATCATCTTAGAAATCTCAAATTTTTTTATTTTTTTTAAATATTTCTAAGGCGTTTTTCGCGGAAAACCGTCTTAGAAAAGTCTACTTTCTAAGACGGTTTTCTATAGAACTGTCTTAGAATGTCTTTTTTTTAAAAAAAAAAAATACTCACATATTTTATTATTTCAATACATGAACCAATTAATTAGATATTGTTGCCACACGACTACACTAAAGAAAGGGGACAATAGAAGGCACTGGCCCTTTGAACATTGAAGTTATCTGCACATTTAATACATGATAATTACTACTATATGCCACAAAGCAAACCAATATATAATAGGATACGTAAAGTAAAACCAAGTATTATAATAGATCTAATTACTAAACTCTAAAGAGTGCATAATTCACTGGCAGGGATTTATAAAACTGGAGATAGCCCATTCTTAACTAACACTCATCATATTCTTAGAAATTCAAGTTACAAAAAGAAAAAAAAATGATGAAAATCCAAGATCAGTATGGCTAATTAAATGAAATTTAAACTCTTAAGATGAAAAACTTTTTTTAGTGATTTATTAGTTTGAATGAGTAGAGTTATAAGTACAATTTGAAACTTCATAAAGGAACAATATTGTCCATATGAAGATTGAATCAATTAAATCACTAAAAAGAAAGCATTGATGGAGAAAGGAGGAAAAGATGGGGAATATAAAGGAAATAACATATCACATTTCATACCATAGGTGCTAAGAAGCAACATCTGCAATTCTCGATGTAATTATTACATTTGGTTGGTACTTTTCAAGGCAATGAACAATAGGAGCAGCTCCCAAGTAGGTGTTGATACCCTTTGCAAATTACAGGCAAATTTCAGATCCAGACTAACAAAAGTCTAATTAATAAAGTGGAGAAATCTTGAACGGATAACTAAATTTGATCGCATTATACACATGACAATATTACAGATAGATAGAGTGGGATAGATTGGTCCATTCACTCAGTTCAATAAGTAAATCAGAATGCATCCTTACAAGAAAATAACTAAAGAGAAACTACAAAAGCAATCATTAATATCAACAACCAACTCTCATAAAAGCTTAAGTTGTTAAGTGAAGACTCGTGAAAGATTTCATACTTACCACTCCCCTTTATGCAAGAGCGATTTAAAGCATGAATAATGAATGGCCTACCCTACCTTATAGTAAAATTCAACTTTTTTGCTAAGAAAAAGGAGGTGGCAAGAATCAAACTATCCACTTGATCATGAAGACTGATCCAACGTCTATGAATAATGAACAACTATCCCCAAAGCTTAAGTTGTTAGGTGAATGCTCATTAATGGTTTAGTATCTAATAGTTAATAAAATTCTTCATATGACAACCAATAAATAGTTAACCAAAATAGGCTTAAGAACTAAACTTGTCATATGACATCACCAAATAAAACAAGTATGATGAAAAGTATGTTTGACATTTGATGCAGGCCGGTGGGTGAATGCTGCCCACAAATTGGTTGGAAATACATCAGAAAAATGAAAGGTAAAAAATAGAGTTAATCAGAGAATGACATTATATGTGAACACAGACAACCTCAAGGGAAATGAGAACAAATTCTTACACCGTCCATGATATATGATTTTGCTGGTAAAAATATTGAACTTGAAAGATATTGTATGTATATATATAAGTTGTAGAACTTAGCATAAAGAACAATAAGAAAATCCCCCAAATTATTTGATATATAAATATATTAAAAGGTAAAAGAATAGTACAAGAAGATGCATCAATAATTTCAGGGAAGCACCTTGCAAAAGAGCTCAAGCCTAGAAAAATGAAAAGTATTAAAGCCTGAGACAAATAAACTGAATTGGAAATTAGTTGGTATTTCAAAACCCCCTTCACAATTCAATCATTCATTTAAAATTTGACAATAACATAGGTCATAGGAAAGTTTACAGGGAAATCTAAATACCTATATTAGTGACAGACACCTCGTGAGCCACAACAACAAAAACATTGAGACCCAAGCTGTTAGCTATTTCTAAGACCTTCTGTTGAGCACCCAGTGGATCCACTTTCAGAGACAAAAAGTGATGAAGTTAGAAAAACAATAGAGAAACCATACATATCAATGTAAAACAGATCAACACTTTGAATCAATGTATTCCATTCAATCTTGAGTATGAAAATTTAGGACTGTTAAACAAAAAGGATGTGCTCTATTTACCAAACAGCTTAAATTCAAGCTAGTTTCACCATCCTCTATTTGCTTTTTTTCTTTTTTGAAAATCATTGAACAATAATATCAAATTCAAATCAAATCTATAATTAGTAGTAGGCTACCATCTTGGCATACCATACATCAAATTGAGATTTTTTTCCAACCTTCACAAGAGTACTACTGCACTCATATCCCACTACAAAGATACCATGAAGAATCAAAATTAAATATGAACCATTGGTCGAAATGAAAACTTGTACAGTTGCACTAAACTAAACATACATACACTAAGATGACATAACACATTCTTGAAAGGATTCTCCGGTGAAGAAGTTAATGGCGGTGATTGAAAGGACTCTCCGGCGAAGAAGTTAATGGCGATGAAGGGTCGGGAATCGCTGTCGTTGTTGTTAGTGTCACCGATTCTGGAGTCGTCGTTGGGTCTGAACAGGATCAAGATGAGATCGAGGCCTGTCGCATGAGAGCTTCTTTGGATTCAGGGGCGAGAAAGGGATGACGGCGTGTGGCGACAAAACCCTCTCTCTGTCTCACACTCTCACTCTTTGTTTTTTTTTTGCTAAAAAGGGATTTCATTATGTGTGAGAGCTAGGGGATGAAGAATTCTTGGGTTGGCTTTATAAGCCAGTTTTCGTTTTCCTAATTGCTTTCAAATTCAAATTCAAAATTAAAAAAATTTAAACAAGGGGGGGTGTGGATAGAAAATAAAAATACACTCAATTCTAAGACGGTTTTACAAAACCATCTTAGAATGGTAGTTTTGAAGACAGTTTTTGGAAAACCCTCTTCGTTGAAAAATCAAATATTTACGAAATGTCCACCATTTTCGTTGGAATGACAACCATTCTAAGACTATTTTTACGAAACCGTCTTAGAATGGTAGTTTCAAAGACGGTTATAGGAAAACCGTCTTTGTTGAAAAGTTACATATTTACGAAATTGCCACCATCTTCATTGGAATGGCAACCATTCTAAGACGGTTTATATAAAACCTTCTTAGAATGGTAGTTTCAAAGATGGTTTTTGTAAAATTGTCTTCGTTGTAAAATTAAATATTTAAGACATTGCAACCGCCTTATATACGACGACGATTTTATGGGAGCCGTCGTTGAAAGTACGTCGTAAAAAAC
This sequence comes from Glycine latifolia, assembly GCA_013407115.1. NCBI lineage: Eukaryota > Viridiplantae > Streptophyta > Magnoliopsida > Fabales > Fabaceae > Glycine > Glycine latifolia. The sequence goes on along the minus strand of CM023944.1, from coordinate 28,358,544 downwards.
CATTTTTTTAGTAGCGAAAGCAATAGCAACTAAAAATAACATAATCAGAATGTGGACATGTTTTAGTCCTAAAGCATTTTCCTAACAAAATTTAAAGCTAAAATGCACTTTTGGTTAATATAAGTTTGATAAATAGAAATTTGAAAAATTGTTTTATTTTCATTAGGACTACAATACTTTTGAGAATACTTTTAAGAATATAATATTCAATTCTTAATTTTGGTTTCTTATTTTTAATCAAGACATTTAATTCTCTTATTTTTCAAAATAAAAATAACATAAGTAGGATGTGACATGTTTTAGTCTTGAAGCATTTTCCTAACAAAATTTAAAGTTAAAATGCACTTTTGGTTAATTTAAATTTAATTAATAGAAATTTGAAAAATTGTTTTATTTTCATTAGTACTAGAGTGCTTTTGAGAATACTTTTAAGAATATAATATTCAATTTGTAATTTTGGTTCCTTATTTTTAAATTGAGACATTTAATCTTCTTTATTTTCAAAATCAGTGATTTTGGTTCTTCTCCATGACCAAACATTGATTTTGATGTAGTATATTGATGTTGATATGACAGTTATACAGACTATTATGACACTTATGTAACAAAAAGTTAAATGAAATGAAAAATAAAGTGTACTTTTTAGTGGAACTTAACTCCATAACCTTTTAGAGAATAACAAAGAAAGAAATGAACCATTAGGAGATTTTCTCCTTGATGAATATTATAAACAATATTTCTCAAGTATTACACATCATGAGTTATTAATTTTTTATCTAATTATAAAATTTATAAATTAAAATAATTTTAGATGAATAATAAAAAAATTAAGTAAATTAATATATAAATTATTTACAAAATTATCTTATGTAGTTTGTACTAATTGCTTAAATTTATATTAATGTAAATTTTATAAAATTAAATACTAAATTTTATTAATTTAAATAATTAGAATAAAATAATTTGCATATTAATTTTTTACCTAATTTGTATAAATTACATTAAATAATTTATATAAATAATTGGCATATAAGTAAATTTTTATAGTTAAAATGAAAATATCATAATGTAAGTTATCTAAATAGTTAAAAATTAAAATCTTATTAATTTTTATAATTAGAATAAAAATAATTTACAAAAATAAAATAAATAATTACATAAAATAATTTAAATGTTAATTCATGTAATTATATTCATTTATATAATTAGAATAAAAATACTTTATATATTAAAACAAATTTGCATGGTTTCTATAAATTATATAAAATATCTGATATTTACAAATTATTTTATGAAATTCAATTATTTTATATATAGTGAGGATAAAATAAGAACAATGTTTTCATATTAAAATTTTATAATGTATATTAAAAGAAATTCATATCATTAAAATAAAAATATGAAAATTATTCAAAATTAAGATATGTAAAATTGTATAAAATAAAATTAAAAAGATTTATATGTTGAATAAATTTTTTAATTAGATAAAAAAAAGTTAGTAAGTCATTATGTGATGATACATAAGAAATATTGTTTACAAAATCTACTAACATAATAGTTCATTTCTTTGTTGTTGTCTAAAAGGTTAAGCTTAAATATGTTTTTGTTCGTTATAAGTTTATACTTTTTAATTTTTGTCCCTATAATAAATTCATTTTTCTAATTTTAGTCTTTGTAAGTTGACACTTTTTCAATTTTGGTCCCTTTAATTTTTTTTGTTCAATTTTAATTCTTGTATTGTGTTTTTTCAATTTTAGTTCTTTTAAGATTCGAACCCTTATATATAGTCCCTTTGCATTATTCACAAACCCTAATTTCTCTCTTGACCTCTATTACCACCACTACCTTGCCTTCACCACGATTGAACCTGTCGCCAACACGAATGCAAACACCCCAAACCCCATGATCATTTGGTCTCCTCCATGAAGCCATACTATCACCATAAACCTTGCTGCCTACATGACTCCACACCACCACCTAGCCTCCACCATGTACGAATTGATACCACTATCACAACCCTTGCTATCACCACAAACCCATTTGACCACCTTGATCTATTCTCTATTTTGTCGCGCTCTCCCAACAATACCCTCATTCTTACCGTCATTTATACCAAATTATGATGTTTATAGCAAGTTAAACATTTCAAGTAACCAGCATTAAGATTTCAAATTGTTATGGATTCTATATATGGGCTTAATAAAGAGGCCCATTAAGAGGTCATAGTGGGGGAATGCTGACTATAACTGAATGGATCTTGAAGATAATAACTGTTAAGATCGTGGTAAAAGACGATTAGATATCTCGGTCAGGATTATCGGATACAACTGACATACAGGTAAGTTCAATATAAATAAGGAGTGCTTTCAGAGAAAAAGGTACACACAATTCTCATTCTCTCTATTTCCATTCACACTGTGCACATACCTCACCCCATTGGTTGAGTATTACTTCGTGCATAGTGATCATCTTCTAAAGGTATTTCTCCTCTATAAATACCTTAAGAGAGAGCTTGATCCAATATTAAAATCATCAGCATTCTTGCTGGACATCCTATTCACAAAAGACAAAACTTTGGTGCCATCTGTGGGGAATTGTAAAATTCAAATCCCAAGATTACTATGGTTAATAATAGAAGTAATCAGACTCTACCACCACGCTCTGATGCGCCAGAAAGAGGAGAATTCCCCTCTGGTGATAGGAATGTGGATCATCATGAAGATGTGCATGTGGTTGATGCGGTTTCAGACTCAGCCTCGTCTCCTGCTTCAAGGGGATGGGCAATTCCTGATGCTAATTAACCCTTACCTCCCGTTCTAGTGGGATAAGTCACTCTTGACACTCATCAACTGAACCCAGTTCATCATCCAGTGGCTATGGTGACCCATGAACTGGAGCCGGTTGAACGACTTATGAATAATGCTCTAAATTCAATCTTAACTCGAATAGAGAGTATGGAGAGAAGATATACGCTTCAAAGGCAAGAGGAGATTAGAAATATTACGCTTCAGATGGAGGAACGTAATGCGGGATGGAAACGTGAGGAGGAACTACGCATACGATGCATGAAACAAGATCTTAGGAATATAACGACCCCGGTCCGTAATGAGAATCACAGACAACAAAGCAATCATGCAGCTAGGAATGGGACTAGTCATCTAGCCAATCAGGTCCCGATTGTTCCCACAAATTACCTCGTTAATTCAAAAGGACCGGTTAGTCGATGTGAAATAGGGGACTCATCTCGAGTGAACATTCGAAATGACAACCCGGTGCATCATCACAAGGAGAATGTGGTGAATGCACAACCAGTAGTTCTGGACCAACCAGTCAATCCCGGGATGGAGCAGCCAATTTACCAGCCCCGGATGGAAGATCAGAATCCCGCTATTTAAGTTGCGCCTCGGATGAGAATAGACGAAGGAATGTATCGAAGGAAATATAGTAGAGAACAACACAACAACAGTCCTTTCATTAACGAGATAGTTAATGCACGCTATTTGGATGATTTTGACAGTTCATTTTTGTCAAAATATGACGGGAGCCAGGACCCACAAGCACACATAGATGAATTTGACATGCAGATGTGTGTCTGGGGAATTGACGAACCAATAATATCTCGTATCTTCGTTACTACCTTATCCGGAGCTGCTCAGACATGGTTCCATACTTTACCGCAGCGGTCGATTCATAATTTTGAAGATTTTGGCCAGAGGTTTTTACTAAATTTTGCGACCAGTAAAAAGCAACCAAAATCTGAGTTCGCACTTGGTAAAATACGGCAACAACTCGGCAAAACACTGCAGAGTTATCTAGATCGATTCAAGGAAGCTGCATTGCAAGTACAGGGGTTAGAAGAGCAAGTGCATGTATATCTCATTTCAGCCAGGTTGAACGGATCATCTCGATTCGCCAAATCAATATACAAAGACCCGGTAAAATCATTGATGGAGTTCTGAGCCTGGTTGAAAAAGTATTTAGAGTTAGAACAGATGGAAATAGCGAAAAGAAAGAAGTCCTAAAAGGAGGAGTCCACCTCCAAGAGGCAGATATCAGGGGATTCCTAATCAAGGCGGGATAACATTGCCTCTCAATCAAGGGAGGAACCTAGATATAAAATTCAGACCAGGGAAGTATGAAACAAAATACAAAAAAGTACAAGCCCTTGAATGTATCCCAGTCACAAATTTGGAGAGAAGTTGCTGTAACTAACATGAAGAAGGTGGAACGACCTCGTCCACTGTATAACAAGGTCGGGGTAGATAAATCCCGATTTTGTGAGTTTCATAACGGATCGGGACACACCACTGATCAGTGCTGGGATCTTCGAGATGCTATTGAAAAATTCGTCAGAGAAGGAAGGTTGAGGCAGTACGTAATAAAGATCCAAGGCCGTAAAAATAAGCGCAGAGGTGAAGAAGTCCAGACCAAAAAATAAAAAGAAGATAAGAAGAAAAGGTACAATGATGATGATAAATTTCTTGAACCAGAATTTGAATGTAATGTCATCTCTGAGGCCTTAGGAGGAGGAGGGGACACTGCTAATCAAAGAAGAAAGAAATTCTTTTGGTCAGAGAGCAGCCCAAGTTTAAAGGGAAAATGACCAAACCAGAGCCTCCGCTACTGTATTTTACGGAGGAGGATATGAAAGATGTGGTCCCATGTCACAAGGATGGCCTAGTAATTACCGGAACACTGGCCAATTGTAGGGTTAAAAGAATGTTTGTAGACAATGGCAGTTCTGCGGACATTATTCAATGGAGTGCGTTCAAAAAGATGAATTTGGATGAGGAAGACTTGAAGCCATGCAAGACGATGTTAATAGGTTTCAATGGAGGAAATACCAGTCTTAAAGGTTCCATTGATTTACGGATGACGTTGGGAACCAAAGATGCATTCAAGTCGGAGAGGGTTAAATTTTTGGTGGCCGACTTTCCTTCGCCGTACAACATTATCTTGGGAAGACCAACTATCCATAGGTGGGATATGTTGGTGTCTACCAAACATCAAAAATTGAAATTTGTAGGGAACAAGGATCAAGTGGTGACAATCTGCGGGGACCAAAAAGAGTCCCAGCAATGTTATTACAATACAGTGAAGGAGAGTGAAGGTGGTCCATCTTCACTGCCCCGGATACATCAAGGGGATCAGGTGGGCCGGGAAATAACAAAACGACAGTCGAGAAAGCCAATAAACATGGTAGAACTCGACATGAAGGAAGATACTGAGGAATGGAGACCAGAACCGGCTGAAGACTTGGAAGAATTGCAAATAGGAAGCCAATCATGGCAGATTACTAAGGTTGGGAAAATGGTCGACGCCAACATCAAAGTTAAACTCGTGGAGTGTCTGAGGAGGAACCATGATATTTTTGCATGGAAAGCATCAGAAATACCAGGAATAGATCCAAAATTTTGTTGTCATAAATTATCAATGTATCCCGGATCAAAACTGGTCCAATAGAAAAATTGGAAGCTAGGTCTTGAGAGAGCACAAGCATTGGCCACACATATTAAAGAATTGTTGGAAGCCAGATTTATACGAGAAATTCAGTATGCCACATGGTTGTCAAACGTAGTGATGGTCCAAAAGATTATACCGACTTGAACAAGGTGTGCCCGAAAGATGCCTATCTGATGTCGAATATTGACCAACTTGTGGATAACTCATCCGGGTTCCGTTTACTTTCGTTTATGGCTGCTTATTCGGGGTATAACCAGATCGCCATGTACCCGGAAGACCAGGTGAAAATGGCCTTTATAGGCGAAAAGGAAAATTATTGTTATAATGTCATGCCTTTCGGGTTGAAAAACACGAGGGCCATATACCAGAGAATGATGAATAAAGTGTTTAAGCAACAACTTGGCAGGAATATTGAAGTCTACATTGATGATATGATTGTGAAGACAGCCGTGATGAGTGATCATGTACAAGATTTGGAGGAAACATTTAGTAGATTAAGAGAATATAGTATTTGCTTAAATCCGCTCAAATGTGCATTCGGCGTCTCAGCTGGAAAATTCCTTAGGTTTATGTTAACCCATAGAGGAATAGAAGCGAACCCGGATAAATGCAAAGCCGTGCAAGACATGCAGTTCCCAACAAATAAAAAGGAGATTCAAAAGTTGACGAGAAGATTGGCGGCTTTAACAAGATTCCTCCCCCAAATCCGCAGAGAAGGCATTCCCATTCTTTAAGTTATTGAAAAAGGAAGTCGTTGTAGGGTGGAATCCGGAATGTGAGACGGCTTTCGCAGAGATAAATAGATGTCTGGCTTCCCCACCTGTATTGTCAAAGCCGGAGCTTGGAGAAATACTACTATTGTATTTATTTGTGGGAAATGAAGTGGTTAGTGCGGTATTGGTGCGGAAGGTCCATAGGACACATAAACTTGTTTATTTTGTAAGTCGGGCACTCCGAGATTCCAAGTTACGATATCAACGGTTAGAGAAGGTGGATTTTGCCTTGTTGATAACCGCAAAGAGGCTTCGCCCTTATTTTCAAAGCCATACAATAATTGTCAGAACTAATCAGCTGATTTGGCAAGTACTGCACAAACCGGATTTGGCTGGAAGGATGATTAACTGGGCAATACAACTGTCTGAGTATGATTTGAAATATGAATCCCGACATGCTATTAAATCTCAAGCTTTAGCATATTTCATTATGGGATTAACCCCAGTTGGCAGTAATTCAGAAAACACGTGGAAGGGATCGTCTAACATGAAAGGAAGCGGCGTCGGGATCATAATTGAGAATCCGGACGGGGTGGCTACTGAGCAATCTCTTCAGTTAAATTTCCCAACATCGAATAACCATGAAGAGTACGAAGCACTGATAGCTGGGTTATTGCGGGCAAAGGAGCAGGGAGCAAAGAAAATAAAGGTGTTCACCAACTCTCAGCTTGTCACAGCTCAAATCAAGGGCCGATATAAAGTAAAAGGGCCCTTATTGGCCAAATACTTGACTAAGGTGAAGGAGATCATTGTTGAGTTTGATGAAGTATTGGTAAGCCGCGTCCCTAGAGAAGAAAATATGAGGGTCGATATCCTATCAAAATTGGTGAGTACCAAGAGCCCGGGTAATCATAGGACTGTTATTCAATAGGAAATTTCTAGACCGACCTGTGTAATGATGATCTCGGCAGTCGAAGATTGGAGGAGGCCTATGATTGATTACTTAGACAAGGGTTTGTTACCGGATGACGTAGTGGAGGCTAAGAAGTTGGTGCGTGATGCAGCCATGTACACAATTATAGATGATGAATTGTACCATAAAGGGTTGCACACCCCGATGCTGGTTTGTCTGAACCCGGATAGAGTTGATTATGTGTTGTCTAAGATACATGAAGGAATCAATGGCCAACACATGGGTGCCAAGGCATTAGCTAGAAAGGCCCTTCGAGCTGGATACTATTGGCTTACAATGGAAGCGGATTCTACGAGACACGTCAAGAAATGTGAAAGTTGCCAGAAACATGCCAAATTGATATGGTCTCCCCCTGCCGAGTTACAGTTCATCTCGGCTCCATGGCCCTTTTTCAAGTGGGGAATGGATTTGTTAGGACCGTTCAAGGCGGCGGTAGGACAACTCAAGTGGCTGATAGTGGCGGTTGATTATTTTACAAAGTGGATCAAAGCAGAACCGCTTGCCACCATCACGTCAGATCGAGTGCAGAGATTCTTTGAGCGAAACATTATTTCCAGGTTCGGAATCCCAGGTGAGGTGGTAACAGATAATGGAACGCAATTCACTGATAGACGATTTCAAGAGATGATGGTCGGGTTACAGATCAAGCATCATTTTGCTTTGGTCGAACACCCGCAATCCAACGGGCAAGCGGAAGCAGCAAATAAGGTAATTGTAGATGGGTTGAAAAAGTGAATGCATGAGGCCGGCTCCAGTTGGGTGGAGCAATTGTATTATGTTTTGTGGGTACACAAGACGATGGCTCAAACAGCTACCAAAGAAACCCCATTTAGAATGACCTGTGGTTATGAAGCAATGATACCAATGGAGATTGGCCAATTATCTTGGAGAAGAAAGCAAGTACTTCAATAGGGAAAAGAAAAGAACAGCGAGGCTTTGGCCGTTGAATCAAGTTTGACAGATGAAGTTCGGATTAATGCACATTGCTGGGATCTATTCATGAAGAAAATGTCAGCCAAGAAGTACAATAAAAAGGTGAAGCTGAGATGTTTCGAGGAAGGTGGCTTAGTATTACGAAGAGCTGACATTGGAAATAAAAACGCCCGTGAGGGAAAACTGGCAGCTAATTGGGAAGGACCGTATCGGGTTGCACAAAAACTCGAACATGGAGCGCATATGCTAGAAACTCTCGAGGGAAAATCAATAAAACGAACGTGGAATGCCAATAAACTGAAAATATATTACAGCTAAATCTGGGTTCGATGTTCTGTTGAAGGAAGCAATAAGCCGCGAACACGACATTATAAATATTTGTTTGATTATTTTAATTCATGTGTTTCTCTTTTATTGAGAATATGGACCGCGGTACGATAAATGTGTAACCCGGAATTCATATTGCTCTTTTTCATTGAGATCATGAGTAGTTTATAATTCGATCGAGTATCATTTCATGAACTTATGAATAAAGAATAAATACTCTTGTTTATGAAAAGATCATAGATTTATCTGTGTATGAATATAAACTACACGTTTATGATGCATCATCATTACTGTTGCCTTGGCAATGAACGACACGCTATTTAAGCCCTGATCAGATTAAAATGTATGAGCATTTAATGATACAATAAATGTCTACATTTGGCATGTTAATCGTTGTTGGGATAAAACCTGAGTTAATCCAGGATGTATTACAGACAAGAATCTGTATTATAAAATACTTGGTTATTGGAACCAAACGAATATTTATTTAGCATGCAAAGAATGTTGGTATTTTTGGCCAAAAATGATGATAAGAATCCGGATTAGTACGGGTTCACGCATATTTGAATTATAAAATACTTGAATTATAAACTAGATTGTATTGATTGCGAGTAAAATCTCGCGAATAAAATCGGGTGCAACATTACAATGTTTTGAAAACAACAAAGAAAAATTACAATATTCAAATCGGCATCCCGGCCCTTAACACATTTATGTTGCCGGGGCTTAAACCTGAATAGTGGAAGTCACCTCTTCTCCATGCGGTAAATCCTCATCCAGTGGAGTTATCGAATCTTCACAAGGAGAAGGAGGGACCAGTTTGTCGTTATCCACATAGGCTTTAAAGTGCATGCCTGTGGTGTTTAGTTCAAGTCCCGGGTATAGACAACTTATTTGGTCCAATGTGTTGTTAAAGGATTCCTCCGCGGTCGTAGCCAATGCCTCCCTCATTTCATCAGCATTTGCCTCGGCCTTTTGTAACTTGGATTCAACCTCATCTTGCTTCAGTTGGGCTTTCTCCAAGAGAGTTTTTAGGTCATTGAAGTGCCTAGTCAGGAGTATATTCTTTTTTCGGGCTGTTTCCAAAGCTGAGTGGGCACCTTCAGCAGTATCCAACGCAGCTCGGAGTTCTTAGCGGAGGGAGGCAGTGGCATCCTGTGATGCAAGGAGCTCAGATGAGTTTTTTGAATCTCCTCCCGTGATGCATGGAGCTCATCCAACTGTTTGTCGTGCCTAGTCTTCAAAGTGGCCAAACTTTGCACTAAGGCAACACACTTAAAGGCCTTTTCTTAGATAACGTCGAGCTCCTTAAGGTCATCATGGGAAAGAGGGCTCGAATCGGAAAAGCGCCTTGGAGCCTTGACAACGCGGACCACGTCCTCATTAACTCCTTTCTGCCAAAGGCATCCCGGGGACGACCTCAGAGTTGTGGTAGGAGTAAGAGTAAGGATGGGAAGAGGAGGATTGGAAGATACATCCCCCGGGGGCGCAGAAGAGGCCAGATTGCTTTGATCAGTTAGGGTTGCCTCCAACTGAGCCGCGTCAGCAGTCTTGCGCTTTTTCCCCTTTTCTCCCCTATGAAATTTTGAAAGTTTGGACGCTGTCATTTCTTTGGGGGATTGGGATGGTTGGCGGGTGGCTGACTCGGTTTGGTAGCGGGTTGGTTGGAACAACTACCACCGGAGCAGGAGACTCTGAAACTGGGGTCGAAGCGGATGGAGCCAAGGCAGAGGGATGTGGTCCCATAGTATCACCTGCAGATGGAAATAAAACAGTTAAAGTATATTAACTAATACATCAAAATCAAAGTCAAACATGTTTGTACTTAATTCGGTGGAGAGCCCAGAATGATAATCACGAACATACAAAGCAATATTTAGGAGTCCATAAGCTTCCTTATATGCCGCAATCTGGGTCACTGATGAAGCCTCAGAACCTGACAAGTCCGTTTCTTCGAAACGGTAAGAGGAAGGCTGAAAGTCATGATGGGTGCGGGTCCAATAGAGTGGAAACTTCCACTCTACATCCCGTGACTCTGGAGAAGAAAGAAAGAAAGGTTGTTTGTCGAGTTCGGCGATGACCTTGAAATATTTACTTTTGAAATGTTTGAATGATTCAGTATAGACTGTGAAAAGTTTACGATCTGGATGACCCCGGATGGAAGTTCATCCTTTTTTGTTAGGGGGTTCCCTACCCGTCCTAGTAGTATGTACAGTGAAATAATAAAAGAAGAGACGAACTGTACAAGGAATTCCTAAATGCTGATAGAAAAGTTCAAAGGCTTGGATGAAGCCCCAGCTATTAGGATGAAGTTATGAGGGAGCTATATTTAGATGGTTCAGGACTTGCATTTGAAAATCTGAAAAGGGGAAGCGAATACCTAAATGGGTAGTGACATTTTTATAGAAAAAGAAGAAGTTGCGTTCATTCCCTTCCCGGAAAGAACAGATGGGTTCGTCCAGGTCAGGGGCGCGGACACAAAAACCGTCATGATTTCCAACTGGGAGTGCAACAATGCTTCCCGGATCTAAATTAGAAAGGGTACGTAAAACTTCATGGGTCACCCACGGAAATTTATCAACTAAAACCAAAGGAAGGCTAGAATGTGACCCGGCAGATTGGGATTCAACAATTAATTCCGACGATGTTTGGTCCATAATTACCTATGACAAAAAAGCTATAGTTAGTAAAGCAACGACATACCTGGAGATATATCGACTATGTGAGGTGGGGAAGGATCATTCGGGATGAGAATGATGTCGTCGAGCGGCCCGACACTTGGGTGAAGGGTAGGAAGATCGCTCTGTCAAGAAGGGTTTGCTTTTGGCACAAGAACCGGGTTATGTCGGCATGATTCAAGTATCGAATTGGCCATCGAATCAAATCTGGAATTCAAATGATAAGAACTTTCAATAACACAGTCAAAACACGGATCAAATCGGGTTTCGAAGGAGCCATCTACGGGATTGCTTCGTTCTAGAGATGAAGAGAGAGTTTGCAAAGGATTGGCGGAGGAATCCCTAAACTTAGATTGGGGTTTATTTCATTTTGGTACCTGAGGAACATTATGTTCGGGAATGTTAGTTTTCTTCGTGGCAGGAGAACCACCAAAATGGGCACGCAACAGGTCTTTTGCCCTTTCCTCTTCTGAGAGAGGAAGACCAAACAACCACCATCCCACCTTGGGGGTAATAGTCTTCTGTAGACGCGCTTCTTCTTCAGGAGTGAGTTTCATTTTGGAAAAAGGGGAAATAGAGTTTCACGCAGAAGGATACAAAGAAATTACAAGAATGATGAACGAAGAAACGATTCAAGGACAGAGACTCAAAGATAGGAAGAAATCAAAATGATAGGTGATATACGATCAAAATGATGAGAAGAATAAATTGTAATGAAAGTTATGAATGGAAAAAGGAAGTTAGGGTAATGTAGGTACCTGGTGCAGGGGAAGTCCTGAAGAATTTGTGGAAAAAGGTGATGAACAACAAGGAAGAACACGCAAATGCAGAGGAAGTTGATGAGAGGAAATGATAGCAGAATGCTTGTGATGGGTAATGAGCAGAGGAAAGGGAGTTTGAAAGATAAAAGAGAAATAGGTAACTGCCAAAGGTACGAAACGGCGTGGTAATGTAGCTGACGGATACAAAGCGTCGTGTAGGGTAGATGGGTAAACTCCACTCAATAGTTGGGGGCCAAAAAGACATACATTTAAACGTCATGATTGAGGCATGTAATGAAGCGAGGGTGCATTAAATGCGAAGATTGCATGTTGCAGTTAAGGATAAGACATAATGACGGCTTGTTACAAAGACTTTACCTATTCTAATCAACTTGGCAGAAGAATTGATTGAATCAACTCGGTAAACAGTGTCAAGGTATCCCGACAGGAGTGAAGTAATTAATTGGTAAGAGGAAGAAATTGGGTAGGGGTTGCCGGGGTGATGCCAGTACATCCCGGTTGTCTAGAAACCTCGATAATCGGACTGGGAGGCAACTGTTACGGATTCTATATATGGGCTTAATAAAGAGGCCCATTAAGAGGTCATAGTGGGGGAATGCTGACTATAACCGAATGGACCTTGAAGATAATAACTGTTAAGATTGTGGTAACAGACGATTAGATATCTCAGCTGGGATTATCGGAAAGAGAACGCAACTGACATAGAGGTAAGTTCAATATAAATAAGGAGTGCTTTCAGAGAAAAAGGTACACACAATTCTCATTCTCTCTATTTCCATTCACACTGTGCACACAACTCACCCCACTGGTTGAATATTACTTCGTGCATAGTGATCATCTTCTGAAGGTATTTCTCCTCTATAAATACCTTAAGAGAGAGTTTGATCCAATATTAAAATCATCAGCATTCTTGCTGGATATCCTATTCACAAAAGATAGAATACAAACATTTTAATAATGTATGAGTAGGATTTAATTTAAATATATTGTATTTAATATCTTTTACTGACATGTGTTATACAAATATTGACTTTTAAATAATTATTTTAAAACTTATATCTATAATAATTTCTAAGTATTTAAAAATCCAAATTTTTTATATTGACCATGAATAAAAATTAAAATCTATACTTAGAATTCAGATCAAAGTGAGTTCAACTTAACTTCAAAAGTTAAGTTGTCTAAATCATTAATTATAAGAGGAGTTTAATTTGGGTTTTTCTGTTATGTGTTTATAGAAATATGATAAGGACTGGCGGACCTACACTAAGGACAGGGGTGTACTTGCATCCCCTTAATTTTAAAATTCCTAAAGTGAATTTTTTTCCTTACAATTTTTTAAAGTAAAATTTATACTTTTTGTATTTTATTTCTTCTGTGTTTATATATATGAACCCCCTGATTTTAATTTGTATAATTTGTTCCCACTGACTTAGAGTCTTGAGTACGCCACTTAAGAAGTTAAAAATAATATTTTAAATAAAAACATAAAAATCCTTTAATATATACATACTCCTTAATCTGATATGATTATTTTAAAGTAATATAATATATTTATTATCTCATATACTTCAGCCGAGATAGAATTTGGAGGAAGGTCTATTGCTTACGGGATGTCTGATATGATTTTAGGGTAAATGAATTTTCTATGGTGAACTTTGTCCATTTCAGCATCTAAGAGTTAGATTGTAATAATCACATCATTATTTTTTTTAACATGTTATGGATATGAAATATCTATTGACTTTTAACTAATCACAATCAGATAACATGAATGATCATTTTTTATGAGATTCATCTTTTTCAATCACATTTTTTTTATTCATAACTTGAACTGAAACCTTATTTAAGAGAACCAAATTTAATTTACTATATCTCATACTAACAATTTATAATTGATTTCCACATTATTATTTAGCTAGAAGCATTAGAGGTGGATAAATACTAGCAAAACTCCCTAAAATTCTCTTTCTAAAATTCTTTCTATGATTAATTAGAATTTATTAGATTATTATAGGTTTTACTAGCATTCCTCTTGCAAGCTAGTTATATCCATTTCCGCACACGAAGGCTATATATATTGCGGTCCAAATCATAGGAGCATTTTTCCATGGTAAATAGTTAAAAACGATAGTGTCAAATTTCAGACAAATTAAAAAATTAAAATGTCCATCTAATATCTGCGTGGGCTTAGTAAGAGAAAATGTATATTTAGCAAAGCACAAACTCAGAAACTTTTATTTTGATATCTTAGGAAAATGGGCTTTGCAAAAGCAGTAATTATGCATATTAGTGGACAAAAACCAGTACAAAAAAAAAAGTGAAACAAAAAGAGATTAAGAAATACACACGACTACTGAGTGAATCGGTTCACATGTACTGAAGTGCTAACTATGAATTATGCGATAAATTAACTACTGCACCGATCTATTGCATTAGTAGATTTCTAATTATTGCAGCTTGTGCTGTGTCAGTTGTAGCCAAGAGCTCAGATAAACGCTCGCTTAGGTCATCCACTTCCCTGTGTAGGCTTCTAATATAGTTGCATGTCTCTTGCAACACCTTGGAAGCTGAAACCTGCATAATGCATTCAAAATTCACTTAATTAAAAGAGTTCTACCAAATATATCTGAATTCACAACATATATAGTAACATTTTATGATAGATTTGTTTTTCTGTTTAACTTTTATTAACCTAAGATAGATAACAACTTATCTGGACAAGTTCGTAAGTAAAAAAAGCTAGAGACGGGTTCAAATATTAGCAAAATGTAAATTTATTTTGAAGAAAGAAGTATTTCAAAAGTTTCAAGAAGTATTCATGTTGGCAATTATCGCGCTATTTCTTTCCTAATTAAGAAAATCTAGGTAGGATTATGTTTGGTATGCTAGAGACCCCAGGTCGACCTATGACCAAAGTATTGTATATAAATGGTGGATAACTTTCATTTATGGTGAAATTGAGTTATATTCAAATCCAAAATTGTAAGACACCCATAAAAGGGCTAAAAAAATAATTACCGCTTGTATTTATCAAAGTGACAAAACCAACTCTTGCAATTAACTTGCAACATTTTTTTATCAGCTAATTAACTTGCAACACAGTGAAATGAAAGAGATATAAGATTGACTTAACCGTGGAGAAGAAAGAGCTTAAGGATGAAAGGAGGAGGAGGAGGTAGTGGATTGAAATCCCTTCCACTTTTGCCAATAAAAAGAAGTAAAACATAGTTTCAAAGCGCTGTTTGCATCACTGATGCGACAGCAATATTACTTTTGTGGTAGTGTCTACAACAGCATCACTACCCCATTGCATTGTCTTAGAAAATTACAGAAAGATCCACAACGCAACACTGCAACTGCCGGAACACAACGAGTGAAACAGCTGCATCGGGCTGCGACATACTTCATCGTTCTCATACAATTAGGCTTTCAATTTTTCCCTATCTTCATTTTGTAGTTTCTTAGGGAATTTTGAAGGGTTAGATACATAGTAATATAGTAATGAGCTAGTAGAGGTGAAATTAGAGGGGAAGAACTAGAGATATAGATTGTATAGAATGTTACGTTTAAACTTTAAAATGAGTCATTGGCCATGAATTATATTTAGTGCTAATATAAAATAGATTCACACTGCAATAACCGCCATAAGAACCGCAATAGCCCTAACGCCCACAACTACAACCGCATTCACAATTTGAAACCATAATGAAAACAAAATTAAAACTAGTAATATGCTAACACTGATGCTCTTATTCTTTAAAGTTGACAATCTATCAGTTGCAAGTTGCACCCATATCTGTGCATCATAGTCTACTAATTTATAGAGCTTAATTAAAGAAAAAGTAGTAGTTAGGTACGTGTGAATGTGTGCTTAAACACAGAAAGAGAGGCAGAATCTTGTGGCCGGAGAACTCAGAAAAAAAGTTAAAATGTATGTATGTAGGAGGAACCTTGTCAGAGCGCCTATCACGAATCTCTGGAAGAAGCTGTTGCAACTTGGAGACAAGATCATTGATCTGATCATCGGTGATATTCCTTGAACTACTTGTTTGCCTTGACCGTGACCTCCTGCTAGACATCTTATATATATAATAAATCAACTACTTTTAAATCAAATGGCGAATCCTAAGCCAATAAAGTGTAGTGAGTTGGTAATAATCAGTTATGAAATATAGCTAGCTAGTTAAGGGTGAGAATTTGAAATTGGTTATGGGTATGGGAAAACTAATTAAGTGATGTAGCTAGGTGGGGTTGTAGAGTGTGTACAAAAGGAGCTAGCTAGTGATGTTGAGGATCGAGAAAGAAATTAAGACAAGTAATTGCATGGGAGAAAGAAGAGGGCTATGGTTGTATTTAAATAGTGTCTTGGAGAGAGAGAGTGAGAAGAATCACCTTTCTAGAGATATGCTATAATATCGTCCCAGTATGTTCCCAAATTTAGAGTTAGAACTTCCAGAGCACCGTGTGCATGTTTCAAGTGAGAGAAAATGAACAAGAGAGAGAGAGAGAGAGAGCGAGAGAAAGAAAGCCTTGTTCTTTTGTTTTCGACTTTCTCAGTCTGTGCCAGAGTCTACACGCAATACCATGTTATCTAAAGATTTCCAACAATGCCATAGTGCACAAAATTACTATTATATTCTTGGGATATTTTAATTAATTTTGTGGGTGTAGCCCTTTTGATACAAGAGCTTGTTGCAACCTATTTAACAAAATCTTAAACGACTCTTTCCAATAATACCAATGTACAATTTTGTGTGAGCTGCGGGTGAGGTCACTGCTTATCAAAATAAGCAAATGATTAACCAGCATTAGCATCAATGAAATGTTTCATCCAAGATCTTTATAGATATTATTTAGGATTAAGTATATTTTATATTTCTAATAAATATTCAATTTTTATGTTTATTTTTTAATAATTTTTTTTATTGAATCTCTAATAAAATAATATTTTTATTTTTTATTTTGACACCTTTTTTAGTCTCTAATAAATTAGTAAATTTTGTATTTGTTTTATGATAAAAAAGTTTTATTTATTATTAGTCGGAATTAAAACAAAAATTATTAATTTATTAGAAAATAAATACAAAATTTATTAATTTATTATGGACTAAAATAAAATATTAAGAATAAAAATAAAAGTATTGTTTTATTATGAATTCAAAAAAAAGTATTACTGAACAAAAATAAAATTTAAATATTTATTAAAAATAAAAAATATATTTAAGTTTGGATGGGGCAATATAAAATAATGGGGGTAATGTGATCACCCAGAACTTAAGTTGACTAGTCAATGCAAAAAAACTCACCATTTATGTTTTTAATGGCTTAAACAAGGACATGGTCTCCCAGACGTTTCTGGAACCGGTTCATTCCAATTTCCAATGGAGCCAAGAACATCCAAAAGGAAGAAGAAAATGTGAAAATGAAAATCTCATAGCTGTGTTTGACATTGACATGGCATTTCTATTTTCTGGTGAAAAAACGAAGTTGTAGATTGATATCAACAAAATATTACAGATAGTTTAATTTGCAAGCATATATATATTGTGTGTGTGTGTGTGTGAGTTTTGGATTAAGGTTAGGACTTTAATATCATAGGTAAAAGGGAAATCAGAGCATATGTAATCATCATATATAGAACGAATGGTGGTTACATGTGCATTATTTTTCATACCTTTATAACAGTTAGCAAGGGGAGGCTGAAATTTGGCATATAATGTGATGCTTGATGTAAGAATACCCCATATATACTCTTTATAATGATATATATTTTTGTCTTATCATCAGAAAAACAATGACGAGGGTTACATTTTAGTTTTTCAGATTACAATTGGTGATTGGGAGTGAAGAGATAGGACTCAGCAGGTTGGTTATCAAATGTCTAATTTGAAGTGTGTCATGGTGTAGTTTCTGTTGAGTCAAAAATATTTACATTTTAAAGATGAATCATGATCTTTAATTATTTTGATTAGATGTAAGTAAACACAAAGGTTAAAAGCTGTGTTATGTGTTTGATATTTCATATTTGATGTTTTATCAAATCATGCATTAAAAATTTGTTCTAATATTTCAGACGATAGATAAATAGAGTCATGATTTGATACGACATGTAAGTTGACATTTAAGATCTCATTTACTATTGTGTCTAAGATCTTCTTTGTAAAAACATTCTTTTAGAATCTTTCAAATCCTACGAAGGATAAATGAAGTTAAGATCTAGAATTCCTCAATCGCCATCAAAACAAAAAAAATCTTTCTATTTCGATAATATTCGAATGGTTTAATTTGTTGGTTGAAAGAAGAAGAGTTTTGTTACGTAGGACATGCTCCGACATAAAGAAGTGACTACCTGTTATAGTTTTCTAACACGCAAGTGTTGAAGATAAGATTTTTTGTATGAGAAAATGACATGTGTTTAATGCTTAGCATTAAATGATCCCAAAAACCATTTTCATCATAGAAGGTCAAGTGAAGATAACTACACATTGTTAGACAACAAATACTTAAAGCAAAAGCTTTGAAGACTGAAAACAAGAATCTTGCACGAAAAACATTCATCATTATTTCTGCAAAAAGCTCTCTATACTTTCTTGTAAGGTTAGAAAAAGCTCCCAAAATACCTTAAAGCTTAAACACATTGAGAGAAAAAGACTAAGCACTAATTTGTATATTCATCTGTAAGACAATTCTAGATTTAGTCTATGAGAAAACTTCAACCACAAATCTATTATGATTTGTTTAGAGCCAACAATGACTTGAAATGACAAAGAATACTAAGTGTTAATTAAGCTTGGGGTAGAGCTTGATTTGTAGAGACAGAAGTCATCATGACACAATACTTGTAACTTGTGAGAAGTTAGTAGAACTTGGTGTTTTGTCAATAATTGGATGTAATCTCAATGGTAGATACAAACTAGTATAACTCTGTATGTTTGATATCCAATTGCTTTCTTCATGCTTTCAATTGACTAGGGTCTAAATTAGTTTTTAGGTTTTTGAAAACATCTTGTGCTTTACAAACTTGTTTTTATCATCTGAGTGTGTTTTTCATAAAATATATTATTTGTTTTACAAAGTTTTTTTTTTTGGATTGCGAAAAAAGTTTAAAAATTCACTAAAATCACAATTCAATTCCCTCTTTCTTCTGATATTTTTTTCCTTTTCAAGTCCTTTATTCATTTATTTTCTTTCTGCATCATTTTAGACTCCTTACTTCTTAGAGAAGTTTGAATGGATGTAACAAAAGGCAAATAAATGAAAAATAAAATAACGTAAGTATGTGTTTAGTTTAACTTATTTTGGGTATATAATACTAATTTGTACTAGTTTTTATGGATTTTCTATAAAGTATGCAATTATTTTTATTCAAAATTAATCCCAACAAATTAGCATTGGCTAGTTCTTATTTTGTGAGAGAATTATAATAATAATATATTAAGGAAGAAGCCTAATATATGAAGGGATTAGAATAAGAAGGCTAATTAAAATAGCTTCTTATTCCTTGTAATTATGTGCCTTTTTGTTTTCTGTTCTTTTAATTTTTTTTTTCATTTATTCTAAAAATTATGTGTTTTTACTTTCATCCTTAGAAAGGTTTAGATAACACTTTAAATAGTGAAAAAATTATCTAAATTATTTTAAGGACAAAAATCAATGCAAACATAATTTTTAAGAATAAAATAAAATAAAATACAAAGACAAAGACAAAAAGCAAAAATACATTATATTGGAAGAACTAAAAAGGTATTTAAACCAAATAAGAAATAGTAATATTTGGAAATTGTTACCCATATCCTTTATTACTAAATATGACTCTTATCTTTCCTTGATAAACTTTGGGTTTGATATTATTTTCTCTAAACTTTTTTAATGTTTTATATTATTCCCTAATAACAAATTTGACCAATCATAATCACTAAATTATTTTTAATTAACATTTTTTGTCATTACCGTCAAGTATCACTATTAAATGATAACTTCATCAAGTCTAATGTAGCATCTACATATAATTTTTTTTTGGTAAACAGGTTTTTTAGTTCATCATCCTTTTACATGCATTCACTTTTAGTGTTTCAACATTTACCAATTTTAGTTCCTCAATTATGTTAATCATTTTTTTTAGTCTTTCCTATCAAATATAACCGTTAAACAATAATTTGACAATCATATGACTTTCTATTTGGACTACTAGTTTGACATAACAATCATTAAATCATTATTGGTGCAATATATTTCTATCGATTTTAGGGTGTTATAAATTTTTTGGCGATGTATAACTACTAGAAAAAGGTTTGAGTATTTGAAGAAGTCATGAAAACAAATTAGGGAGATGTCGGAAGAAAAATCAACATATCAGAATATATAAATTAACAACTAACTTAAAAATTCTTGTGACATCAGAACTTGTGGTTCTCATCTCACTCTTTTCCACTATTATCACCTTGTGAACGCCCTTTGTGCATGGTGTTACGTGTGAAGCAAGAGGGTTCATGGAAGCAAGATTAAAATGTAAGGGTGTAGCATATGTTTGAAAAGTGGGGTAGGGATTGGATTCAAAGATTGCGGATTTTTTAATTTTTTTATGATTAGGATTTTGATTCATGGTTTTACTAGTTTTGATTTTGCTTATTGTTGCTAATTTTGTTTATTGTGAGTTATTGATTTTGTGTTTTGAAACACGGTTCAATGGGTTGTTGGTTTGTGTATTAGGAATTTTTTATTTTGTTATAATATCTCTTTCTCCGTTTTTCTTAATTAAATTCCTTTGTAGACAATTTTACATTGTCAAATTTTTTTGTAGCACATTAGAACCGCTTGAAAATATCTCAAACCAACAATATTTTACCACATGACATTTACATTAAACTAGTAGCTTACATGGAAAGTCATGTGACCATCATCATAGTATTTCTTAATGGTGATATTTGATGGGAGTGACTAAAAATAATGACAAACATAATTATATATGAGAGTAAGAATTATCAAAAAATCATTTAAGGATTAAGTCAATTTTGTTTAAAAATGAGATACTGATCCTAAAAGTGATTTTTGTGAAAAGATAAAAGACTAAAAACATAATTTCCAAAACAAATTACATGTGTATGTCATTCATACTTGATGATGTGGCAACTCACGTGGTTGTCATGTCATGTCATTAATTTCTTTTTTCTTTTTTTTTCTTCTCTTTTCATTCATTCAAATATTTCCTTTCTCTCTTTCTTTCACTTGTCATTGTTACCCCTTCCCCTCTTCCTTTAAGACTTAAGCTATTTCTTGCATTTGTCATTCTTGAACCAAATGACCAAAGAGAAAAAGGCAACAAAGAGCATTATCAAAGATTATATAAGGATAAAAGAAATAAAAACAGTAAGGAGGAGTGAAAGGAAGAAATAAGAAAAGAGTATTTGAATGAGTAAAAAGATAGACGAATAGAAATAAATGAGAAATAATACAGTGAATATCATTATTTTTAAAATTAATTTCACCCTATTTCTTCTCCTTCAAACACACCAAATTACTTTCATCCACTCATCCTGCTAATTTCTCATCTACTAAATAAAGGATAAGAGATTCAGTAGAGTCCACACTTAAGACAAACCCACTTGGAAATATTAATTGGTTGGACTAGAATTATTTTAATTGGCCAATTCGCAGTTGAGACCATTATGAGTCATGCTCCTCTAATTTTGCCTTCACTTTAACTATTAGAGAACATAATATATTAGTTTAGCTGCGTTGTCTCATGTCTTGTACCTAATAATGTCAAGTGAGTATTAGTCTTTGTGAGAAAAGAAACATACAAATTTGAATGATACAACCATAAATGAATGATCAAGATAATTTAGTGATCACATGATTACTTAAAACAATCATGTGTATTATATATTAATTTATTTGACTATTCAAATATGATCCAATAGTCTATATTTGTATTTCTCATTATAAGAAATATTTTATTTGTGTGTATAAGAATAATCAATATGAGAATAAAATACAATGACTTTTTTATGTGAGAATAAACATGATCAATTTGAATCCTTAGAAAGTCTAGATTAAAATACGAACTCACTTAAAAATTCATTTAAGTAGTGGTGGTGACACTACCATTGTTGTCATTGTAACTACAATCATCAATATTATTATTGTCACCACTATTATCACTATCAATGTTGTCATCGTCATCACTATCATTACCATTACTATTACTGTCTTTACTACCATCATCATTGTCATTAATAGTCATTGTCATTATTATCATAATCATTACCATTGTTGTCACTATTATCCCTATTCGACATCGCCACTATTGTCCTCACCATCATCACTATCACTATTGTTGTCATCATCATTATCATAAGTAATTTTTTTTAAATGAATCTTTTAATCTAAGTCTTTTATTTTAATTTATGATTGAAATTAATCATTCTCATTCTCATATAAAAAAGTTCATTGTTATCCAAATAAATGAATCATTATTAATATTCTTTCCTTACATTTGATAAAATCATCCAAATTTTTAGCTGAGAAAGTAAAAGTAAATTCTTTCTTAATTCAAAATGAATTAGTTTTACAATTTGTTTAAATTAAATTCATACATACCAAGGATATGGATGGATATAATTAAGGTTGTGGAAGTTACATTTTACTCATTTTTAGTGTAAATTAACATTTCTTCTTTTGTTAATAAAAAAACACAAATGATATAAGAACTTTTACTTGCAGTACAACTACACGGGTATTGGATTCTATCGAAAGCATCTTCTTGTAGTCTAATAAGAATGCCTACGGAATATCTTGGCAAAATTTATTTTTAAAAACATCACTAAAATAACAAATCTAAACTCATTTTAGTTTTCATTTTAAATCTAGTGCAGTTTTAGTTCCACTCTCCCGAGCAAGGAATCAAATCAATCTAAAAGAAACAATCTGATTGGCACAAAAGCATGCCCACGTGATCATAAATTATTTCCAACATGGATACTCGTTTATGTAATCATTGTCTTTGTCTAATAATATATAGACAAAAAATAATAATTTTATTAATGTATAAGAGAAATATAAAACTATATAATAGCCGCCTCGATTTTTTATTTTCTTCTTCTGCCTTTCCTTCCTGTTTATTTGATGATGTAAATCTATACACTCAAAAGATGATTAATTAAAATTTTAAAATTTGAACTATAATTAAAATTTTATTATATTTAAAGAACTAATGGATTTAAATTTAGTTTTAACTATTTTATAATATTGGAACCCTTACACTTATACATTAATTTTTTTTATTCATTCACTCATACATTAGTTTAAATATAATTTGATTGGTTTTTTTGTGTTTATAAATAATTTATAAAATACCGATACAAATCATAATAAATACTACAATTTTAAGAAAATCTTACATAGACAATGATACATGATGCAAATTATTATTAAATTTATAACAAAATGTTGTTATGGTGACTGTTGAAATTAAATGCAAAACTTTATTAACACTGTCAATTAATTGCATATTTCAACTCTCAATGACCAACTACTTTTATTTTTAATTTTAAAATTAGTTCAATTAAATTTTTTATGTAAGTCAATATTTAATTTATTATATTTTCTATTTATATCTAAATCAAACAGAATTAAAAGGCAAAACTAAATTTATAAAACATAATAAATAAGTAATCAAGAGTTGTTGAATAATGTAACGGTTGAAAAAATAGGTGAATCACAATTATGGAGTGTTGTGTTGCCATGTTCAATGGAGAAGAGCATTTTTAAATGGAAGGAAGAATTTTCAATGGATTTTTGAATCATTAATTTTATTTCTTTAAACCTGAAGCTCAAGATAAGTGGAGATGGGAGTTGGAGAGAAGAGTATAGCACAAGTCATTTTTTGTGTTCTAATTAATCAGGTCTCTGCTGCTTCTCTTGAAAAATTCTGGTTGCTTTCTGCCCAAGTTCATGGCTTTCTCTTGGCAAGTTATGTTTGATAGTCTCTGCAGAATAATCAACCGAGCAAAGAGGAAAGTTATTTTGGAACAGCAATAATTACATTGCATCTTCTATCAAACAGCTCACAAATTTGCTGCACATTTATTCTTTGGAATTGGATGCAGGTTTGCTTTTAAAATCTAGTCTACAATTTTAAGCTTGGCTTGGTTATTCTATATGAATTTTTTTATAAGCAAATTTTAGTAGTTAGTTTTTGTTTGAATGTTAGGGAAAAATATTCGAATCCATGATCTCTATATGAAATTATCTTTAAACTTTAATTCTTTCTTAGATCTCATACAGGATAATGCCTTTTATCTTTAAAAAGAGGTACAATACAATGACTTTTAAGGAAGTTATCCACCTTAATACTATTCTCACAAGAAACACTTAATTATGAAATTTTTATTTATAAAATTCTTATTGGTCGGATGGTGCCTTGATTTGTAAGTGCGGTCAATTTGGTTACTTTGTAATGAATTAGGTAGGGAACTATAGACATCAACACTCAACAGGATTGTGATCTTATTAAATTGCACCCATGGTCTTGTATTACATTATTTACATCCAAAGGTAGGGGATACTTTTTTTATCAGATGAATATATATATTTCCCCCCCATTAATTGTGGAATACCTCTATAAGAATTCGATAGTGAAAAACTGTTTAGGAGCTAGGGTATGAGAGTTGGAATATCCCTCTTTTACTCCAAAAATAAATTTGTTTTCGGATGTAAAAATAAATAGTGAAGAGCTAAATGTCATCTTCCAATTAAGCTATCAATATAACAAATACACTTCCTGCTGTATTTTGACCTTCATTTGTATGGTAATAAAAACGCATGCAAATTGATTAGTTTTAACATTTTTTTCTCGTTTATCTAACCATACGAATGATTTAAATTAATCCTACTAGTATAGCAATGAATAATCACTAGCTGCACATAAGCATGTAGTGGTCCAGTTAAAGTCAAGGATGTACAAATAGAAAGAGCCTTTGGGCTAATTGTAAGGATAGTCTTCTCTGAAAGATGATCTTATATTAGGCCATTAAAATTAAGTTAATGCATGATGGCTTAGTAGAAAAAGACAATTTAATGATGAAAACCTTAAAATAATTTACTACAGATCGTAAACTACCTCAGCAGGTATATTTTCTTTCTTTTTATAGTGGAAAAGAAACTACCTAACTTGTTATATTATTATTCAATCAAAATTAGCAAATCATCATTCATATTCTAAGGTACAAATACTTTACATAAACAAGCAAACAATCTCCAGCTGCCTCTTATAGTACATGTCACATGACATTGGAAAAAATAATATTCAAGGCTGAAAAAGTATAGCAAAAGGATCAATATGAATACTGAAATAATAATAATGATGGACTGGAAATTAAAAGGTGCATGCAGAGATGAAATTGCTCAGCGTGCATCTCGGGGCACATGACCTTGGATCCAATTAACAGCGAGGACTGTGCTATAGGTCACAAGCATCTTCATTTCTTTATTTCATCTTTCATTAAAAATGAATCTGGTCCAACAAAGATATATATCATGGTATGCGCATATGCTCTCTGTATCATTTACGTATATTATATGATATAATATTAAAACTGTTATGTAATTAACCCGTTTTATATATCATTAATTCGGCATTTGTTAATTATCAATCTTCTCGAACTTGCTGATGTATTGATCTCGATTCTCTCTAGAGTCGGTGTTCTGAAGGACTTAAATGACTATGCTTTTAATTAATCAATTAATTATTGATTCGAATAATTGGCCCTGATCTAGTTGAATCTCCTCAAATATTGACTGAGGAAATTCCCAACAGATATAGCTAGTTTCCTTTTGGTTGTTTTACTGTACGTGTATTTAGAAATACGCATCCTAGCTACAATGAACTTTTCAGTGTTAGGTAGATACAATGTCATGGAGTTCAGTCAAACGACAGGAACAGCCTCTATTGTATTGTAATTCATGATGTCACATTACATTATTATTACGAACAAGTTGATAGTTTGAATTTTTAACTAAAATTTTGAATCTAAGTCTTATGTAATTGGAATGGAAAACGTAACGTTATTAAATCTTAGAATGTGAGTTTCCAATTTAATATAATCGAACAAAATTAACTTATAAGATGAGAGTTGTTTCTCCACTTATATATATTATTTTGACTAATTGAATCTTACAAAATCATTTGTTAGATGAGACTTATCTCTCACTTATATATTCTAATTTCGTCATATCATTGATTGATATAAGATTTCTAACAAATGGTGAGTCAAAATTTTCAACAGAAATTAATCGTTAATGTTCCTGTCATAAATGGAACAGAGACTCGTCCTCCTTTCGAAGGGTCTTCTAATGTGTCGAAGGGGCGTCTACTTGTTGTTTCTCACCGAGAACTTGGGTGCATGAGTACCCGTCAGAGCGGAGGGGAGAGTACCTGTAAAAGGCACATCGACGCTTAAGTGAGAATTCAGTTTAGAGCTATTAATGATATGTAATGAGTAGGTGAGAATGAATCAGTCCTTTACCTCGAGGGTTCACCCTTTTATTACTAACCTTGTTGGTCTCAAGTCTGTGGGTCTGTCACATCATAATTACCAATTGAATAATACTCATCCTAATCATGCTTAGGCACTTCTAATCAAGTTATCACTCTTAAGTGGGTTTAGTGGCGATAATCATGACCGAATGGTGCTCGTTGCTCGCATATGTTGAAGGCCGAGACACATTGTTCGACATATGTGGATATGTGGCTGTAAGGACCCTCCCTGTGGCGCGGCTGGCGCCAGATCCCACGCGGATAGCGCCAGCATACTCAGAGGAAAACCCTGTGAAGGGTGTGGCGCGTATAGCGCCAGATCTGGCGCGGGTAGCGCCAGGCTTCCTGGAACATGGCGCGGGTGGCGCCATGTGTGGCGCGAGTGGCGCGGTAAGTGGCCTGGAAAGCCAAGTTTCTCTGGAACTCCACGCGGTCAGCGCCATGTGTGGCGCGGACAGCGCCATAGCCCAGGGGGAGTTGGCGCGGATGGCGCCATGTGTTCTGCAGCTGGCGCGGATGGCGCGGTGTCTCGCGCGGATCGCGCGGGAAGGACGGTGCAGACTGTATTTAAAGAGGGGTCGCGTTTTAGAGGAGAAGAATTGGTTTTCTTCTTCCTCTGGACCTCAGCAGCCATGGGAGAGCTTCCCAAGCTCCTATGTTCATGCTATATGACCTTAAACACCTTCCTAAGCCTAGTAAACCTCCTAGAAACCAAGTTTGAGCCAAAATCCTTCTTCCCTATTCATTGAAAACCCCTTCTCTGAGAAAACTGCAGAGAGCTCGAGATTGGGCGAGGAACGGCGGTGGTTCAGTGCACCAAGGCTAGGGAGAGTAGCCCAGAGGCCTTCCTCGACAGTTCTGAGGTAAGAAACTCGAGTTTCTCCGATTGATTTGTGATTTGGGGGTTTTGATGAATAGTGACCCACTTTTGATAGAGCCAGAATTAGCTCTGGGTCCAGTTGAGAGATGTGTTTAGAATCATGTGAGGAGGAAGGATTAGCTTTCAGTTTGTGATTTGGAGAACTTTGGTTTTGGCTCTAGGTTGGGCATGTGTGACTGGAACTGAGTCACTTGATTTGAGACATGCAAGAGCCATGTTGAGGGGCTTGATGTGCCTGAGAGGCCTTGAGAACGGTATCTTGTGGTTCAGACCGTTCAAGCCCTGAGAAACCTTGAGGTTTTGAATTGAAAGAGCTGAAATGCTCTAGGTGAATGGCTTGGTTTGAGTCTGGAATGACTCTGAGGCCATGGATGAATTTGAGATAGACCACTGAGGGTCTATGGAAGGCTTGTGTGGATAAGCCTGATGAACCCTGGAGTAGATGACTCGGGTTGAGGGAAAGAACTGTGGTTCCTTCCCAGAGGCAGTGGATGACTGTTGGATGAGCTGATGCATGAATATATGCTTATATGGTCTGTGATATGTGTTTATGTGCCTTGTTAGGGCTTGACACTGAGGGTGTCAGAGAAGCAGACCATCAGTTGAGGCTAAAGCTGAGGGGCACGGCTTGCCAGGTAAGCTCATCGTTCTGTGATGTCTTTCTTTTACTCTTGTTTGCCACCCAAGTGGGTGATGGGTGCATGCCATGTGTGAATATATATGTATTGTGCATGCTGAGAAAGAAAGGCCGTGATGGCCTGTTATTGATGATGAGATGTGTCGAGATATGCCTAGAAGGCTGGATGAATGATGTTTAGGGTGGAACCCCTGTTGTTCCAGAGATTGTGATACATAATAAACCCTAGGATAGACACTGAGACAGTGTGAGGGTATTTGACACCTGTGACTTCAGGTGTGGCCTTGGGGCCTGAGATGGAGGAACACTGTGAGGTGTTCCATGGCTTTGATGAGATACAGATCAGAGAATGATCTGTGATGGAATCTATAAGATACTGCGATAGTATCGGGCTAGTTGAGGTTCCCTAGCCAGAGGAAGAGTTTGAGGACTCCCTGGAATAGCTGAGATTCCATGGGAGGTGCCACTGCTCTCCGCCTAAAGACCTAAGGGTGGATTGCCCTGTATGGATGTTCCTCCTTAGGCAGAGATGATGAGATTGATAAAGACCATGGTGGTGGTCTGTGTTGAGGATAAATAGACACTGTGATAGTGTCTGAGTTCTGAGATTCTCTGGCCAGTAGAATAGAGTCCTATGGTGGTAGGACAGATGGTATGTGATAAGAAGTCCTGAGGGATTGAGAGCTCCCTATTGTGGATTGTCTCTCTCAGGCAGTGTGATTGGAAGTCCTGTGGGATAGAGAGCTCCCTGATGTGGATTGTCTCTCACAGGCTGTGGTTTGGGGATCCTGAGGGATTGAGAGCTCCCAGAGTGGATAGTCTCTCTCAGGTATCCGAACAGGAAGCCCTGAGGGATTGAGAGCTCCCGTTGAGGATTGTCTCTCTCAGGCAGCATGATAGAGGAGCCGGCCCGGTATATAGGAGTCCTCCAGAAGTGGTTGTACCTATATATTTTCGGGGTGCTTCTGATAGATAGTGAATTGTATTGGGACAGGATATGAGTTGTAGCTCATGATAGAGGAGCCGGCCCGGTATATAGGAGTCCTCCAGACGTGGTTGTACCTATATATTTTCGGGGTGCTTCTGATAGATAATGATGTCCTGCCATGAGATGTCCTAATATATATTGGATCCTCTGAGAGTGGGGATCGGTATATATATCTATATGAAAACCTCCGTAGGATAATGATGATAGGTGATAGATGGTGATGACCATCGGAATCACATGGATATTGACAGTTATGGATGTGTATTGATGTACACTGATGACGATGGTTTCAGTGTATGTGAAGCCCTGAGTTGAGAGATTCCTCAGGCCGTGTATATGAAGTCCTGAGTGGTGGACTCAGGCCATGCTTTATATATATAGCATTGGAGGCGGTGCCTCTCTGGTATATACAGTGTCCAGTGATTGACACTGATGATTAGGTACCTCTGTGAGATCTCTGTCAGACGAGTATGAGAGCCGATATGAAATATTGAAGCCATGATTCTGGCTTGGCTCTGTTAGTAGATGTTGAGATGGCTGTGAGAGCCAGGATGAGGTGTGATACCTCTGATACTGAGAGTATCTGATTATGTACCCTGTAGTGGGTTATGAGAGCTAGGATGATTTCCAAGCTCGTTTCTGTTTTGGTTCTATGAGGATGTTTTGAGGTGAACCGGGGTAAGGGAAGATCTCCCAGAACCCTGAGTTTACTGAGATGTTTATCTCACCCCGTTGTGGGTTGTGGTTTTCAGGTGATTCCAGAGGAGAGGAGATACCTCAGGGCAGGAGGCCTTAGCTGAGAGTGCTGGACCTGGTCTTTGGCTGCAGATGAAGACTAGAAGAGTCTTTATTTTGTCTCTGTCTTGTATTAAAAAGATAGGGTGTGGGTGTACACCCGTTTTATTGTATAGACGACGATGATGTTGTTTTAGTGTATGTTTCCTCCTGATGATCTCTATTTTGAGTTTTATGTATATCTACCTTGGTAGTTGTGGTTATGTATGTTTGTTTTTACCTGGATCAGCAAAGGACTTGTGTTATATGTGTTTTATTCTATGCATAATGTAATCAAGAAAAACGATTCTTTCGTTTCTGCACCGCTTTATATAGCGCTGATATCGCTACTCTGATGATAACGCACCGGGTGCACACGGGGTGTTACAGTGGCCAAGGGGTATGTTCGGTTTGGGCGTGTCAAGTGTCCCTTCCGCTTGGTTGGGTACTATATCTGATATACTCAGCCCTCCCCCCAAGCCCCTTTTTGTCCTCGACCAAAAAAAGGGGCTTTATGACTTGTCAGAAAGGTTACCCCATGATGGTTACTCTCTTTTATTGTCATGAAGTGGTCGTTACGTTGTGGATGTAGCGATTACTTACCACATCTATTCAGCTTCCCACGTTAGGCACCAAAACATCACATGAACCCAGCCATAGATATGTCTTGATCGAATGGTGGGGGAGTGCTATTGGTTGGACCTCATCCCAACAGGCCCAACTCTTATGAATAGGGGAGGTCCCCTTCACTCCTTGGCCCTAATATCTCTTTCTTTGCTCTGAGTTGAACAGTGTTTTTCTTGTTCTCAATGAGCAGTGTAATCAATTCTTTTATGATATATGTAATAATGGTGTCAATTGAAGGTTCATCGTCGAGGGAGTCAGTTGTAAGCAACTATGAGGTTCGAGGGTTTGACAAAGAGGTTTTTGATGTGTCGTCTGACTCCTACTCCTTGGGATCGTATTTTTCTGGCTCGATTGACCTCTTGACAACTGAGGGGTCTAGCGACCTCTCAGCTTTTTTGAGCCAATTGCTGACCAATATGGCTGAGAACGTGGGTGAGAGGATAGCGGCTCCAGTGATGGCTGCTACTACTGAGGCGGGGACTTTCGAGAGGGTTGCTTCTCTACCCAAGAAGTGCCTAGTGTTGAAGGAGAAGTGTTCGCTTCCCCTAATTATGCTTCCGGAGTACACGTGGGTTGACGGAGAGGTAGGCACCTACTTCCCCCATTACAACCACGTCTCAGATCTAACCAACCTCATAAGTTAGCTACCTATCAGTATGATAACGGGCTTGGAGACGTGCCCGATCACTCTCCACACCGTTTGGTCCGACGCCACGCAGCTCGTGGAGTTCGTGTTCATGAACTGAGAGGGGATGAACAGGGATTTCTTCTACATGTATGATTGCTTGTTCCGCAATCTACATGTAAGAGTTCGTTTGATGACTTCACCATGGGCATGCTCCAGATACTCAATGGTTCTCTAATGCAACTGCATCCGAATGGGTGGGCGGCCATCCAGGGGTTCCGATCACTTGGCTTATGTAGCTCCATGTCGGCAATGCCCAAACTCTTCTTACACTACTTTTGTAGTCGTCCATGGGACAAGGCTTGGTGGATGTCATTGATCCATATACTGAAGAGTTCTATTTTTTGTAGCAATAAGTTCAGTCGTCGGGAATGACTATTTCTATGATTCGGCAAGGAACTCATTGTTCCCTTTCTACTAGTAGCAGTGTCCTCAACAATACGATGAGTACCCAAGGGATGTGTTGAGTGCTGAAGAATGTCGAGACCTTGACTTTCTCAAATCGCTCCCTCGATAACTACCTACTTGGCCCTTTGTGTCGCTTCTTTAGTCACCGGATCCTATCCAAGACCTTGAGGGTTAGTCTTGTTTCCTTTTCTATTGATTTTCATTTCTTGGTCTAACTTGCAAATTTATCAATTGTGTTATTTTGTAGGAATCATGATGCAAGTTGGAGTTGACATGAACGCTCTCCGTGAAGCCAAGTGGGCTGGGAAGGATGTCATTGGTGGAGCTAAACTGAATGATGACGTCACCCGGGCACCGGGGCCTTGCGAAGTTCCAACTGATGTGGTGCCTCCCGTCGGCAAGGACCCCACAAGGAAGCGTTAGCATAAGAAGCGGATCCATCGAGACCATCGAAGTGGCTTGGGGGAACACTCCGGGCACCGGGAAGGCACCTCTAGGGAGAAAGTGCTCAAGTAGTCAGTGCTTGAGTTTCAACCTACCACTGCCTCCACTCTAGGCAACCTTGCGACTTTAACCAATCAAAGCTTTTTCAACAATAACTTCCAGTCGGATCGTCTTGTCCAAGCGGAGATGATTTCAAAGCATGGCCGTCAGGTGCTGAATAAAGACGACGATGTGGCCAATTGGCCTAACTTTTGAGTCTTTCTTTCTAAGGCATTAACAGTCACCCAACACCTGCAAGGGTCGTCCAACATCAAAGGCTTGAAAGATCAGCTGCTGAAGGCCAATGGTTCTTTGAAATTGGCACTTTAAGCCAACATGATGTTGGCCTAGAAGACTAGGTTCTTTCCTTGTCGAGTGATGCTAAGGGATAAGAGACACATGCCATAAATGTCAAGGCCTTGGTTAGGTCTTGGGACACTGGCATTGGAAGGCTGAGGTCAGCCTTAGCTGATGCCAACAAGGAGATAGAGGAGGTTAATGATGAAAAGGAACAAATTCGGCAGAAGGCCTATGATGATGTCTATAATGCTCATCAGGCTGACTTCAACCATTGTCTATAATCATGCATCTTCTAGTTAAATAATTTGGTTAAGTTAACCTATCGTCAAGGAGAGTGCTCAAGAGGGAATCGTAAGTAAACTTGGTGAAGTTCAACCTTAGCTGAGTAGGTTACTCGAGAAGAAACTATTTGTGATCTTTGAAGTTCGACCTTAGCCAAGGAGGGTACTTGGGGAGGAAACTGTTTGTGAGCTTTGAAGTTCGATCTCGGCCAAGGAGGGTACTCGGGAGGTAATCGTAAGTAAACTTGGTGAAGTTCAACCTTAGCCAAGGAGTGTACTCGGGAAGGAACCTTAGCCGAGGAGGGTACTTGAGAGGGAACTATTCATGATCTTCGAAGTTCAACCTTAGCCTAGGAGGGTACTTGGAAAGGAACTATTCATGATCTGTGAAGTTCGACCTTAGCCGAGGAAGGTACTCAGGAGGGAACCGTTCGCGAGTTTGGACCTGCAAACTTGTAAAGAAAGACAGACAATGAAAGATATATCAGAAAAAATCTTTATTAGTAGTTGGTTGCCAAAGGGTGCCTCTTTAAAACCTACTCGGAAAAATCCCTTTCACATTTTTTTAGGGTTAAAAATTTGAGATAGGAAAAAGAGAGCACCATTCTTTACAAGAAGATTGCTAACTATAATAGACTTTTAAGTGTGTGGAGTTCCAAGTCCTTGGGATAACCTTCCCGAACAACTATTCTAATTTGTATGTTCCATTCTTGAAGTTGCTTTGAATCCTGAAGGGACCTTCCCAGTTGGCCGCCAACTTCCCATTTGACGGGGGTTTCAGGCTTCACCGCATGTTCTCCACACTAGGTCCCCCTCCTCAAACTGTTGAGGGGCTAGCTTAGAGATGAAGTGTTGGTCATGCGTTGCTTGCAGGCTTCGATCATGATGATTGTGTCCTCTCATACTTGCTCAATCAGGTCTAAATCTACCTGCAATGCTTTGTTGTTTTGGACTTTGGAAAAGTAATGCCTTCAAAGAGAGACTTCTCCTACTTCAATTGGTAGCATTGCATTCGTGTCGTATGTAAGCCGAAATTGGGTTTCTTGAGTTGTAGACTGAAGGGTGCATCTGTAGGTCCATAGGACCTCCACTAGCTATTTGGCCCACCTTCCCTTGGCTCCATCTAGTTGCTTCTTGAGTTCACTTAGAATTACCTTGTTTGCGGCCTCGACCTGCCCATTAGTTTGAGGTTGCTCTACCGACGTCACCCTGTGCTTGATGTTAAGACCAGCCAAGAACTCATTAAATTTTCTGTTTATGAATTGTAGGTCATTATCTGTCACTAATGTATTCAGAATTGCGAAGCGTGTGACATTTTTGTTTCAAAAGAACTTCTGAACCACTTAGGAAGTGATGATCATTAGTGGTTTGGCCTCAACCCACTTGGTGAAATAATCAACGACCACTAGCAGGATTTTCCTTTGCCCCAGGGCCGTGGGAAAGGGCTCGAGAATGTCCATTCCCTAGATAATGAATGGCCAATTGGAGACCATTGGATGTAGTTCTTCGACTGGCCGATGTATCAAGTTGTCGTGTCTCTGGCATTGGATGCATTTCTTTACAAAGTTTGAACAATTCATTCTAAGGGATGGCCAATAGTATCCAACCCTGAGAACTCTAGTTGCTATGGTCCTTTCTTCGGAATGCAAGCCACAAATACCCTCATGTAGTTCTTGGAGAACATTAGCTTGGTCCTGATCAAGGCACCTGAGTAGAGGTGAGGAAAAACCCCTTCTATATAGCTCACCAGCCACTAGGATGTACCTAGTTTTTTGCACTCTTATTTTTCCAGCTTGACACTTGTTGGCTGGGAGTATCTCGTGCTTCAAGTAGTCGAGTATCTCTTTCTTCCACCCCAAGGAGGCTTCTTCCACCAGTAGACGAGACATTGGGTTCGGGCACCAAATGAAGAATAAAGGTTTTAAGTTGTTCAGGATTAGGATAGGTAGCTAGCTGAGCCAGCTTGTTGGCCTTGTCGTTGACCTCTCGACTTATGTGAGTCACTTTCACTTCCTCAACTTCTCCCCTAAGCTTCTCAAATACATGATAATACTTTAGGAATTAGGGATCTCGTATCTGAAACACCTTGTTGATCTTTTCGATGGCGATCTTAGAGTTGCTTCGCTAGTAGACCCTTTAAGCATCGACCTCTTTGGCGAGCCTTAAACCTGCCAGGAGCGCTTCATACTCAAGCTGATTACATGTGGCTTTGAATCCAAAACTTAAGGATTGTGCCATTGCCATGCCAGTGGGTCCTTCAAGAATCACCCTAGCTTCGCTCCCATGCCTGTTGGAGGAGCCGTCCACATGTAGCATCCATCATTCTTGTTCGAAATGTAGTGGGGGGATGGAATTCATTAACTAATTTGGCTAACCCTTGTGCTCGGATAGCGCATCCCAGCTCATAAGCATTATCATATTCCAAGAGCTTAATTGACCATGTCATCATTCGTTCGGCCAACTCAAGTTTACATAGTATCATAGCTCTGGGGAAATCAGTCCGAACAGTGATCTTATGGCTCTGAAAGTATTATTGGATGCGGTGAGCGACATTAACCAATGCGAGGGATACATTTTTCATTACTTGGTACCTCGTCTTTGGATATTGTAGTACCCGGCTTACAAAGTATATTGGCCTTTGTTCCCTTCCTTCTTCTTGCACCAATACTACACCTATGGCCTCGATCGAAACCAAAAGATAAACAATCAATCTTTTGGTAGGGTCTAGTTTTGATAAAATGGGCGGTGTCACTAGTGTTACTTTCAGTTGTCGGAAGGCTTCTTCACAATCCTCATCCTAGAAAAAGTTCTTGGTCTGTTTGAGGAGGTTTATGATAAGCCTAGCCCTTTTGACAATTCTTGGTAGAAACCTTGACAGGGAGGCTATCCTGTCGGCTAGTTGATAACCGTTGTCGCATCGCTTCAAAACAAATAAATTACACTAATTTTATAGCACATGATTAAACTAGGTCAACTTAGAGATACAATCAATTTGGTTCCAACTTCAATTTTCACTAATAAACAACAGGGGGATTTTTATCAAACTATTTGTAGGCAATGAATAAAAATTGTGAAAACACAAACTATAATTGAAGAAAAATGTAGAAACTGATAGAATGGATAAGAGGTATTGTAAAACATATATTAAAGAATATCAATCCAATTCACCAAATCAAGCAATGTGAATTATCATAGTTATCAGATAATGATCTTATTATGAAAGTTCATTCAATTTCATTAGAAGCAGTTCAACCGAATTAACTCCTAAATTAATTGAAATCACAAACCTAATTGAAATATCAGCCAAACAATCTGTGATTAAAATTCAAAATTAGGAAATGAATCCATAGCCTAATCCATTTTCAACGAAATTGAAATATCAAACCAGAACTCAAATTCTCCTTGCTTGGACTGGATCCTTGGATTGATTGATTGTTTAGCCTTCCATGATCATCATCAGTGGAAGAGCCATGAGATTAGTGCAAGAAAATGGAAGAACGGGAATGAAATGAATAAGAAAACTGAAGAACAGGAAAGAACAATTAAGAGAAAAAGAGAAAGAAAAAAGATTTTAATTATGAAAAATTCTAAAAGAAATTACAAATTATGTTTGTGCTAAAATGAAGTGTATTCTCTAACTAACTAATTGCACTAATATATAGTGACTGAGTCAGTAGAAAAGGATGGACCATTATTAGATCCATCTAATCTAACTAATTACTAATTATACAAATTCGTAACCCAAAACTCAAGTGCAGAGATTCTTACTTCCAAGTCTCAAATGACCCTCAAAATGACAGAATCGGCCTCGGCTTATCTCTGACAAAATTATTGATCTTTTCCTTATCTTTCCAGGGACTACTCATATGCTTCATTTAGAATTCTTGAGAACTCTCTAGGTCCTTCACAAGGAAGATAGGTCAAGTAAGCAAAAAATCTGAAAATAAGCAATAATTATCAATTAAGCGCACTTGTTTGCCTAAGACAAAAACTGAGTTAGAGTGAGAAAATAAAAATCCAAGAGAATTCAAATAAGCTAAGAAGAATAGAAAAATATTAAATTTAAAACACTCAATCACTAGTCGTTGGGCCTCCTTCACATTTTGAGGATTCCTCATCTTCAAAATGGCCTGACATTTGCCTGGGTTGGCATGTATTTCTCAATGGGTGAGCATGAAACTTAAAAACTTTCCTCCTTCTACCCCAAAAACGTACTTCTCGGGGTTGAGCCTCATGTTGTGCTTTCTTAGCTGGCCGAAAACTTTCTCCATATTTTCTAAATGACCTATCACATCGTTTGACTTGACCACCATGTCGTCCACATAAACTTCTAGGTTTCGGCCAAGCTGCGCTTGGAAGATTTTAAGCGCTGATATATGGCTCCAACATTCTTCAACTCGAATGGCATGACTTTATAACAAACGTTTCCAGATTTGGTGATAAACGCCATTTTCTCCTCGTCCTTGGGGTCCATCCTTATCTGGTTGTAGTCTGAATAGTTATCTAGAAAGCTTAACACTCTATGTCTGGCTGCTCCATCGACCAGTCAGTCAATGTTTGGGAGTGGGTATGCATCCTTGGGCCACGCTCGATTAAGATCTGTGTAGTCGGTGTACATCCTCTACTTCCCGTTCAGCTTCTTGACCATGACCATGTTGGAAAGCCAAGTGGAGTAGTCGATCTTAATAATTAATCTGATGTCGTCAACTTGGTCACTTCTTTTCACCCATCTTCCTCTTCCTCTGGGCGACTGGCTTGGCGTCTTTAAATATGGCTAACCCATGACAATGGAATCTTGGGTTGATACTGGTATGTCTGTCGTGGACCAGGAAAATAGGTCAACATGTTCTCGATTGACTGGCTGTATCCGACTACTGTCGTCCTCGGGTAACTAATTTCCCAATTGCATGACCTATCCTTCAGTTGGAAAGTGGTCGTCTCTTCAACCAAGGTCACTCTGTTGTTGTCACTAGTTCTGGGGTCAAGCTCAAGTTCTTCTACCTCTTCAATCTTGATTCCAGCGTCTACTTGGTGGACGGATTTCGGGGTTCCTTCCCTCGCGTGGGGGGGCGTAACTTAAGGTTGGCACATAACATTTTCTGGCCATCCTCTAGTCAACATGCATGGTTATAATGGTCCTAACGTCTAATGGGAACTTCATCACGAGGTGAAGGGTTAACACGATTGCGTTGTGGCCATTGATCGAGGGGCAACCGAGGAGTATGTTGTACAATGTGTGAGCATCCACTATCATGTATCGTATCTTCGATTTTTTTCTGTAATGGCCCGTCATGCCCGAACTTAGTGTACAACCAAATGCAGCTCTTTGTCCTGACTTGTTCCCCAGCAAAGCCAAATAGGGGGTCATCGTGTAAGAGAATCTCAAACTCAAGTATGTTCATCTATTTGAAAATTTTCCAAAAAGAGATGTCAGCTGATCTCCGTTGATCTACAAGGGTATTCTTGACGATGCAATGGGCTATCTCCACACTAATAACCATTGGGTCATCTTGCAACGGGTCAATTTTCCTTGAAGTCCTTGGTTGTGAATGTTATAGGTGGCATGTTTGGCACTCAATGTCGGGAGATCATATTGACGGATCGGACTGGACCTGCCGAAGGTGTCTTTTTCGTGCTGATGTAGTGGCCCCACCCGCAATAAAGCCTCTGACTATAGTATTTATGACCTGCTTGGTTGGTCGATAGGTCTCTTTTCTCTTTCCTTGGATTGGCTTTGGCTCCTCTGCCTTTTTGACCGTCTAGCATGTTTTGGGTCTTTTCCTTGACTAGATTTGGGTCAATTTCTTCCCTCGGACCTGTATGACAGCTAAGGCCTGATCCAAGATTTGAGATCTTCTGGCGGTAAAAGGCATGTATTGAGTGAATTATGACCCTCACGGTGGGTGATCCCTCCTCCATTTGTCATGAACCTTGTTGGAATTGAGCCTATCATTATCTTTCTTGGCCGACATGGTGTCGACCCGCACCTAGGTTTGGTATTCGACCAAATCCTCCATTTGCATGTACTTGGTCTCCCTAGTTCGCAATTCATCTAGATTAGCTGCCAGCTTCTTGCATAGGTTGTTGACAAAGGGCCTTGCCACAATGTCGTTATCAGGTGGTGCATAGCCACTATTGGGTTCAAGTTTTGGATGTTCAATGCAACCTTTTCGAAGCGTTCCATGAAAGTCCACAACGACTCCTTCTTCTCTTATTGTATATTGACGAGGACCACAAGCTTTAGATGTTGTGGTCAACTTGTTGCAAACTATGTCCCAAAGCGGGCCGCCAAGGTGTCGAACAAGTCCACAGAGTTACGTGGTAGCCATGTGAACCAGTGAAGGGCCTACCCCTTCAGTGATGTTGGGAATACCCGGCAAAGGATTGCATCCTCCGTGGTGTACAATCTTACCTGGGTAATGTAGACGTCCAGGTGCTTGTTTGAATCTGTAGTGCCATCGTACTTATCAATGGATAAGTTCTTCCAATTGGAGGGAAGAGTCGCCTCCATAATGCTAGGGACAAAGGGATTCTTGAACTGCAAGAGCTGTCTTCCTAGGGTGTTGCAGGTCGGGGGAAAAGCATTCGAACACACACTCAGATTAGTGGCTTTGGGTAAGCCTATGGCAGTTGATTCAACCTCGCCTCT
Organism: Glycine latifolia; assembly: GCA_013407115.1. Taxonomy (NCBI): domain Eukaryota; kingdom Viridiplantae; phylum Streptophyta; class Magnoliopsida; order Fabales; family Fabaceae; genus Glycine; species Glycine latifolia. The sequence continues at coordinate 28,319,424 of CM023944.1, read as the reverse complement.
ATCTGGCGAGTTAGCTTCAGGTTGTCAGGTCCTATGTGCTTCCCGAAGGTAGGCATTCTCTGGCCTATGGACAACGATTTCCTCAGCATGGTGTTTTTGCATGTCAAAGACCTGAGGCTATAGTCTCTAACTATTGAAGACAAGTCAATCCGATCCTCTATGTGAACATCTTTGTTGTGGTGGTTGTTAGTCGATTGCTCCATTTTTGCAGTGTTTGTTCCAGTTATGACAATAGCCATAAATTCTTGGGGTTGGGATATATGTTACTCGATCCCACAGTGGGCACCAAAATGATCCTGTCACAAATGGAATGGGTACTCATCTTCTTGTCGAAGGGTCTTCTACTGTGCCGAAGGGTCTTCTATGCTGAAGGATTGTCTGCTTGTTGTTCCTCATCGAGCATGAGTACCCTCCAGAGCGGAGGGGAGGGTACCTGCAAAAGTCACTCTGACGCTCAAGTGAGGGTTCGGCTCCAAACTATTAATGATATGTAGTGAGTAGGTGCGAATGAATTAGTCCTTTACCTAGCGGGTTCACCCCTTTTTATACTAATCTTGTTGAGCCTGTCACATCATGATTACCAATTGAGTAATACTCCTCTTGATCATGCTTAGGCACTTCTAATCAAGTGATCACTCTTAAGTGGGTTTAGTGACAATAATCACGGTTGAATGATGCTCACTGCTCGCACATGTTGAAGTTTGAGACATTGACATACGTGAATATGTGATCGAAGGGTGTGTTCGATTTGGACGTATCAGGTGTCCCATCGGCCTGGCCGAATAATTTATCCAATATAATTAATATATAAAAGATGTCAATAAATATTTCATATTAATAACATCATTACTAAAATCACGTAGATAATTCAAGGCGTATATCCATATAAATATCTAATCCCCTAGAGAGACAAAGGAGGAAATAATGGGGTTTAATAATCCATGGTATTTAATAGAGAAAGAAACGTTTGATAATTGGGTTTTTTTTAGCATAAAAAATGGTCTAGATATTGTTAAATTAGCATCCATCTTCCATCCAATCGAGTTTAAGTAGTATATAGCAATTAATTTTATTAATGTGGCCAATGCACCATGCTAAGGAAACGCGTGTATAGGGTGATCGTTGGAGTAGTTAAAAGCGATCGTGCACGTGTTGGGACTTAGAAGGAGCATCTTTATCTTCCCTCCAGGCATTGAGGGAATAAAACAAAGGCGATAGGAAACAAAGTGTTGAAACTGAAACCCTTTGTTTAAGCTTTGGACAAAAGGTAATTAAAATGAGATATTCCATCGGTGGTTCCTGCGAACAAACCGCAGAGGCAGAAACCAACAAAGTTTTAATTCCATATTTTTGTGTTTGACAAGTTTCTAGGCTTAACTGAAGCCACTGTTCTCGGCCGGTGCTTCAATATTATATTTTATGCTTAATAATTTGCATGCAAATCCCACTTAGCTTCTCGTAGAACTCATCCCACACACAATGGACAGTTAGCACTTTATATAACACCGTTGTGTACAAGTTTTGATATAGAATTTTAATTTTACCAATGCAAATGCTCTAAATTATCTAATATTATTGTTGTTCTCGCAAAGAATAATCTTGGTAGGTCACCTGAGTATAGAAGACATAGGTATTATATTTGATGCCCCTCTTTGTACCTTGAACTTTCATTAAAGGTCTCTTATATATATATATATATATATATTTGATCTTGCTAACTAATGTTTTTAAGACATTAATTAAGAAATTAAAAGAAAAAATATATATTATGTAAATCATATGAGAATGAAAAAAGATCATAAATAATTTAATTTTTTGTCATGTAATAAAAATATATTTTATTTGAGTTGATTAATCAATACTTTTAGGATACTAGTTAATATTTGAGATAGTTATATCTTATAATAGATGAGGATGTAATTAATATATTAGATGTAATGACATATAAAGACTTGTCATTGTATGCTTATAACTTTTATATTGATTTGTGTTCATGCTCTGTCAGCTGAATATTTATTGGCTATAACGATACTCATACTCAGCCTCTCAAAACACCAAGCCTAAGATAACATTCATGCTAAATTTAAGGATTGTATGAAATCCATCTTTTTATTTGGTTCTTATACAAAAAAGGATTAATGTAAAGGAGTTACGAGGGGATATATAATTTGTTGGTCCTTGTAGTTGTTTAGCATATTTGTATTTGTTTATGTTTCGGGATACAGGAATAGTGGGGGCTGCACTTAGAATTTTGTTTGCTGGGATATGTTGTATTTCTCATGTTAACGTCTGGACTGGTAGTTATGGTCATGCACTCATGCCTTATGAGTTATGACATAATTTCAGTCATAGTATTCTTATATATAAATATATTATTTTTGTCTAGCAAAAAAACAAATGTGAGGTTTGAGATGTTCTGTACAAAGATAGATCATTGATATGGAGATACAAGGAGCTTCTATGGTTACAGTAATTCCTGATAGGCTGCAAAAAGAGACTCTTTTTACTTTGAGAAAAGGGTTGCGTAACAAAAAAACAAATTATGTAGGAATCAAATTGAAGAAAATAGGTTTCATAGAGAACTAAATAATATTAAAATGAAAACTTAAAATAAAATTAAATATTTTTTAACCACTGTTCTTGTCGTTGTAACCTTCGTTGTTACTATTTTCGGCACCATATCACTACTATCATCAGTGCTGCTGCCACCCATGGTCACTACATAGTACATACTGTTATTGTTATACTACTGAATCATTGTCTCCAATGTTCTCTTCATGACAACTAATCACTATTGGGCCCAATTTAGTCCGAATTTCATACGTGAAATGGACCCTTGAAGGAAAAATAAAAGTTACTTACCTTTAATATTTGGTATGAGTGATAAAGTTATTTATTTTTAGGCTTTTTGAGTTCTTAACAAGATTTTTATAACTAAGTAATACGAGCTTCTCAGTGTAGTAATGTTTAAGTATGATTTGGTTGGCTGGAAGATAAGAGAATATAATAGAATTAAGAAGAAATAATTGAATTAATGTAGATAGAAAAAAATGAGAGATCCACATAAATTTTTGAAAAATTTCTCTCCTTTCTTTCCTGGTTGAATACAACCATATCATAGTTATGTGATTGAGGAGGAGATTGTTTGCGAAATTGCCATTAATTAGTTGATGGGAAAATTCCATCCACACTTTAATTTCATTAAATAGTTGGCCTCTAACCATGTGAATCGTACTATATTATTATTTTTGTTTTTCCCAGGAAACAAAGAGAAAAGTGATGCAACTTGCAATTCATATAACGCAAGTTGACAATACACATATACGAAGTGTGACACTAACTGATTGATGCAATTGGCTGTACTAATAATCTGGGATTCGGTCGATGATGTACGAAACCTTCCAGAGAGTGTGCTTACATCATTGAAATGAATGAATTACATATGGAGACAGGAAACAATGAATTTCTCTCTCAGAATATAGAACATCTTTTGTAGAAATTGTTACTAAGAGATTATTACGGTATTTTCCAACTTACGGAGTCACATTAATTTTGTTTATAGTATATGATTGTCTGCCAAAAGAATGTTATAAACAGAAGAAATTGAATATTAGTTATTCTATTAAATAAATCACTTTTTTCATATGTAAATGTAATGAAATATTACACTATTATATCAACTTCATAAACTTTGGATTAGATAAATTTATATTTATAAATATAAATTACGAAGTAGCTGGTAAAAGTATTATTCACTTTGACTAACTATATACCATACCAAATGTTTTTTTCACTACAAGAATTTTAGAAATTAACTATAAAAAATAGTAGATATAATATTTTGTAGCTAATCTATAGTAAAAAGAGTCAACTACAAAATTGCTATAATATTTTTGGTAGCATGAAACAAGTAGCTAATTAACTAGGAAAAAATAATCATAATTAATCTGTAGCTGTTTACAAAAATTATAGTTATTCTTTAGTTAATTTGTAGTAATATATTGTTCAATTTTATTTGTTCCTAGATATGTTATTAGGTATTTTCATAGAAATTTTGTAGCTAATTTATAGCTAAAATTGTTCTATATATATCTATCATAATTTAAAAATTATTTTCTAATTAATTCCTAGCTAAGTTAAATTGGATATATATATATATATATATATATATATATATATATATATATATTTCTTAGCTAATTTAATTTAATTTTTAATTTTTAAATTATTTTTACTCATTTATTAAAATATTTGTCACAATTTGACAATCCGAACAAAATAATCAGAGTATTTTTTTTAAAAGCAAAAGTGAAATTCATTAATGGAAAAGGCAAGAAAAGGTGGAACCCAATGAATTTTATTACTAAACAAGAGTTAAATACATGCATTGTTCAACATACGAAAGTGTAAATACATGAATCCCCAAACAATACAGGCACAAGGTCAAAACACACCAAACTCAAACAAAGATCCTTATGCCCCACATAGTCTATTTTCATTGAACACCATCAAAATAGGTAGATGTATCGCATATTCTTTATCTTATACTTGTGCCAAAGTGAAGAGTTTTATCAACTTGTGCAAAACCTAGACATAGCATGTTGTAGCATCCTTTGCTTTGATAGCATAGTTTTCCTCCAAGCTACAGCACAACTAGCGTAAGTTGTTTTGCAGTAGAAGTCATCGCTATTTTTCCCACTCTTCCATTACTTAACAAACCAAGAATTATTCATGTTATAAAATGTGTACATAACTTGAATGAGACAAAAAAAAAATTATTGTAGATTTTTTAAATAAAAAAAATTATTGTAGATTTAAAAAAAAAACAAATGATAGAAAAGGCTGAAAATGTCACGTAAAAAATATATAAAACTCAAGATCAAGTAAATATTAACATACAAATTGGATAGTTCCATGCGGAGATGACTAAGACAAAGAAGGAAAAGTTCTGATTAAAGTTTTGACCTGGAATAATAAAAAATAAAAAAAGAACATGAGGTGAATCAAATCAATACACTATATAAGCATTACTATTCGTCAAATTCCTTCTCATGGAAGAAATTCAGATGAAATGTTCCTCAAGGCCTGCAAATAGAATATTTTAGAAGCATCTCCAATACATCTCCAGTAGCTAGAGCCATAGCTGCTTAGCCTTTTGTTATTGGTTTATCTGACTGGAACAGTCTTGTATAACCTCGAATATCCCACCCCCAAAATATAAGAAACAGTGCAGGCAAGAAAGTGAGCAGGCCTATTAAGATCCAACTAACCTATTTAGTTACATGAGCCTTTCCGATCTGCTCTTAAGCATCCAATCCCCTTTTTCCTGAGAGGAAAAAAAACAGGACATGATATAAATTGAGTCTTGGGGTCATTCCTAACTTATACAAGTGCCTATATAAATTGGCACAACGCCTACATAAATAAATAACTATTTACATAGAAAATCATACCAATGGTTACAAAGGTCTTGAACTCTTTGGCAATGTAGGAAAATGATAAGTGGAAACTTCTCAGCAGAAAATAAAATAGGCATAAACAAATTGAGTACCAAGTGAAGCCAGGGAAGGAAGGACCAAGTTAAAGATATTTCTCATAAAAAAATAGAGGTTGAGGAATGTTTCTCAGTAATGAGTACTCTTACCTAAAACTTAGATTCTAGCTATTTTTAATATGTTTCACTTAATAACAATACAAAGGTCTTTGTCATAATTTTGTTTATAAATTGTATTTAACATGGTTTTAGATTGCATAGCTGTATGTAAATCAATCACAACCTTGTCAGCAGCTACAAAATAATAATGTTAATGCTCTGATTAAAAGATGTGAGATCAGAGTGTAGTGCACCAATCGCAATGTCCCCTTCATTATCATTGATAACTGCTTGAGACATCTTGCAAGGTACAGAATACAGACAATCTCACATACTAAAAGTTTTGCTTTGCCTCCTAAGTTCTGACAATTGTTTAATCTTATTTCAGAATTTCTCAGAACACCCTGTATATAGGCATTTAAAGGTCGCAAAGAAACCTTTGTCACTACAGGACTAGCTACTATAAGTATTTGATATAATCTTAAAATTAACTCACTAGTGGGAAGCACAGGAGTCAATAACCATACCCACCCGTAACTTTACCACACAAGGAGAAAGATCTTGGGTTGGACAATCAAACAACTAGTGCTCAATCATAGATTCAAATCGACCAGATACACATTGTCAATGAGCACATTACAGAATCCACAACCATCACTTGATATACACACACAGAAATTAATTCCATAGGTACAAACCAGATCACAACCTCATTTCATTCATTGGCTTAGCACATTTTGGTGTTATCAACAAACACCTAGCATCTAAAATAAAGAAAAAATACAATTCACAGAGTCAGCCCTATTCATTTATCCATGTGCACTACTAAAAAAATTCAGCAAAAATCAGGAAATGTGGAAGTGTGGAGCAGTGAAAGGATCATATAGTCACATTTTTAACAAATAATCAACATGAATAAAGAATATAAATTATAACTAGTCATCAAAATGAACTAGAAGGAGTGATATAGGAACACCTATGTTCTGTCTCTGTAATAACTCAAAGATAAATCAATTCCTAAAATTCCAATCGAGATGAATTTGATTTGATTTTGTTACACACTAAATCAAATCTTCAAATATCTGTAATCCGATGAAACAGAAATTGAACACTACCTTCAGTTCAGTCAGAGTGAAACCAATCGAAGAGTGAGAAACCAAAGCTTGGAGAAATTATTTTATTGAAGAGTGAGATCAAGAGAAGAAAATAAGGTTTCTCAAATCGAATCAATAGCTACAAACTGAACAATCTTACACTTTACATACATTCAGAGCGGATTTGAAAATTCCGAGAAGAACACGAGCATAGGAGAGAAAGGTAGAACAAAACAAGAACGAGATTGAACAGAGAATGGATCACGAAATTGAGAATGTGAATGAAATTGAGCGTGAGTGAGTGAGTGATGAACACGAGTGAGGGAGTGAGCGATGAACGTAAATGGAGAAGTGTAAACCTAACCTTTGAAAGAACGCGAAGAACGGAACCTTCGAAAACAAAATTCTTCACACGATTCCTTTTCTCCGATCGCACCTCCACCTCGGAGTTCCGTTCCTCTTCTCCAATCGCGCGGGAGAAAAATAGAATTTAATTGGGGATATAAAAAATATATTAATAAATAATTTTTAATTTTAAAATTAACTAGGAAAATAAATATGGTAGTTAATTTATAGTTAATTAGCTACAAATTATCTATGAATTTTATTCTTAGTGAAAATTAGTAGTAAACTGTAAAATTTCTTGTAGTGTTTTGGCAGTGATTAATGTGTCTTTAGCAATAATATAAATTGCTGCTAAAGGAAATTTTGATTATGGTGAACGTATTCAAGATGGATAAAAGTATTACCAGCAATTATAATAAACATTAATAAAAAATTATTTTATCGTTAGTAAAAACTCATTTTATTAGTGTTTGTCTATTATAAATTAACTTTTTACGACCTACTAAAAATATTAGCCTTTTACACGTTAATGTTCATTAGCTATAAAAATTGATCGAGTCCAGCTGGATGAATTTTAATTGTCATTAGTTTATTATTACTAAATAATTACCACTAGAAATAAATTTTGTTCTAATGTGTGAAAATTATGTCGTTATATGTAATGTGTGAAGTACACAAATTTAGTAATTAAAAAAGTACATGCGTAACAGCCATGAGATCGTACGTAGTAGAAAAATATTGGCATTGTTCTAACTTCTATCATGCATGATACGGTTGTGCTTACAAGAAAAACATGATACAGTTGTAACACTTGTCTTGTATACGAACTAATTTTCCTTAGCTCTAAATTGTTTTAATGTTTTGAACAGTTTACCTACATAGATTGCCATAAATATTTAGATAAGAGATCATTGTGAATTTAATTTGATTTAATTTTGAAACTATCAAGTTAATCACTTGTTAACAAAACAACATTAAACAGGGAACTCTTTATTTGTCATATATTCATATATATCATTAACTTCGCCAAGTTAGAAATAACAGGAATAAACAAAAACCAACGTGAAAGAAAATTGCATAAATAAGGTCAGATAATTGATATTGTTAGCAAGGGAACAAACCCAGTCCCATGTATTCCCAAAGAAACTCAACGATTATCATGCGAAAAACAGATCACATTTCAAAGGAAGTCGGTTTTTCAAAGAAGCAAAGGGCAAATATAAAATTTTAACAATTATACCTATTATATATATTTTGTGTAGCTGTGTATGGTACACAAATTTTCCAACTAATGCACCCTATAATCACCGGGGTGCTCGTTACCAAGGGATGATGGACAGAACGTTGGGCATAGCCCGTATAGATGGTCTATGATTTCATGGTACAAGGGATAAAAAAAGTCCAATGTTGACTAGGCTTTGAGGTCCATGAAACCCAATAGCATCTTGGGCATTATATATTTTCCCTCTTTGATAATTGGAAATTCTAAATTCATCAAATTACCCTATTGTAAAATATATATTTTTTAGTCTAAACGTTTAAAACCTAATAATCATGTAAGAGTTGGATTAGAAGAGTCTAACATGTATCCGACCACATCGATGCAAATTGACTAATTGAATTAGAAATGGACACGTCTGGCTTAAAGTTTATTCATGATTCTTATGAATAAAAAAATATACTGAAAACAAGTGAAGTCATGGTTTCTTTTTGCTTACAATTTCACTTTTTCTAAATACACTTTTTGTGTTTTTGTAATTTTTCTGCAAAAATATATTTTCCATAAATTATTTTTGGAACTTAATTTCTATAATAGGTTGATATTTTGAAATTTAACTTTTGGATTTAATAAAGGTTTTGTAATGGTTTTAGCCAATATATGCTTAGCTGGTATATAAGAATAAAAAATCCTTAATTAGACGGCTACGTATTCGCGATGGAATTCCACGTGTCAACATATACGATGGAGGGGAATTCTTCTATAGTAGTTAATAATGATGATGATTAATGATTCTTTCTGTTGACGACGAGTTCTATAATTCCGGGACTTTTTATCAAAAAAATATATAAAAAAATTAAATATTTACCTAAATAATATAATTTAAAAATATTTATCTTAATAATATAAAATATTATAACAAGTGAAAAATTGATTTCCTTCTAATCGATTTTCATTTTTTATTTTTTACTTTTTTACAGTACTAAAGTACTGTTTTTTTTAACGCGTTATGAAATCAACGTTATGTTCATAACTGTTTTTTTTTAATATTTTAATTTTGTTTTCTTACAGTTATTTTTTTAAAATTATCTGGTTTTTTGTTTTAATTTGTTTAGTTTACTAATTTATATATATATATATATATTAATTTATAAAAATATAATTTATGTAGAATAATATTTTAAAAAATTAATTCTTAAATGAAACTCAACGTAGTTAGAAAAAACATTGTATACACTATCATATTATTTATATTGTATGTAAATTTAGTTAAATATATTCCTTATTATGATTTATAACTATCATATGAAAAAATGTTTTTGTTTAACTAATGTTTAAGGAAAAAAATCAATATATATATTTAAATATTCATAAAATAAGAAAATGTATATTAAAATTATTACTTATATGGACTATGAATATGCATTTTTAGGAAAAATACAAATTAAAAAGTAGCATAATATTTTACCTATTAAATAACATCCTTATAAAGAAACAAACATGGTCAATTAAATGAAAAAGAATCATTTTAAATTTTCTTACATCATATATTTATTAATTTTCTTACTTAATAAACACTTTTTAAATCAATTATATTTCATTTTAGTAAAATATTTTAAAATGGATCTATTTAATAATTGAAATATGAATTAGAAAATAAAATATACGAAGGAATGTGTTCAATATAATGTGTGTTAGTATTCTTAATATTTATATAAAAAATTATTATAGTTTATCATCCCATTGTGCTCTAAAAATAATACAAAATATTGTCAAAATAAAATTATTTTCAATTTAACCAATTTAAATATAAATATAGATAATTAAAAAGGAAAAAGATAAATACATTTTAAAAAAATTAAAAATAGTTTTGAAAAAAAAAAGCAGGTTATGAAATCATTTCATGAACATAACTCGGTTTTAAAAAACATATTACTTTAGAAATAGATTATCAAGGAATCGATTTCTAAAGGACTGTAAAAAAAACAAGTGAAAAAATTGATTTGATTTGGAAAGAGCTGATTTCTCACTTAATGAACTATTTTATATTATTGGAATAAATATTTTTTGAATTATATTATTAAGATAAATATATTTTATATTTGTTTTTTCTTAAAAAAGGTCGTTCATGCAATAAATATGCATACTTAACTACGACCAAACATTAACCTTAGTACTTAGAAAAAGTTACCAAACTGTAGCAATTTGTTTTTATATCTCTAATCTCTCGAGTATAATCATCTATCTCCGACTATGGGTTTGCTTTTGTCCATCTCCTAGCCCCAAAATAAGTGAACACCTTCACTAGTCAAGACTTGGGATCGAATCCGCTTCCTATTGCAAAAGGAAACTTGATAGTTCCAATGGGGATCGTTAATTATGCAACCTTCTTAGCTGATGCTAAACGAAAGCTGGCCAGAATAGAATCTAACTGTCAAATACCCTGGTGAGAGAAGACTTTGAAATTTTTTGCATGATTCTGATTTTGCGTGCATACGTGTAAGCATTGTAACGATAATACATAATTGCATAGAACTAAGAGAAGCTGCGCTATTTTTTTTTTTCTTTGAGAAAAGGACTAGATGCTTTTATTCTTTTGATTCTTGAATGATAATAATAGCTCTAGTTTTTTTTTTTTTCTCTTTTTCCTTTACCCTGATTGATGTCATCACAATAATTGTTGCTTTTAGCTAGCTACTATATACATCACTAGTTCGTTGGACTCATACTGTTTCATCTTTCTTTCTTTCTATAGGGCAATTGTCGCTATCTTGCTGTGGCGGATACGGAACCATATTAAAAAATGCAAGATTATTCTTTTTGGGTAACAAGTCCCATTCATTTAGTTCCTTTATTTTTTTTTTTCCAAGTCATGAAATATGAGTAGTTGAATGCTAACTCAATGGAGCATCATAGCCATCACCATATCTCTTCCAGACACGGTTTGTTATTCCCATCAAAACATGCACTTAAAGAATATATACACAAGGCACTGATTGAAACTTTTTTCCACTACGTACGTGTACATTTCTTCAAATACGTACCAAGTTGGGATAATAATCAGAATCAAATTCCCATATGCTTTGGTTTCGTTTTCTTGACAAACGCAGACACGTAATTATTAGCATTAGTTAGTTGCTTCCTAGTTGGCTGGTTTCCCATGTTCACTGCGGATCTCTCGAGTGCTCAAGAATGTAAGTTATATGCTTTTTTTCATTGTGATTAAAGAAGATTCTATGCTCTTGCTTAACGATGTCGTGAGGAAATTATTTTTAATAAAAGGAAGAAAAATAACGCTTTTCTTATTTTGTTCATAAGAAGGGATGAGAGATTAAAACGTATATTTATTTTTATACTCTTATAACTTTAGATTTCAAAAAGCTAGTAGGATTATTTTATTCAATACACTTAAAATGTTATAAGGATAGGTTTTTTTGTTTATTTGTGGAAAAAATGCTTATTTTAATAAAATAAATAACCTTTTATTTGTTTATTTGAATTGTTTCTGCTTAAAAAAAATTATACTTATTTAAATAAGCAAATTGTATTTGCTTATTATTTCAAAAATTATTTTTTATAAATACTTATTTAAAAATTGTTTATTATAATTTTAAACAAATTGACCCTAAATCTCCCCATCTCCCCTCCTATCCACCAAACACTATTAGAGAGAGAGAAAAATAGATGATAATGGAGATTTTGCTCCTCTTTACTGTCCTTCTCTAAAAGTACGTTGAACCAAACAATAAAGATAAAGATTTAAGGAAACCACTCTCTTCTCTTCTCCTTTTCTCCAATCCAAACCTTATGTTATTATTATTAATACATTTTTACCAAATTTTTCTTTTATATTATATATATATATATATATATATATATATATAATATATTAATAACCATATTCTAGTTGGTGTGCATTAATATTCACCAGCAAAAATTTTGGACTAAAAATCCATGTGTTCTTTTGTTTTTCAAAATTTAATTTAAGGATATTATCGTATTTTATCATTTAATTTAAAAAATAAAATAAAATATTTTTTCTCTTCAATCTTTTTCCCACGTTTCTCTATAAATATGGATTTTTATTTTATTTTCTAGGTTAAATGATAAAGTATGATAATGTACTTAAATTAAATTTTTATTTTATTTTCTATAAATAAGATTTTTTTATCTTTGTATGGGAAAATTTTGAAGTTGTAAGTTAATCAAAATTTAGATAACTAGGTTTTCAACAAGGTTAAAGTGACGATGTTTCTATTGAAATATTGTAATTTGATAAAAGACGATTTCTCGACAAAATTATTACGCACATAGAAGAATAGAGCGCTAGGACGAGGAGTTTGAATGCAAATTCAAGACAAAAGTTACAATGGTTGACGAAAAGGGTAACGCGAAGACATTAGACGTCATTAGATCTAAGTAATTAGGAACTTGTTGTACAAGTGTCAAAAGTCTATAATTCGATCGTTAGTAGTGAAACCTATAAATAAAGACTCCCAACAACCATTTTTGTTGGATTGAATCAATACCACTCAAATTCTCAAACACCAACAACGCCGCACTCGAAAATTACTCTTGGTTCGAAGGTCGCAATATATGTATTCATCCCACTTTTAATGAATTTATGTTTCATTTACTTTTCTACATTTCTCCAAACCTTGATCTCTTTCCAATCTCAATTTCTTCCTAGAACTCTACTTTTATCCAATCCTCTTTGCTTGTTATTATTGAATTCATAAGAGATTGCATGATTAGAATTATTATTGAAAACTAGTACTATAAAAAAAAAACCATTATTTTGAAACCTGAACTGGACCGTCGATTTGACCGAAAACCAGTCATGTGTCCAGTCGAACACTTCCTAAAAACCAATGTGTTCTTAAACCGGCTCAAAATCGTTGAACCGGTTGAAAATTGGTCAAAACCAAAGGGTTAATAGGTGTAACCGATTTCATTTACAACATTTTGTTTTAAAAAAACTTTCAAAACAATGTCATTTTTAAAAGAAATATATATTATAACTTATGTCACTTTTAAGTGAAGTTCGCTTTTTATTATTATCAATTACGAACATTATGTTATTTTTGTTCAATATTACTAAGATATTATGTTAAAATATTAAAAATATATTTTATAAAAACTGTGACCCTGGTTCCACCATTGACCCTTGAACCAGTGCCTTCATCAATTTAGTGGCCGATCCGATTTTGAGAACATTGCAAAAACACTATTATCAAAAACTGTGAATATATGAATTGTTAGAGAAAATGTTTATATAAAACTCTTCACCATGGATATTACTATTAAGATTATTATCACTATTTTCATCAATACTTAGGCAATTCTCTTAAGTTGAAAATTATAATTTCTTATTTGACTAAAAAGTACTTACAATTGAAAATAGATTCTATGTCTCACTCTTAAAGATTTATTTGTAAATAGAATCACTAGTGAAAATTGACTTATTAGAAATATAAAATATTTTTGAAAACCTATTTACAGTTTTTAGGGTTAACAAACTAGCACACCTAGTAGGACTTAGTTGCCACAATTTTTAAGAACAAGTCTTAGGAAGAATCGCATGTTACTAAGAAGTGGTAGGATGACAACTTCAGGAAGTAGTAAGAGAAACCATCATAATAACGATAACAATACTACAAATAGTTCTAACAATAACAAGAACCATAAACAAAATCAACCAATTCCAGCTACTTGAATTAACAATGAAGTTCTCTTGGCTGTGAGTCAGTCTAACAATGATGCTATTAGTACAATGGGCAAAGAAGTGATGTTTTGGCTAGTCCTAGAAATCAATTTTCCAATGGACCAATCATTCATGAAATTCCAATAAATGAAGAACGAGTCCAAAATAATCGAAATGATCTAGGAAATCCTCAGGCAGGGTTAGCAAATAAAGGAGGACAACCAATTATTTCAAATCCTTTATTAATCAATAGAAATCAAAATATTAATGAAGTTTTTCTCAATGTGCAACGAAATCAATTACTTAGGGGGAAAACATGCAAGATGTTGGGTTGGGCCATGACGTGGTTCCAAACCCACAAATTGATCAAATGGTAGAAAAATCCTTTACTAGACATGGTTTCAAAATAGAATATGCACATCAGCCTTATTTTGTTTCTACCTTTCCTGATTATATGCTACAATCTGAATTAGCAAAGGGTTATACAATCCAAAAATCATCAAAATTTGCAGCAGAGTTAGGAGAATTTATTGTAGAACATGTGGTTCACTACTTTACCACCAAATTTGATTTATACTTGGGCTCAACTCGAAAGAGTGTTTCATGAACATTTCTTTAAAGGAAAAAGTTGAGTTAGTTTGATTGATTTGGCGACTATGAAAATATTTAATAGTGAATCAATTGAGGATTATCTAAATAGGTTCAGACAAATGAAATCTAGATGTTATACACAAATTCCTGAACATGAATTGGTTCGAATGATCATTGTAAGCCTATAATTTCTTATTCGTAAGAAGTTAGTGAATCAATAAATTAGGGATATGGCACAATTGGCAGATAATGTAACGCCCTGAAATTTCGATAACTGAAAATATATATTTGATGTATTTCTTGTATTATTTACTTACTTTATTAATTTTGATTACTTAAAGTGTTGTGTGAATTATCATTGTTCAATTGTTTGGTGTGGATATTAGGTTATGTGGAGTTTGATTGATCTGCATTGGAATTGTGTGATTACGAGTTTGACCCAAAACCTATTTTGATAAAATCACAATCCTGGATTGGTTAACCGTTGGATCTCTTTCAAATTTGAAAGGTAGGCTCATAAACCATGTATGCAAATTTTGACAGTTGGGATTTGCAAAATAACATCTGGAGCATGAAATATTAGCTTTGCACATAAGCAATGAAAATTTTATAAACTGGGTCAGCTCGCCCAAGTGAGTAAAATTCGTCCGGACGAGTAAAGTAGGCTATAAATACATGCAGCAGCGTGAAATCACAAATTTTATGTTTTCTTTTTCCCAAAACCTTCACCCAAGCTCTTATCCTCCTCCTCCACCACCCACGACCACCGGTGACCGTCATGGGCCGTCGTTGCTTGTAATCGGATCACCACACGGAAAGAAACACGTTAATCGAAGCAGAATCTTCAAAACTCAACTCGAGGATTAAGCAGAGAACGAAGATGCAAAATCCTTCCTTCATAGTTTCTTCAAGGTAACTATGTTTTCTATGTCTTAGTATCTTTTGTGACTTGGGTATCGTTATCGAATGTTTTTACACTTCCTTTGAAAAACCTTTGAAAATGAGACATTGTAAAAGTTACATTTTTATAATATTAATTTCATTTTTGTGACCTTCGTTGAACCCCAGTCACATTGATGTGATTGAAATTTCAAAATGACGAATTTTTGATGTGGACTCCCAAAACACCATTTTAGCCTCTTTTAAATTTGAGTGGGTATTTGACACCGATTGTCAATGTTAACCTTGTCTTTGAAATCTATACTAAATTGTCTTTGATTTGATATATAGAGCTCTGTGTTTGAACCAAAGTACATGAACTTGAGAGATCTCAAAATGATGTTACAATGAGCTAACAAAAGGATATAGATAGGTGAAGAGAGTTTATTATTTATTTACAGCTTTTGATACCATAGTTGGGGTCAGGGAACCCAACTATGGAGATGTATGTCTGTCTCAATTCCGTGCTGATTTTCAAGAAAAATTGTGTTTTAAATTAATGGGATGCGATATATTTGTTAATGATGAATGAAATTGTGAATGATGTTGTTGTTATAATGATTAGATTTTTTGGGAAAAGTCTTAATTACAGAGGAGACTCTGCCCAAAATTTTATAACTTGTTCTCCTATTTAATTCTTTATTAAATTTTAAATGAGCATAAAAGTTTGTTTTGTATATTATAATTCTCCTCTTTAATTTAAAGTTTTCTTAAAATATCAGTCTCGTGGTCTTATGGATTGTGAATGTATGAGATTTGTGTTGTCTGAAGACCTGGGGAATGTGAATCCAATGCATGTGTTATATGTGTATATGTGGAATGGGATTTCTTGTGATGTTAATGATAATATTGATATGAGAAGATGTTGATGTTGAAATGAAATGATGTTGATGTTGTTGATGATATTGATGATATTGAAATGAGATGATGTTGATTTTGTTGATGACATTGAAATTGAGATGATATTGATGTTGATGATGACATAGGCTATTTCCTGATGAATGGTACCACATTTCATTTGAGAGTTGATTCAGGTGCATGCATCATGCTAAGCATAATTGGTTTGATTTGTGGAAAAAACTTGATGACTAATTTGTTGAGTGTATGTTGAACTATCATTGTCATTTGGTGCTTGTTGATCTTGTATAATAAACCCACCTTTGCAATTTTGTATTGTGTGGTCAATAACTCTGATGATCGTGAACCTTCGTTCGTTGGAGTAGATGAGCAATAGTAGGTGATGTTAGAGGGAAATTCTTTTGTTGGAGCCGCCAAGCTGACATGATAATGTTGGAATTTATTTTGGGAGACAATTGTGTTTTGTTATGAATTATTTCTTAGTTGGTTCCTTAATTTTCCTTGATCAAGCATGTAAATCCCAAGCTTAGATTTATGTAAAAACTAAATTATGTTCTGACATGTGAATGATATGTAATCGTTTAAAATACACATACATATGTATTTATTTGTGTATTTGTGCATTGTTTGATGAGTGTATTATCGTATAAAAAACTACCCTCATTTTCATAATCAAATTAATGGAGTTTTCATTTAAAATTGAACTTACACGTTCAGAGTTGTCATATTGTAGTGATGAGGTGGGTCATTACAGATAAGATTTTTTATGTGCTTTTAAAAGATGAACAAAGTGTACTTAGTGATGATCATAAAATACTTCCATTTGAACAAAAGAATGGGAAAAGATACTACAAATTTCACAATGCCTATGGAAATTGGACTAACAACTTTTTAATGTTTCAGAGATATGATCCAGAAAGCTATTGATGAAGGAAGGTTGAAGTTAGAAGAGAAACCTATGCAAGTGGATACTAATCCTTTCTAAGTTCAAACCAATTATGCTGAACCTATTCAGATTCTGATGGTAGGGGCTTCAATGGGAATGTCCAAGGTTGAGACAACCTTATCTGAAGATGAAGCTAATCAAGCATTAAAAGAGATCAAGAAGGAATAGGAATTTGTGTTTCCACCTGTTCGGGAAACTTTGATCGAATTTTTTACAAAGAAACAAAAGACTGAAAAAAGGTGATGTTTTGTCCTTGATGTAGTGTTGTGTTTGACAAATCCGCTGCAAAAGCTTTTGATAAATCTGAAATTCACAAGAATTATCAAAGAATACAGGAAGTGGATGCTAAGGGGAAAGGGAAGCAAAACATCAATATGACTATTAGTCAAGTGCAAAGGTCCTACAACATTTCATGAAAAGGACCTATGTGCATACGTTAGGGTTCTTTCAAATAAATGGATTCGATAAGGAAATAAAGGTTCATGTTCTTGTTGACAAACACTTGAGGTGAATAATTTTGTGCCTCAAAGAGATGGAACTACTAAAGGTTCTAGAAAGGGGTATTATCAATACCAGAATCCACCATGGATGAATAGAAATATGTTGAAAACCTAGTGGAGGAGGTGTCAAAGTTTAAGGAAGAATGCAATATTGGAGCAGTAGAAAAACAATATCACAAAGCCATTTGATTTCGAGGTTTGAAGATTCCATCAAAGCAATTTGTAGAATTGTTTCAATTTTGCATGTGAGTTCACTAAAGAATACCAAGTTCATAATGTGATAAGGGATTATGCAAGGGAAAAGTGTTTCAAAGACCCCTCTTTAAGTCCAAAGGTTATTTAGGTCACTCAAGTGTCTTGTTTCACTCCTCATCATAATTTTGTTGTTTTCAATCTACCAACACTTAAGATGAAATGTCATATAAAGCCACTTAATTTGACTACAATGGTGGAAGACCAAATTGTCAACAAAATCTTGGTAGATGGTGGAGTAGCAATCAACATTCTTCCAAAATATATGTTGAAGAGGTTTGGTAAGATTGTTGATGATCTTATTCCTCACAATATTGCTGTCTAATTTCTGTAGAAAGACATTTGGTTCAGATGGAGTTATCTTTTTAGATGTTTTGTGGGAAGTCGAAGGAGGCCAATTGTGTTTGTTGTGGCATCTTCTCAAGCAAGCTCAAATATGTTTCTTGAAAGAGAATTAATCCAAGGTATGGGTGTTGTGCTTTCAACAGCACACCATAAAATCTTTTTCTGGAATGAAGATGGCAAGTTAGAGGTGGTTGAGGTAGATCAAACTTCTTATGGGGTCTATGCCTCTTTTGCTGATAAGAGTGATTAGACTTTGGCAATCACTACTTCTTTTGAAATCAAAGACTCACACTACTTGAATAAGAAAACAGGAGAAGATACAAACAAATTTTTTTGTTGGGACCCCAAGAAGTGATTCCTGTTGATCATTAAGGTCATAAAAATAACAACCATCATTGAAGAGATATGAACTCTTTAGCCTATTCGAGCTTGATGGCTTAAATTTCGGCCTATATGGTCAATACTTTGAAAGAAATGACTTTTGCAGATGTAAATGAGATCAAAAGGATATTGTGACCATAAGTAAAGAAGGGATGACTATTGAGGCCATTGAAGAAAAGTTGAATATGAAAAGAGTATCATGAGGATTAAAATGAAAAATAATGGTAAGATGGTAAAAGATGATTTCGAGTAAAATGGTGAAAGGTTTTAAAATTGTATATATGATAATTCACCTTTAGGTTTTGAAAAAATCATTGTCCTCTAATCTCAAGAAAATGGAGGCACAAGATCCATTGGAAGAAATTAATTTAGGGACTAAAGAAAATCTAAAGCCCACTTATGTTAGTAATTTTAGAATCAAGGCTTCGAGGATAAATTGTTTCTTTATTGTAAGAGTTCAAGGATTTCTTTGCATTGGATTATGACAAAATGGCTAGACTCAGTAGAGATCTAGTGGAACATAGGCACCCATTTTGAAGTAAGGAAACCTATTAAGCAAGCACCAAGAAGATTTACTCTTAATGTCATAGATGCCATCAAAGCAAAAATCAAAAGACTGTTGAATACTAAGTTTATTCGAACAACTAGGTATGTTAAATGAACATAGTTCCAGTAATTAAAAAGAATGGAAAAATGTGTGTTTGCATAAACTTTAGGGATCTAAATTCTGTCACTTCTAAAGATGAATATACTGTGTCAATTACTGATATGTTAGTAGATTTAGCAGCAAGAAATAAATTTTGAGTATATTAGATGGATATTTAAGGCATAATCAAATGTGTGTGTGTGTGTGTGTGTGTATATATATATATATATATATATATATATATAAGTCTGAGGAGTATCTTGAATGATAATGGCAGTTAATCCTTCAAGTTTTTCCTTAAACTCGTCAGAAGGTTGATTGAAGGCTTTGAGTTTGACAAACTCTTTCTTAAGCTTATTAGTCATCCTAAAGGGTTTGAAGATTGGGGTCTGAATGGTCTTAGCAGAAGATGTACTGGCTTCTAAACTAAGGTCAGGTTTTTCTTCTAATTTTTCCCCTATGGATTGGAGGTACCTGTTGGTATAGTTGGATTGTTCCATAAGGTTCTTAATATCTTTGGGGGTTATGGGTTCAGACTCATCCCTAGACTTAAAGGGTAAGGCATAGATGTGGCCATGCTTCTCATTCCTAACATTAGGAAGGATAAACTTGGTCAATAGAGGGAACTCAGATCTGACTATCTGGCCATCCTTAAGGTCACACTTAGTGATAACACTAATGGTGTTTGGTTCTAAGAAAGGGTAATCTATCTTATGGTAGGCTGCATCAGATTTAAACCAATCAAAGAAAAAGATTTGGATTTAGACTTGGTTAAGGAAAAAACAATACTCTTCCCTAATCTGAGTTTTTTCTATTATCCCTATAATGGCTAAGAAACCACTCTCTTAGAGGAGTTATTTCCTCAGAGTCGAAATCTAGCTTAAGGGCTTCATAATCTATGCAGTTCTTATTAATCATGGATAACCTCATAATATTGCATAGATGAAAAGGTTGGAGAGGGGATAGATCTAGACTCTTCTTCATGGTTTTCCTGCTGATAGACTAGTTGAGGAATCGAAGATGAGGTTTCTACACCCTGAAGCTTGATTCTGCTACTACTTCCACTTAGAGTAGCAGAAAAGGACTTCCTAGAGAAGACAGACCTAAACATTTCAGATCTAGAATCTCTAGTAAAGGATGTCCTAGCGGTATTGAAAGAGTTAGACCTATTAAAGGTGATCTCTACCCTTCCAAAATCATATTGTTTGACAGATTCAAAACTAGGTGTGGTTTGGGGTTTGGTTGGGGCTACTCTATCCATGGCCCAAGTCTGAGGGAAATTGATGTCTTCCCACTTGATGACTTTTGGAATTACAACCTTGGCCTTGGTTGTATCCGTGAGAAACAAAGTAGTTTCTCCAGTCTTCCTGGGTTTGAGGACTCTAGACATGCATGAGTTCATTACCTTGTACTAAACTCAATAGATGATATTAACTGGGATAGACCCAACCTTTATATCAAGACCATAAAGCTGGACATCTATGGTTAAGACATCTAGAATGTTTGCATCCTCAAGGCTGACAGTCCTATCAGGATAACAACTGAAATAGATTGGTCCATTACTAAGGCTGGTCTCTATGGTGCCTAAGATGGAGTCGGTAAACTGATTGTGACGGGAGTCTCTTAAGCATAAAAGAATTGAGGTGTTTAATCCTTCTATACCTCAAGGTTTAGCGGCAACTTGAATGTTACGCCTACTTTATTCATTCTTATTATTTATTTATTTTTACACGTAAATTTTTTTTTTCTTTTCTTTTAATTTTCGAAAATGTAGTAATAACCCATAATTGAATTAAAGTTCATTTAATTTTTTTTTTTTTTTTTGAAAAACAAGTGATGAAACGTAGTGAGCTTTATCTAACATCAGTAAAGATTAAACATACATATGCATCTAGTGATTATAGTACTGTCCAAAATACATATCCAGGCATAATACAAAGAGTCCAAAGTCTTCAAAATACATGTCAAAACAACCAAAACATTACAAATCTTCCAGAACATCTTCTCAGCTTATCCAAATCCTACTGTTCATCTGCTCGCTCAAAATAAATTTTGAGGTCATTACAGGTGTCAAACCACAGACACAAAATGGGTCAGTTTATGTTAACCATAATTAAGTAAAGCATCAAAATACATAGATATGTACATTTAAATAAACCACACGAAATTTTTATTAACCCAAAGTGTTCAACTTCACAACTTTTCAACTTATGGCCATGGTCAAATAGCTCAACACGGAATCAGAGCGATCGAGTCAGGATAGGTCTGTGTTGCAATAGGACTCACACCTACACAACATGTGATCATCATGGGTAGGTGCTTTCCCCACTGACCTTATCCCCAAGTTCAGCCACCTTATGTCTGAACGCTCGTCATAATTCAGCTATATGACATACCTCCTTTGAGGTTTAACAACAACTCCAGTACTACCACAATAATATTACCGCAGGGTAACAACAACTTATAAATCATGTTTAATTTTCAACACACAACTTTTCCAACTAATCATCAACATATATAACTTTCTTTTAATTAATAAGCTTAACCATATCAATAAAGTATTAAGTTACAAATAATAAACTCAACCACATAAATGAAATATACATATCACATAAAATTTCTAAATGACATAACATGTAACTTCTTTAACTTTAATTATTTTCTTAAAACCGAATATTAAATCTATGACAAATAAATCTAGTGACTGTAGGCAAATCCTTAAGAAAGTATATTCATCATTTTATCATCAAAATAAAGTGATATAAAGATTCATAAAAGACTAGTGTACTTACTTCTAGTAAAATATGTTCATAGTAAAATTTAGCATAAAAGTTCCTTTAATTGGTTAACTTTCCTCTTGTTACCTTGAGTTCCTTTTTATCTTGGATTATATTAGGTTACTAATCATTTATTAACTAGAATTATGCCACCCAAAGTCCTAAACTTTTTATGTCACCATCTTGTAGTCTTTTTGCTTTTCCACCAAATTCCAACTACATAAGCTTATTTTTAGTTAGGTAATGATTCAAGAAACTTAAACAAATAAATATTTAACTAGGTTAACCATAAACTTCCCATACCTAGACTTTTTCTTGAACTCTTGAAAGCTTTTCCTTTCTTTTTCTTGGCCTTCACGTGTAGCTCTCAAAGTGTGGTCCTAGCTTTTGATTTTTTTGTGCAAGTAAAAATTGAAAAGGATGTAAAGTGGCTTTGTGGTGGAATAGGCACGGTTTTTTGCTCCTTTAGGGGGTCAAAATTTCCAAAATCTAAGCCTTTTTATAGGTAGTAAATATTAGTTTTTTACTACATGAAATCCAAGGCTAATGATGGCTAACTTTCCTAGTGTTTCATTCTTATTGGCCTTGGTTTTCTAACCTTCCAAGTGGCTTCATTCTCCACCTAGTCTTTTTACTTCTCCCTTGGCCATTTTACATGTGGAAAGGAAGATTAGATCTAGTGATGAAATATCTTGGAAGTCATTAATGGCTAGCTTTATTCTTGGTGGGTTTTTATTGGCTAGTTGATTTCCACCCTCCAAGTGTCCTTGTTCATGAAATTTCCACACTTCTCTTCTTCTTTCCTTGGAGCACGTTGAAATCAAAGCTTGTGGGGGGCTTGGTTTTTTTCTTGCAAAACCGTGGAAGGCTAAGGAAAGCTAGGAAACATGTTCATTTGCCTTACTTTAAGTCATTATCATGTAATTACCCAATTCTTAATCCTATTGGTTATTAATTTTTCATTTTCCCAAATGTCTAAACTTCTATATTTTTTCCTCTTAATCCAAATTAAGAGTTTGGTAATTTTGTAGAAAATGTTGTCATATTTCATATTATGTAAAAACTTGTAGTTTAAGACACCTTAAACTTCATTTACCCTAAATGGCTTTTATCTCATTTCCTATTGGTCCTTGTGGCCTCCTATTGTTTAAATTATAAACCTAACTTATTTAAGAAATCCATTTATTCCATAATTAAGAGAAAACTCCAAAGATCATGATAGTCATTTTCCTACAATTTTCTAATGTCCATAATGGCCTTAAAATGGATTTTCCTCAAACTTTTCTAAAAATTTCTAGAAATTTCATTTTATGATTTCTCATCATATACTAACTTAATATTGTCTCATCTAAAGATATTCTATCCATTTTATAGGTTTTACCAAATTTTCTGAGTTATCTGGCCAATTTTGCTTACAAGGGCATTTTGGTAATTTCACTTTTCTAGGGCATAATGGTAATTTTCTTAATTATCCAAGGGTATTTAGGTCATTTTATTCCAAAATATCTCTCTAAAATATCTAGGACCTGTTGGTCATTTCTATAAATGTCTAAGGGCAAAAAGGTCATTTTAACCCTAAGGACATTTTGGTCATTTATAAAATTATGCAGGGGCATTTCTGTAAATATGACCTCAAGGGTATTTTTTGTAATTTCTACTTTACAGAAATGTGTTATTGCTATTTATTCTGTTCACATTTCTGCCATGTTTATAATTTCCTTTCTGCAGATTCCTATAAGCATACATTATTACTACTAATCTTAAAGTGTCGCATAATTAATATACAGATAATTAGTTGGGGTGTTACATTGAACACAACCAATGTACAAAAAGCTATATTTTTGTTTATGAAGTTTTAAAGAACTGTTTGGAAGGAGTTTAATTTCATCAAAATCAGATTTAAGACATAAGTTAGTCTCAACGGTTTGGATTATAAAACCAGATTTGCGAAAATATCTTTCGTCCGGTTTGTAAAGCTCATTTTTTGGAATCCTGAGAATCTTCCAGTCATCCAGATCTTGATTAATATCCTCAAAAGAAACTTCTTCTTTGAAAATATTGTGGTTGGATTTGATTAAAGCATTTTTTGCTTCGGAAGGATTAAAAGAGGAAGATGAGGGTCAAGAGGATTTGAAAGAAAGGCGAGAAGAAAAGGTGTGGAAAAGAGACATTGAGAAAAGATCATAAAATAGTCCTCTGATATCATTGTCATCCTTTGGTTCTATAAAAACATAAAGATAGATCTGGGTTAAAATTTACCTAATGAGCTATATTCCAGACTTTTTTTTATAACTAAAGCCAATGAATTTCAGACAAAAGT
The DNA here is from genome assembly GCA_013407115.1 of Glycine latifolia. Classification (NCBI taxonomy): domain Eukaryota; kingdom Viridiplantae; phylum Streptophyta; class Magnoliopsida; order Fabales; family Fabaceae; genus Glycine; species Glycine latifolia. Next base: position 28,294,914 of record CM023944.1, on the reverse strand, counting down.
TTAGATCTTGTGTTCCAATAATTTGTAGGATTTTCTGCCCTTATCTCAGCGGGGCTTACTACCCCAGCAACACTAGATCAGAACTTTCTCTGCTTATCATGCTAACCAGTTAAGACATAAAAGTACTTAAAACATTTACAAAAGCATTAAAAGAAACATAAAGTTATGTCTGGATAATAGTTCAGATAAGTAAAAGATAAATCAGATCTAGTCATATATTCCTACTTCCCCATCAAGCTCTGATACCATGATGAGTCAAGAACTCCTTGTCAATTGCCAAAATGAAATCTAGGATCTTCTGCAAAAAGGATTGATTAGAAAAAGCAAGACTCCTTGGTCTTGTTCTGCTTTTTATGTCAACAAGACAGCTGAAATTGAGTGTGGATCTCCTTGTTTGGTTATCAACTACAAATCCCTCAATCAAGCCCTCCAGTGGATCCGTTATCCGATTCTGAATAAAAAAGATCTTCTAAATCACCTTTTTTCTACTAAATTCTTTTCCAAATTTGACATGAAATTGGGATTTTGGAAAACTCAATCCAGATTAAACACCATAAAAATAAAGACTCTGAGCAAATCGCTTATTTAACTCTACAAATCCTGAAGGTCCTAAAACCTAAAGAATTTGGATAATTGAATAAAATAAAAAGATTTTCTCAAAACTATGATCCCATTGGTTTTTCTTATTGGTACTATCAAACTGCTTGGTATAATGTCTTTCATTTTTAGAATAAAGACTTTATGCATTCATGGCTTATTTATTTTAAACAAAATGTCCAGTACAAGTTTCCCTAGTGGTTATTGCAATGGTGGAGTTTTTATGGACCAATCTTGGAAATACTTCCTTTTGAGGTAGTATCTAGCTTAACCATCTTTACTAAGAAGTTTGAGCACCCTGATACTAATCCCTTTCCGGTAGACTTACACTTCTTCAGTACATTGTCTCTCGCTTGGATCTTCCAATGGAGGTATGTCTATGGTAATGTGTCAGTTAAAGGACAATTACCAATGCTCAAGACACAAGCTCTGGTCAAATGGTGGTCCCAATTCGACCACTCCAGGGCCAATCCGGACTACGTAGTGCTTTGGTTTAAACAACATCCAACCCTCACCAAAGCAGTAGATCCTGAAACCTACAAGTTCCTCAACCAAAGATCAGCCGTCATAACAACCTTGGCCTCATCAACCTCCAAGGAATCATTTGCAGAAAAGATGAAGATGATCTTTAATCTTTTGGAGAAGGAGAATGAAGACACTTGCTCCTCATCCAAGAAGCCAGTTGGAGAACCCGCTGAAGCCTCCTCACAATCGTTGGACGATTTCTACCAGAATGAAGACGACTGTTTGACATCAATCTAGGTGATGACTGATGACAACCTGACGACAACATTGCATCATCATTTCCTGCAGCAGACTACTGTGCAAAACTGTTCACTTTAGTGGTAGGTTTTCTGGTTTTGTTTACCAAAACTGTGGAAATAGGAAATGTTTCGTCTATTTAAGGGCTACGTCCCGCAATCTATCAATAGGTTCTATTTTTTTTTATTCAGAGAGTTCTCCCTAGGTATACCTCTGAGTTGCAATCTTTGTAATCGTTTATTTTGGGAAATAAAATCTTGTTTTCTCATTTGCATGTGTTTGTTGTTCTCTGTTAATTGAATTCTTCTCTTCTTATCCACTCACTTTCATCCCGACGGCATGCCACGCTTGAGAGTTTACTTTTTTATGCTTTAAGTTTACATATTATTGTTCGTAGCCATGTGAATTCCGTATTCTATTCCTGCTTTCCATTAATGTTCTTGTCTTTTTAGTCCCTTTCCCCGTACTCGCTTCCACCCCGTATGGTGTATATATATATATATATATATATATATATATATATATATATATATATATA
>CM023944.1:28276772-28293007 GCA_013407115.1 Glycine latifolia | reverse complement strand
CACATATTGCTGAACAAGACATATCAAAAATCGCTTTTCAATGACTAGGAGCATTAGGAACTTATGAATGGATAGCCATACCATTTGGTTTAAAAATGTTGGTGCAACTTTCCAAGAGCTATGAATTTAATTTTTCATTATTTGATTGGAAATTTTATGCAAGTATATATTGATGATGTAGTTGTAAAACTTGAGTAAAAAATGAGCACATTGGGCACTAAAGATTGTCATACAAAAGAATGAGATAACATGGACTGAAAATGAATCCATTGAAATGCACTTTTGGTGTGCCTACAAATGAATTCTTGGGTTTTGTGACCCATCAAAAGGGAATTAAAATAGATAAAAATAAGGCAATCACCATTTTGTTGACTTCCCCTCCAAAGAATAAAAAGAAATTTCAATCATTATTGCGTAAGGTGAATTTTTTTAGAAGGTTCTTTTCTAATTTTTTAGGAAAAACTAGGGTTTTTTCTCCATTACCCAGACTAAAGAATAAGGTTGATTTTCGATGGGAACAAGAACACCAAGATGCTTTTGATGAAATCAACAAATATCTTGCAAATCTACCACTGTTAGTGTCTCCTATGGAAGGAAGGGATCTTAAGTTGTACATTTTAGCATCATATTTGACCATTGAAAGCATGCTAGTGCAAGATGATGAAAATGGCATATAATGTGCTATTTCTTATCTTAGTTGAATTCTAAATGATACTAAAACTAGATATAGTCCTATTAAAAAATTATATTTGTGGTTGTATTACTCTTGTACTAAACTTAAGTGTTATATAAAACCTTTCAATGTTCAAGTTTTATCTCATAATAATGTTATAAAATTTATGTTATTTAAATGTATACTGCATAATAGAATAAGAAAATAGGTTCTTGCGTTGATGAAATTTTCTTTAAACTTTGTACCATTAAAAGCTATTAAGATCCAATTGTGGTAGATTTTTTAGCTGATTATACTCATGTCAAAATTTTAGAATGCTATGTAGGAGTAAAGCCTTGTGTATTATATAACAAAACATGTAGATGTTTTGGAATAGGTATTGTTACAATATCTCCAAACAATATACCTTTGAAATTTTATTCAAAATTGGACCTACATGTTCAAATAATGAAACAAAGTATGAAGCATTGATAGCTGGTTTAGAAACTCTAGTGAATTTTGATGCAAAATATGTCTTGATAAGGGGAGATTTAGAGTTAGTAATTAATCAATTAAGTTGAAAATATAAATGTATGAAGAGTAATTTACTAATGTACTTTTCTCGTGTAACTAGATTGTTAAGCAAATTTGATGATGTAGAATTTGAACATGTGTATCAAGAGGATAATAAAAAGGCAAATGACTTAAGCACAAATTGCTTTTGGTTATAAATTAAGTGAAGGAAATTTTGAATCTTTGATTATTATAAAAGAAAAATTACCAGAAGAATTTGATTTTTGTACTATAAATGCGTTAACATCTTTTGATTGATGAAAATCTTTGATTGATTATCTTCAAAATCCTAATTCACAAGTAGATCAAAAGACAAAATATAAAGTTGTGAATTATGTGATTTTTAGAGATGAGTTATATAAAAGGGATGTTGGTAGAGTTTTATTGAAATATTTGAGAGAATTAGAAGCCTGTATAACTTTGGCAGAAACACATGAAGGAATTTGTTGTTCTCACCAAGCTAGCAAAAAATTGAAGTAGATGTTATTTTGACAAGGATATTATTGGACAACCATTTTGAAAGGTTGCATAAATTATGCTAAATATTGTGAGGATTGTCAAAAACATGGTCTCATTTAACAAGTGTCAGCAAGTGAATTATAATATGTAACAAAACCTTAGCCATTTTGAAGATGAGCTTTGGAGTTGATAAGTCAAACACATTTGCCCCCATCTAACGGACATAGATATATTTTAGTTATAGTAGATTATTTTACAAAATGGGTAAAAGCTATCCCTCTTAAAGATGTTAATCAAGGTGATATAATAAACTTTATTGAACAAATTATCATATTTCGATTTGGTATTCCAGATACGCTTACTAAAAACCAAGGAATTGGGACACCCATTTACCGCTTAGCTAACAATTAAATAAAATATATAATAATTTTTGTTACGAAATAAAGTAGTAAATTCAAAACTTTCATAATCTTGCGATAAAAGCCATCATATATGTAACTCAAATAAATATTTTAATTTTCAATAAAATATATTGGCCCATATTTGACCTTACAAGTCCTTAAAACATAATCAACCTTGAGAAATAAAATCATTAATTTAGTTTAAAAAACATAGACGTAAAACAATAAAAGTCAAACCCTAATGTGACAACCCATCATAGCCTTCCAATGTCGAAATAAAACTAAAAATAAAAGACACTGAATACAGGCTTAAGCCTCTCCTCCAACATCATCATGACTTTGTAGAATCTCACATGCAAGGGTTACATTTAGCCCAAACATAAATAAGACAAACAAATAGGGAGTGAGATACATCTCACAATACATATAAAGCTTAGAGGCATAAAAAGATAAGATAAATTATAATTAATTGTATCACACAAACACACAACATCTAGTTCAATTGTCTCATACATAGGCATGGCAACGAGGCCGGTCGTGGGCGGTTTTCCCTGCCCTGCCCCCATTCCCGAAATACACTTATAAAATTGATATTAAAAATTTAATAAAAAACAACAATCATAGGTAAAATTCGACGAAGCCAAGTTTCAAATGTATGTAATTAGAATAAAATTTCAACATTAGATGTAGTGTTCATTGCTCGAAAATAAATCTTAAATATAACTCCTAATTCTTCAATCATTATTCATTCCTCCAAGTGGGTAGTAATGCCATTTCCCATCATATCACTTGCATTATAACCTGGATAAACCATAAACCAAAATTATAATATAAAGAAGAAATTGATCATTTAAAAATTTACATTCTTATATGGCATATACCTTCATCATCTGAAGCTATCTCATTAACCAAAGTAATACCTATATCAAATATAACATAATGTAAATAATTAGTTATCAAATTAAAAAAAATAGTCATTTAATAGGATAACTAATTTAAGTATTCAAGACATTACCATCAGTTTCAGCACTCAATAACCAACTTCTAGTGCACATCAATGCCTTTAAAGTAGTCCAATGAAGTCGACTACGATGAGGACTTAAAATTTGGCCACTGGTACTAAAAGCAGATTCAGAAGCTACAGTTGGTACAGGAATAACTAAGACATCCTTTGCAATAGCTTGAAGTGTTGGATACTTGAGACCATTTGACCTCCACCACCACAAAATATTAAAAGCACTTGATCTTGGTAAAACATCATCTTCTAAATAATGATCCAACTCTATTTTAGCATGAGAACTTTTGGCATTTTTTTTCCTCGAAACATACTTATCAAATTCACATAATTCATCACCTTCAACATTACCACCTTAAGGCAATGGAGAGCTATGGAATGAGTCATTATTCATCTTGGATTAATAATCAGAAAGCAAGTCATAACACAACTGTCTAATTTTACTAACTTGAGCAAAATAGCCATGTTCATACAATTTTTCATAATAATATTGCAACAACTCCATTTTATACCTTGGATCCAAAACAGTAGCAACTCCCATTATGTCATGAATCACATCCCAATATTTATCAAATTTAATCATCATCTTTTCTGCCATTTTATGAATGAGTCATTAGGAGAAGTAATCCATTGGTTGATTGCCAAGTTGATCTCATAAATCTTTGAAAAGTACATGTTAGTTGTTGGTTGTTTAGTAGTAGAAAATATTTTTGTTACAACACTTTCAACCTCCCACACACATCCTTGGCAAATTGCCACTATGAATAACTAGGAAAACAAGTGTATTAGGAGTCTCGCTGCTTCAATCTAGTAAACACAATTTCATATGATATAAAAATTTGAAGCATTTTATAAGTTAAGTTCCACCTAGTTTGACAATCTAAAACCAAACTCTTAATGCACGGGATCCTCAATTGTTTCGCTGTCTCCTCAAATTTTTCCATCCTTTTTGGTGTGGCTGTCCAAAATGCTACACTATCCCTGATCTTCTCTATCCCATCTTTCACAATTTCTAACTCATCTTACAATCAAGTTCAATATGTGTGCACAACAACGTATATGAAGTAATGTCTCATCCCTTAATAAATTTCCTAAGTGCAACTTATCTTTAATTTTGTCCATTAGTTTGTCATTTGTGCTACAATTATCCAAAGTGATAGTGGACAACATTGTATCAATGATCCAATCCATCAAACACTCAACTAAAACATTACAAAGCTTTTCACTTGAGTGAGGAGCAGGAACATAAATGAACCTAAAATAATATATAAATAGTTCAACAATTTTATCATGCAAGTGATGCAACAATTCAACAATAATATAAAAAAATCAAAATTTTTAACATACCTCAAAATATGACTTTTTAAGTTCCAAGAGGCATCTATATAATGAGCAGTGATAACCATATAACCCCTTTTCTGATTGCTCGCAGTCCACATGTCTGATGTGATGACAACTCTTCCTTGAAGATTATCTAATAACTTCAAAGTTATTGATCTTTCTTCTTGATAAATTCTAAATATTTCTTTTTTAATTGTGTTTCTACAAGGAACTTGAAAGATAGGTTGTAAAGCTACTGAGTATCTCCTAAAACCAACATGATCCACAATGGAAAGTGGATACTCATGCATTATAATTGCATTTGCAAGCTCTGTCCTTGCCTTATCTGCATCATAAGTTCTTGTACCCAACTCTTACTTTCCATGGATAACCTTAGACACGAGAAATGTTTGCCCTGTACTCCCTATCATGACAATCTTATACTGAACACAAATTTTTTTATGCCCCCATAGGTGCATTGTTCCATTTTTTGATTTTCCTCCCAACAGTTTTGAGCAATAATTGCATTGGGCCTTGTCTTGTCCATTAATTTTAACCTTCTTGAAATGCTGCCAAATCTCACTTTTAAGCCTACTTGTTCCTGCTTGTGTTGTCCCCTCCAAATTATCAGATGTATCTTCTACTTCATGTGGTAGGATGGATTCATTGGGTGTTGCTGAATGGGCATGACCAGCAGAAGGTGAAGGAGTATAATCAAGACCAGGAGAAGGTGAAGGAGTATAGCCAGGAGCAGGAGTTGTATCTTCATGTCCACTTTCTTGATCTACCATTTCTTTAGAAGCAATCAAATAAGAAACAAATTAATTAACTAGAAGAACTTGCTTCAGTGAAAGAGTACCTTGTTCAAAGAAAACATATTACCTGAATTTAAATAGCCTTCAAGTACGAAGAAGCATAAATATCTTAACAAAGAAGGAAATATTTTATTTATCTAATTATTTCTTAATAACACATCCACTGCTTTATAAGATAGAATTACTCCCAATTTATTTCTCAAACCCCATCCATTGTCAACAATTATTTCAGTATAAGTGCTAAAAGTTATTCTTCATAGAAAATAGTGTTTCCAACTCCCTAATAATTTCTAATTAAACAATGAAAAGTAAGATTTTAAAAACTACCCCACCATTTCCTAAACCTCAACCAAAACAAAGTGGCAAAATGAACTATAGTGGTACAAATTGTATGGCTCTTTGATTTTTTTTTTTCAGTTTATAATTTTGGTTACACTTTATGTATTATGTTAACCTTCATTTCAAGAAAACAAAAAACATCTGATATAATGCTAAGATTAAAATCAATAAAGGGCTGAAAACATAATCTAAAACCATTGAAAATCAATATCCTAGTTAAAATATCTAAATTCTAAAGATCAGTGAATTTAGTATGAGGAACCGGATTGTGGGAATCAAGTCAAACATTTCACATCTATCGATGGTCAAAGATTTCAGGGTGAAGAACTGTACCACTCATTCTTCTGTATGGAACTGTACATGTTTTCTTCCATTCCTTATACAATGTATAAGCCCATTTCTTAAAGAGATATTTTATCCTTATAATATAGTAACAATTTTCATAATTTTTTTCTTTTTTAATTCCATTACATTATTCATTTTATCATCAATTTTCTAATTATAGAAAAACATGAGGGAAATAGAAATTTTCATTCCTAAATGTGTGAGAGCTACGTAGGGACAATAAAACTCATCACAGACCATTAATAACAATTATGGTTCAGTGCCATTAAGCATGAAGAGTATAAATTTGAAAACACAATCCTCAAGAAACTTCTCAATATTTGGATTAACATTTTACACAATTGTCATTGAATCATTCCAATGAGAAAAGTATTGAATTATATAACATAGGTAATCCATAAGCAAGATTTTAGTCCAAGAGAGTCCTAACCCATAAACTATTTATATTCATGTAAACTATAACATCTATTTAATTTTAACCATGAAATTCTAACCTCAAATACAATGCCAGTGTAGTAAGCAAGACCTCAGATCAGCAACTACTTCCCTACTACTCCCAAGTCTTTCTGAATACAACCAAATTTATATTTTGTGTAAGTTGTATGACTTGATTTTTACAAACTAAAATATATTACCTGAATTTAAATAGCCTTCAAGTATGAACAAGCATAAATATCAGAACAAAAAAGGAAATATTTTATTTCTCTAATTATTTCTTAATAAGACAGTCACTACTTTATAAGACAGCATTAGTCCCAAAGAGGAAATAGTGTTTCCAACTCCCTGCTTTATAAGACAGATTTATTACAAGTTACAACACCAAATCAAGACATAAATTGGGAAATAATTGATAAAAAATTAAGGACAAACTTGTGAAAATAAATGATGTCAAGTATCATGCCAATAAGAAGAAATGGTTCAAATATTATGGAACTATCAAGCTAACCAAGTTTCACAAATCCCATTCACAATATTCTGGGAACATGAAGCTTTAATCAAAAAGTGAAGCAATGTAAAGGCATTGGCCAAGGAAAAGGAGCGAAACTTTCATTATTCACAAGCCATAACATAGGAAATGATACCACTGGCATCAAAGGATTACACCTATATTCTTAAATTCATAAACCTACTCTCAAGCATAAAGCTGCAATTGGCTATTTTACAGAGTTTTTCTAGCATTCACGACAAAATATAAGATTTTCGGGAAATTGTAAAGGGTTACCTTCTAACTCTGTCAATGACGTCACAGAAAGGACTTGCAATAGCTCCTGGACAGCCTCTTGTGATAGACCAACAACTTTCAACTCTTTCTTTATCTCGTCAACTAGAATTTTCTCAATCTGCACAAAATTAACAATAACATATTTTATTAAAAACAATTTGCTTTGATATTATGATCACATCTTTATCAACATTAAACAAGGAATATAAAAATGAACATAGAAGTTAATTCACAGAAGAAAAAAAAACCTCTCTAGATTATGAATTAACGGTGGTAGTGTGTGAAATGGAACAGAGGGATATAAAAGTAGAAAGAAAGAAGCAGCTAAGTTGAGGCCACGTGACACGATGGAAATAGAATCGAACCTTAGTTACCTCAAATCACCACCTCACACATATTCTTCGCCGACTCTCTCAAAGGCTCTACCACCACGCCACAACCAGCACCAGCTTGCGTGGCACACCGCGTCTAATCCAGCGCCATCGAGACTCGCACTCGAGAACAAGAATGAAGTTGGGAAGTTAGGGTTTCAGATTTTATTCTTTTATATATACAAGGGTATTTTTGTAAATATAGTATGGCAGGGGCGAGTGCAAGGGCGGGGGCGGAGGCGGGGCAGATATAAGCATCACCAAAACCACCCTCGCCCCTGAATTCAACAGGTGGCGAAAAACCGAACCCGAACCTGAAACCGGTCAACTCGATTTTTCTTCGTTGACATAGTGCGGTTCGGACAGGTGCCCACAGATGCGGGTCAAGTTGCCATGCCTACTTATACACATAGACACACAGGCAAGATGATGCACATTAAACTTATGAACTCTTACGCATGTGGTACCATTTCGAAAACACTTTGTGAATGTAGCCTAAGAGTCCATGTAGTCAATGAATTGTCACACAATGGGCAACCTAACACTATCATTCTCACTAAGATGACACCATCTTCGGCATGCTAAGGTGTTCTGGCCATGCAAGGATACTCTAACCCATTTGATCAACATGGGCTTAAAGGAGATTCCAAACCATTGCACTCCTAAGGTCAAAGTCATAAGTCAACTCATTCATGACCTCCCCGGTTAGGTTCATACACTTCCTTCACTTTAAAATACATATGCACAACATGATGTGTGGTTCACAAACAATATGCACATGGTTTATTTTCAAAGTCCCTTAGAGGTTCCCATCCTGCTGGGATTAGGTTATCCTGATGTTTTCGCAATACATACACATAACATGGCAAACTGAATCCACATTTATTCATAGGCATCATGTACTCAATCACAATACCAATCATAAGTACAAACAACAAATGTTCATATGGAAAAATATACACTTCCATAAAAATTAAATCATAATAGTTATAAACTCCAACATAATACTATTTTTTGAGATCATGTCATAATAACACTACAAAATCATAAACACCAATTAACAATAGAAAACAATATATCATATAAATATTTAATTATATATATATATATATTGAATAATACTAGTAAAAACATTAAAATAATAACACAAACCACATTTATTTTAACTAAGTACAAATAATAATACAAAAGAAACATATCATGCATATACACATGAAATAATATTCTTACCATATAATAATTAAAATACTAAGTCACAACCATGACCCTTACAATTTGAACTTCAAAGTTATCATATAGATAAGGTAAGGTAGCTAATTACTATTAATCATTAAGAATATATATGGGTTTTAAGTTTTCAAATTATTCAAAACTCAACACACACTTCAATGTAAGCATGAATTCACATAGTGGATCAAATTGGAACTCATTTGGGAAATCCAAGTAATAATATAAAATAATATGAGTATATGCAAAAATATGGGTAGAACAAACAAGTATACATACTACATTGATAAACAACTAATACTAATTTCCTGAGCCTTGCATGAATCAATTTTTAAAGTCATTTTACTCCTTCAATTTCACAAGATGAACCACAACCCCCTAACTTTGTATCTCGCAATTGCTATCAGCATATATAAAACTGGGAGGCAACACCAAACCCCACACCAACGTATTTAATTTTGTGCATAAAGAGTAACAATCACATTTACCGAAATTTATTAATGTTTTCGATAAATAGAATATTATCACAACTTATAATATAATTCACAACAACAAATAAAAGTGCTTTGGGTATTCACAACCCGTCCAATAATTTAAAGACACATGTTGTCACTCTTATGAAAGAAGAGAAGAGAAAGAGATCACTCACTCCCCCTTACCTTGAGTATGCGTTCCTCAAAGCAAAGCGACAAAAACAACAATCCTCTATGTTTCCTCTCCCCCCTCTGTTTGTGATTCTAATGGCATAGTCCCCTAAGAGAGCAAAACAAGATAGTATAAGGAACAAATTGGGTTTTTAGAGAACTTGTAAGCTTTTAGAGTTGACTTGGGCTTCCCAAGACTGAAGACCCAAAACCAGTTAACCTAACATAATTTATTATTATTATTACAAATAACAAATAATATAAAATATTTAATAAAAACTAATTTATTTTTAAAAAAAAAGGAATTTTACCATTCCCCCTTCCTTAAAAGAAATTCCGCCCCCACATTTACCTGAAACAAACAAACCAGGACATGATTCCCTCACGTGACTTTCTAGCTTTAGTGTAGCACTATCTTCAGTAGCTCCCCCTCAAACAACCTTGACCAAAGGAATTTCTTCCTTCTTAGTTGTTTCACCATTTTGTCCTCAATCCTCATTGGCAATGCCTCTTAAGTTATATTTTCCTTAACTTGAATATTATCCGACTCAATCACATATGATGGATCATGGACACATTTTGTCAATTGAGAGACATGGGAGACACTATGGAGATTTGAAAGGGATAATAGCAAGGCAATATGATAAGCGACTTCGCCAAATCATTCTAAAATTTGGTAAGGGACAATGAAACGAGGAGTAAGCTTACAAGACTTCAATGCACGACCAACCCTAGTCCACATAATCACTTTCAATAATACATGATCACCCGCTTGCAACTCTAAAGATTTCCTTCTCTTATCATAATAAATTTTCTACCTGCTTCGAGTTTCTCTCATTCTCTTTGGGATTAACTTGACTTTTTCAATGGTTTGTTGCACCACTTCAGGTCCTAGCACAAGGTTCACACCAAGTTCTAACCAACACAAGGTGTGCTACATCTCCTCCCATACAAGGTTTCATAAGGTGTCATCCCATTACTGAAATGTAAGTTGTTGTTATAGGTTAAAACTATCAAAGGCTAGAAGCTATCCCAACTAACCCTATGCTCTAACACATAATCTCTAAGAAGGCCCTCTAGGGATTGGATGGTTCTCTCAGTTTAGCCATTTGTTTAAGGATGATAGGCTGAACTCAACCTAAGCTTTTTCCAACGCTTCTTGCAAACTTTTCCAAAATCTAGAGGTGAACTTAGGGTCTCTATCAGAAACTATATTAGAGGGTGCACCATGCAACCTCACAATCTCTCTAAGATATAGGTTGGTCAACTTATCTAAGTGATACCTAATGTTGATTGGAATAAAGTGAGTAGACTTTGCCAATGTTTCCACAATAACCCAAATCAAATCTAACCCTTTGGGGCTTCTAGGAAAATTCGTCATGAAGTCCATGGATATATTATTCCACTTCCACTCAGGAATACTCAGGTTGTAACAAACCTGGAGGTTTTTGGTGTTCAACCTTAGCTTTCCAACACACCAGACATGCATACACAAACTCGGCTACACCCTTCTTCATATCAGGCCATAACAACAACTTTTTGAGGTCTTGATACATCTTGGTGGCTCTGGGTGAATACTCAAGCTACTTCTATGCCCTTCCTCAAGGATCATCTTCCTAAGCTCAGGAATACTAGGCACACAAATCCTATCTTGGAGTTTCAAAACTTCATCCCGTCTTAAACTAAAACTACTCTCCTTACCTTGGGCTATGTTCTCTAACTAGGCTGACAATAAAAAGATCTAACCTTCTCTAATCTCATATACCAACCCATTGGTTACTCTCAACAGACTCAACCTCACATTCTTAGGCATAACCTCACACACAAGGTTCATGTCTCTAAACTACTTTATGAGGTCCAACTCCTTAATCATCAATGTAGATATATGCAAGAATTTCCTACTTAAGATGTCGATCATTGCATTGGCTTTACCAAAGTGATAACTAAGCTCAAAGTCATAGTCCTTAAAGAACTCCAACCATTTCTTTTGTCTCATCAACTCTTTCTAGTTAAACAAGTACCTAAGGCTCTTGTTGTCACTAAAGACCTTAAACCTAGAACCATACTAATAATGCCTCCAAAGCATAACAATAAACACCACAACTGCCAACTTTAAATCATGGGTAAGATAATTGCCCTCATGAGTCTTAAGTTGTCTACACACGTAGTCTACTGCCTGACCTTTTGGCATAAGCATTCCTCTTAAACCCATCTTAAATGCATCACAATACACTACGAAAGGCTCACTAAGTTACGCAAGATCAACAAAAGTGATGATGTTAACCTACTCTTAAGCTCTCAAAAATTGCTCTTGCATTGGCTATCCCACACAAAGGCTTGATCCTTACAAGTCAACTTGGTCAAAGGCATGGCTAACTTAGAGAAACGCTCTATAAACCTCCTATTATAACCTGCTAAACCAGGAAACTCCTAATCTAAAAAAAAAAACTTAGGTGTTTCCCACTTAAGCACAACTTCTACCTTAGATGGGTCTACAACTATCCCTCTCTTGCATATGACATGTCCTAATAAAGTCACTTTTTCTATCCAGAACTCAAACTTAGACAACTTAGCATAAAGTTGTTGGTCCATAAGGGTTTGCAACACAACTCTCAAATGCTTAGCATGCTCCTCTCTAGCCTTAGAGTATACTAGGATATCATCTACGAAGTTAACAACAAACTATTCAAGAAAGGATGGAAGATCCTATTCATGTAATCCATGAACACACCAAGCACGTTGGTCACACCAAAAGGCATAACCAAGTACTCATAGTGACCATATCGAGTCCTAAAAGCATTCTTTGGAACATCCTTAGACTTCACTTGGATTTTATGGTAACCTAACCTAAGGTCTACCTTACTAGACCCACTAAGGTCATCTATCCTGGTTAAATGATACTTATTCTTAATTGTCCCCATGTTTAGTTGATAATAATCTACACACAACCTTATGCTCCAATCTTTTTTCTTCACTAACAACATAGGCATTTCCTAAGGTGACACACTAGGTCTCATAAATTGTTTCTCTAACAGCTCTTGTAATTATTTCTTGAGCTTAACTAACTCTAAGGGAGACATCCTATAATAATTTATGGATATAGGTAATGTACCAAGTACTAAGTCTATGGAAAATTCAATTTCATGTTCACGAGGTAAAGTATAAATGTCCTCTAGAAACAGTTCAGGTAAATCTCCCACTACAAGCATACCCTCAACACTACCTGGTTAGCGGTGATAAACCTCTCATTTTCACCCTCAACAGACTCATCAAACACCATCGTTTAATCAAATTTATTTAACAAGACATGATTGGAAGATAACTAAGAGGTAAGAAAATTAAGTCCACCACAAACTCTATCAAAAATCATTATTGGAAACTTTAAACAAACATCAGAAGTAGTGATAGGACCACTAGTTGGTGTGTCAACCACCAAATCAAACTTCAAACAAGACATAGGCAAACTCAAAGTTTTAACACAAGCATATGACATGAATGAATGAGTTGCACCAAAATAAATAAAAAAAGGTAGAACAAAAGGAGTCCAATTTATGAGGTATGTACCTTGGATTAAGTCATTAAACTTTGAGACTTCAGCATCAATAAAAGCAAAGAGCCTTCCTGTTGCTTTTTGTAACTCCCCGGATTATAAGTTGCTAATCTGGGCATTTATATGTGTGTTATGGTGGTTAATTACATGTTTTATTTGAAAATACAATGAATACACTGCAAATGAACCAAGAGGGGGGGTGAATTGGTTCAAACCTGATATTTAAAAAAATTTTGAAACAAATTGCGGAATTAAAACTTTGGATCATATCACTAGTTCACCTTTTTCAAATGCAGAAATCTTTCTTCACCCAAGATCAACCTTTGTTATGAATGCAATGACAGAAAATGTTTCTTTGATAATAATGCTTGATTTCACAAAGACATATAATGAAACATACAAAATTTTAAACAAGAGACAATGCAATTATACTGGTTCACCTCTCAACCTTGGAGGCTACATCCAGTTGCTTCCAACCCACACTAGGTTAGAGTAATTACTATATCAAAGAATCTTTTACAAGCAAATTACAAGTAACCCCCTTTATCAACACTAGACAAAGATATTGAATTCTAAAACCCTATTAGAACACAAATCACCAAGATACTAAGAACTCTACTCAGAACCTCAAACCTAGAGAACCCCACTCTAGTATGCTTGAAAAGAGACAAATTGGTATATCACAATACAACAGAAAAATGTTAAAACATCTAAAAAGATAGGTTCAAGATAAACACAACCTGTGATCTTTCATGTATGAATGAATGAAATGAAATGAGATTACCACACTCTCCAGGTTGTAAAAAAAATAATAGCTCAGAATCACTATCTTGAAAACCTTCTTTTCTTTAACACATCTTCACAAAAAATCAGAATTCTTGATCCTTACAAGAAATGTTTTTCACTCAGAAATCAGTTTCTGAACCTCTTAGAAAGATTTTTGTCTTTTGGGTAAATCACTCATCTGTGTAGAACAATTCGTTCAATATGTATTTATAGAGAATAGACTCACAAAGTTTTATATAAAACAGAATTAACTAACAATAATCAATTAATCTGCTGGTGTAATCGATTAAAGTAACTAAATAATCGATTAATATGTTCATAAGCTTTCTGGAAATGGTTTCATGAACAAAATAATCGATTAAACCGTACTGTAATCGATTAAACCAGAACAACATCAAGACAAATGAATTAAGATAATCGATTACAGAATGAGGTAATCGATTATTCCAGTGATGCATGGTTTTTCATAAAACACTGTGTAATCGATTAAAAGAAGCCTGTAATCGATTAAATTGTTCTTCAAGGCTTTTCCAGAATAGTATGAATGTCTTTAATCGATTATACTGCTTGTGTAATCGATTAAAGCAGTAAGTTTTTCTTTTTAAGAAACTTAGCCATTGAGAACTTAATTTCTTATAAAACCATTTGATTTCTTTGAGACTGAAAACCATGTGTATGCATAATCATGAGAATGCACATGCTAATGAAAGATCACAAGGCAATTTACTTGAACCACTTAGAAAAATTACAAATGCCTTCAAATGATTGGGCATGTAAAAAGCTAAAACATCATCAAGCCTTCAACCTTGCTTCAATCTTCTTGCAGCTTCCCTTAAAATCAACATTATTGTATATATGATGATTGTTGTTTTGAGTGCCCATGCCTTGGTATGCGTGTGAGTGGGTGATAGCTATCCTTATTGACTAGCAGTTGTTGTGTTTGCACGAAGGGCAAACTTGTCCTGTCAGTTAAGTACTTAAAGGCAAGAGTGTGCAGTAGAAGCGTGCTCTTCCATCTTCTACCTTTACGTTTTCTCTATTCTCTCTCTCTCAAAAACTCACCCATAAAACCTTTTGTTCTCAACCCCTTTGTGTTACCTTCAACCCACGAGAACCATCATCGCTGCCACGATATCCCAACGCCAAGAATGACCTCATGGTCGGAACAGATGCTTAGGACAACACGTCGTGAAGCTCGTGAACGAACTCCTAGTTAGGTAAGGGAGTTCATTATCTTTGATAATAGTTTCAGTTAACATGGTTGAGGACCAGGGAATCCAACCATGGCGATGATGCATGTCCGCGTGCGTGTTGTTTTCCAGAAAGCTATGTTTGTTTTATTGAATGGAATGGGTTACGCTTTGTGTTCGTTGGTTGTTTTTTTTGTGTTGATGTTAATGATGTTCTGGTGTGGTATTCTGGAAAGGGGGAGTTGATGTTGTAAGAACTCCCCGTGCATGTGTGTGAAGTTGGCATATTGATGCTGAGAAGTTCCCAAGACACTTTGCAGAAGTGTTCGTGAGGGTGCTGAGTACTGGGAAGGGTTGGCCGAGTTGTATATATGTGTGTGTGTGTCAGACCCTTGTGATGTCGGCTACTGGGAAGGGTTGGCTGAGTTGTATATATGTGTGTGTCAGACCTTTGTGATGTCGGCTACCGGGAAGGGTTGACCGAGCTACATATACGTGTCAAACCTTTGTTGTGGTGTCGGCTGTCGAGATGAAATACATATACAATGTGGTTTACGTAGCATGCATTTGTGCATGTAGAATGTGACAGTCCTTGTTGGCGGACGTCGGCATACCGGGTTCATTACTCGGGATGATACCTTAGAGCTGTTGGGCTCAAGTTGCTTCGTGAGAGTGAACTACCGGGTTCCCTAACTCAGATGAACTCGTTCCTTCTTGGGAAAAGAGTCATCGAGTTCCCTAACTCGGATGAGCTCATGCTTCCTCGGGAAGAGAGCCACCAGGTCCTTTACTCGGTTGGCCGATTCTCCTTAAAATTAAGTTCAAGCCCTTGAATCCTTGACCATCTTTGTCTGACTTTGATCAACCTCGTTCGACCTTGTTCAGATTCATACCTTAAGTTATTATATCCAAGCGCCAACTCGGACACCTAATACTTCACACTGGTTCACTTGTTTGTAGCATTGTGAATGACGTATGTGACTACGTTGAGGTCAGCCTATGTGATGGTTTGAGATGTTTTGTACCTTGATAGAGCCATGGTGAGAGGCTACGTATAGACACGTGAGATGCCGGGACCGGGTGGTGAACCTTGCAAGGACCACGGTCAGTGCATCGATGAGCCCGTGTTGGGGCAGCCCTAGTTTGGGGCGGTATGTATGTAACATGGGAGGGTATAGAGATCCTAGCTAGGATGGGATGTTCCTGTGCTAGGCCATACATTGATGGTGCCCATAAGAGACATACAACATTTTTTGTAGCCCGTGTTGGGGCGACCGTCGTTTGGGGCGGTATGTATGTAACATGGGAGGGTATAGAGATCCTAGC
>CM023944.1:28250806-28276762 GCA_013407115.1 Glycine latifolia | reverse complement strand
CAGGATAGGATGTCCAGTTCCAGGCCATACGTTGATGGTGCCCATGGGAGACATACTTCATTTGCATAAGAGAAATAAGATGATTGACTGTAATAGTATGAGAAGTACTGGGGCCTACGTCTATAGAGAGATCCTTTTGACACCCATTTGGCTTATCAACATGGGGGGGTGAGTCCTGTGCACGACAGAGTGACCCCGACGTCAACTACAGCTATCATTTGGACCATGGATTTGGCCTATTTCCGGGATGGTACCACATTTCATGCTCAGAGTTAAGTTAGGAACATGCATCATGCTAGGCATTTTAAGCTTATTTGTGAAATGTTCCTGGATGCGTGTTTATGTTGGTTGCGCGTGGATATATCTGAACTTGTGGTGATATTGTGACGCTTGAACTGTCTTTCTTAACTGATGTTATCTTTGAATTGTTACTTTATATGATGAACATTTGCTTTGTTGTATCATGTGGTTTGGTACCTGTGATGATCGCGAACCCGGTTCGTGTGAGCAAATGAACGGTAGTAGGTGACCGGGAAGATGACAACTTTTAGTTGGTGCCTCCGAGTTGTCGGGATATCGATGTGATGAATCCCAGGCAGGGGTTATGTTTCGCTGATTACACCCCTAGTTTTGCTATTCACACCCATGTTTTGCTAGTTGCACCCCTGATGTTCAGTTTTTTTTTGTTTCCCTTGTAAAACACTTGTACGTTGTAAACATGGATAATTGTACTTACAACTAAACTACGCTTGATATATATATATATATATATATATATATATATATATATGTGTGTGTGTGTGTGTGTGTGTGCAATTGGAATGTTTATACTGTCTTGTTTATGATCATGATGAGTATGTACTCATGAGAAAAATTTTCCACCGCTTTCATAATCAAATTAAAGAGATCTTAAGCTAAAACATGTTTCATGAGGTGATTAGGAGATAGTGATACAGTAGGGACATGGCGGATCGTTACATTAGTGGTATCAGAGCAGGTCGGACCTTCCGGCCAGTGAGTTGTGAGCTTGCTATGTTTCTCTGTGCATGATTATGTTGATTGATTGAGTGTTTGATTGTTGGAGTGACTAACTGTGCTATGCTGGATTATGTTTGTTCGTGTTTGAGCTTGTGTAGGATGTTATTTTTAGTATAGTCATAGCATGTTTGTACTTCTCACGTCTGCCATACCATAAGTTTCTATGCTTTGTTGTGAGTTATCAGACTGCCCATCTATATAATTTGGGATAATGCAAAGGAACATTATGGCAAATAGTCTGGGATACAAATGGTAGAGGGTTTGTATAGTATGGTTTGGTGTTTGTTTGTGTGATTTCCTTTCGGGTTCTCACTTCTTGTTATCCATAGTAAGTGATGGTCGGTAGGAATGATCGCGCGATAGCTGATGCTCTCCAAGCCTTAGCCCAGGCGTTGGGGAATCAGAACAGGGGAGAAGCCCCTAGAGCTGTGGAATACCAGGGATTGGACCGCTTTCAGCGCAACAATCCTCCTTCATTCCACGGAGGGTATAACCCGGATGGTGCTCAGACATGGATTCGAGAGGTCTAGAAGATATTCCGAGTTATGGCATGCCCCGAGGAATAAAAGGTCACCTTCAGCACTTATACTCTGGCAGAGGAAAATGAGTATTGGTGGGACAACACCCGCCAATGCATGGAGGCAGATGGGCGGATAGTAACGTGGGAGACCTTCAAGGAAGCATTCTTGGAGAAGTACTTCTCGGAGGATGTGAGGAACAAGAAAGAGATGGAGTTCCTTGAGCTTAAACAAGGGAACCGGACTGTAGCTGAGTATGCAGCTAAGTTCGAGGAGTTGGTAAGGTACTTCCCTCACTACCAAGGACGGGATGGGGAAAGTTCTAAGTGTGTGAAGTTTTTGAACGGCTTGCGACCCGAGGTGAAGCAAGTCGTGAACTACCAAGGAGTCCGCCAGTTCCCGGCCTTGGTAAACATGTTCAGGATATGGAACGAGGATTCCAGAGATAGGGCTGCCTACTACTGAAATACGGGCCCTGTAAAGGACAAGAAAACTGGCATCAAAACCGCGGGAAGCCCTACACCATCCCTCCCAAGCTGCATGATCAACGCCCTAACCATCAAAGTGCTGCTACTGCAGGATTCCCTAGTGGTGGTAGTGGTAGACCCACTACCTTTCCAACCCGGAACATGTGCTTCAAGTGTGATAAACCCGGGCATATTGCTGCTGAGTGCGGGCAAATAAGCCCGACTTGTTTTAACTGTAAGGAAGGGTCACATTCAGAAGGATTGCCCACACCCCAAGAGAGAGCGGAACGGCGGAGGCCAGTAGAGCCAACCCAGACAATCGAGGACCACGAGAAGAGTCTTCACTCTTAGTGATGTTGAAGCCTCGAACTCCCGAGATCTAATCCAAGGTAAATGTTTCATAAACAAAATTCCTTTACTCATGCTTTTTGATTCCGGTGCGACCCATTCTTTCATATCCCGATTATGTGTGAAACCATTTAAACTTTCTGTGTCTTCTTTAAAATATGAGCTTGTGGTTAAGACCCTGGCTAGCGGGTCTGTGTTGACTTCTGAGGTATGTTTAGACTGCCTTGTGGAAATTTCTGATAGAAAATTCTAAGTTGATCTGGTTTGGTTGCCTCTTAGCTAGATTGACGTTATTCTGGGTATGGATTGGTTATCTTCCAACCAGGTTGTGTTGAACTGTTATGATAAAATAGTTATGTTTGGTAACTCGGATGTGAGAGAAAAATGGATGTTCATCTCGGCCAACCGGGTTATGTTGCCATTGAAAGAAAATGCTCAAGTATACATAACCTGTTGTGAGAGAGTTCCCGGGAGTGTTTCCTGAGGATGCATTCAGGTTACCACCTGAGAGAGAGGTGGAGTTTTCCATAGATTTGGTGCCCAGAGCCGGACCTATATCTGTAGCCCCCTATAGGATGTCTCCCTTAGAGCTAGCCAAGCTTAAGAAGCAGTTGGAAGAACTGTTGGATAAGCAGTTTGTACGGCCTAGTGTATCTCCATGGGGAGCACCCGTGTTGTTAGTGAAGAAGTACAGGACTATGAGGCTGTGTGTATACTACCGCCAGCTGAATAAGGTGACGATTAAGAATAAGTATCCTTTGACCAGGATAGACGATCTTATGGACCAGCTGGTAGGGGCTTGTGTGTTTAGTAAAATGGATCTTAGGTCGGGTTACCATCAGATCCAAGTTAAGTCTAAGGATATTCCTAAGACCGCTTTTAGAACCCGATATGGTCATTATGAGTACTTGGTTATGCCCTTCGGGGTGACTAATGCTCCTGGTGTGTTCATGGACTACATGAATAGGGTCTTTCGCCCATACCTTGATAGCTTTGTAGTAGTCTTCATAGATGATATCCTGGTATATTCTAAGACCAGAGAGGAGCACGAACAACACTTGAGGATTGTGTTGCAGACCCTTAGTGATAGACAATTGTATGCTAAGTTGTCTAAGTGGGAGTTCTGGTTAGAGAAGGTAAGTTTCCTAGGGCACGTGATATCCCAAGGTGGTATAGTTGTAGATGCTTCTAAGGTGGAGGTCATCCTCAAGTGGGAGAGCCCCAAGTCCGTGTTCGAGATTAGAAGTTTTCTGGGCGTGGCTGGGTATTACAGGAGATTTATAGAAGGTTTCTCCAAGTTAGCCTTACCTTTGACTAAGCTTACTTGTAAGGGTCAGGTGTTTGTGTGGGATGACCAGTGTGAACATAGTTTCTGAACTCTTAAGGAAAAGCTAACAACCGCACTCGTGTTAGTTTTGCCCAACCTAGGAGAGCCCTTTGAGGTGTATTGCGACGCAGCAATGACGGGCTTAGGAAGGGTGTCGATGCAGGATGGCCGGGTTGTGACCTATGCTTCCAGGAAACTTAAGACCCATGAAAGGAACTACTCTACCCATGATTTGGAGTTAGCTGCCGTGGTGTTTTCCCTTAAGATATGGAGACATTATTTTTTTGGCTCCAAGTTCGAGGTGTTTAGTGACCATAAAAGCCTTAAGTATCTATTCAGCCAGAAAGAATTGAACATGCGTCAGAGGAGATGGCTAGAATTCCTTAAGGATTATGATTTTGAGCTTAGTTATCACCCCGGCAAGGCCAACGTGGTGGCCGACGCTTTAAGTAGGAAATCTCTTCATGTGTCTGCCTTGATGGTTAGGGAGTTAAAGCTCTTGGAGCGGTTTAGAGACCTTAGCCTAGCATGTGAGCTCACCCTTAATAGCATGAGACTAGGAGCCTTCCGGATTTCGAGCGGGCTACTAGAGGAGATCCGGGAAGGGCAGGGGTCCAACCTTTTTCTGAAGACCCAACTCGAAGCCATAGCATCAGGAAATGCTAGTAGTTTCCAAGTTGGACCGGATGGGGTTTTGAGACTTCAAGGAAGGGTTTGTGTCCCTAACATACTCGGGATTAGGAAGGTGATCCTAGAAGAGGGGCATAGAAGTAACCTAAGTATCCACCCCGGCGCCACCAAGATGTACCAAGATCTTAAGAATATGTTTTGGTGGCTGAACATAAGGAAGGATATTAGCGAGTTTGTATATGCATGCTTGGTCTGTCAAAAAGCTAAGGTAGAACACCAGAGACCATAGGGTAAGTTACAACCCTTGAAGATACCCCAGTGGAAGTAGGATAGTATCTCCATGGATTTTGTTGTGGGTTTGCCGAGAACCCGAGCTAGGTTAGATTCTATCTGGGTTATTGTTGACAGATTGACTAAGTCTGCTCACTTTATCCCCATCAACATCCAGTTTTCCTTAGAGAAGTTAACCTCTCTGTATATCAATGAGATTATCTGGTTGCACGGTGTGCCCTCTAGCATAGTATCTGACCGGGATTCGAGGTTCACTTCTAGATTTTGGGAGAGTTTGAATAAGGCCTTAGGGACCCACCTTCGACTGAGTTCGGCCTATCACCCTCAAACTGATGGGCAGACTGAACAGACCATTCAGTCCCTAGAGGGTCTTTTGAGGGCGTGTGTTCTAGAACAAGGGAGTAGTTGGGATAGTTTCCTACCACTGATAGAGTTCACCTACAACAATAGCTTTCACTCTACCATTGGCATGGCCCCCTACGAGGCCCTGTATGGTAGAAGGTGTAGGAAACCGTTATGTTGGTTGGAACCCAGCGAGAGTCTTATGCTAGGGCCTGAGGTGGTACACCAAACGACTGAGAAGGTCAAGTTGATCCAGTATAGGATGAGGACCGCCCAGAGTAGACAAAAGAGCTATCATGACAGAAGGAGGAAGGAGATAGAGTTCGAAGTCGGTGATCATGTATTCTTGAGGGTCACCCCATGGACCGGCATCGGCCGAGCATTGAAATCTCGGAAACTCACACCCCGGTTTGTTGGTTCTTTCCAAATTCTAAAGAGAGTCAACCCCGTCACCTACCAAATTGTCTTACCCCCATCCCTTTCCAATCTCTATAATGTATTCCATGTGTCCCAACTTTGTAAGTACATTCATGATCCTTCTCATGTGGTCGGATTGGACGATATTCAAGTAAAGGAAAACCTAACGTATGAAACACTACCTTTGAGGATTGAGGATCGACGGACAAAGCATTTAAGAGGAAAAGAAATTCCCTTGGTCAAGGTAATTTGGGGAGGTATATCTGGAGAAGATGCGACTTAGGAGCTAGAGAACCAGGTGCGGGAAGCCTACCCAGCTTTTTTTGCATCAGGTAATTTCGAGGACGAAATTCCTAAAAGGGTCGGAGAGTTGTAACGCCCCAGATTATAAGTTGCTAATCTAGACATTTATCTGTGTGTTATTGTGGTTAATTACATGTTTTATTGTATATATGATGATTGCTATTTTGAGTGCCCATGCCTTGGTATACGTGTGAGTGTGTGATAGCTGTCCTTATTGACCGACGGTTGCTACGTTTGTACTAAGGGAAAACCTGCCCTGTCAGTTAAGTACTTAAGGACAGGAGTGTGTAGTGGAAGTGTGATCTTCCTTCTTCTACCTTTACGTTTTCTTTGTTCTCTCTCTCAAAAACTCACCCAGAAAACCTTTCATTCTTGACCCCCCTATGTACCTTTAACCCACGAGAACCACCATCGCCGCCATGATATCCCGACGCCAAGAAGGACCTTGTGGTCGGAACAGACGCTTAGGACAACAAGTCGTGAAGCTCGTGAACGAACTTCTGGTTAGGTAAGGGAGTTCATTATGTTTGATAACAGTTTCAGGTAACATGGTTGAGGATCAGGGAGTCCAACCATGGCGATGATGCATGTCTGCGTGTGTGTTGTTTTCTATAAAGCTATGTTTGTTTTATTGAATGGAATGGGTTACGATTTGTGTTCATTGGTTTTTTTTTTGTGTTGATGTTAATGATGTTCTGGTGTGGTATTCTGGAAAAGGGGAGTTGATGTTGTAAGAACTCCCCGAGCATGTGTGTGAAGTTGGCATTTTGATGCTGAGAAGTTCCCAAGACACTTTGCAGAAGTGTTCGTGAGGGTGCTGAGTACCGGGAAGGGTTGGTCGAGTTGTATATATGTGTGTGTGTCAGACCCTTGTGATGTCGGCTACCGGGAAGGGTTGGCCGAGTTGTATATATGTGCATGTCAGACCTTTGTGATGTCGACTACCGGGAAGGGTTGGCCGAGCTACATATACGTGTCAAACCTTTGTTGTGGTGTCGGTTGTCGAGATGAAATACATATACAATGTGGTTTACGTAGCATGCATTTGTGCATGTAGAATGTGACAGTCCTTGTTGGCGGACGTAGGCATACCGGGTTCCTTACTCGGGATGATACCTTAGAGTTGTTAGGCTCAAGTTGCTTCGTGAGAGTGAACTATCCGGTTCCCTAACTCGGACGAACTCGTGCCTTCTCAGGAAAAAGGTCATTGAGTTCCCTAACTCGGATGAGATCGTGCTTCCTCGAGAAGAGAGCCACCAGGTCCTTTACTCGGTTGGGCGATTCTCCTTAAAATTAAGTTCAAGCCCTCGAATCTTTGACCGCCTTTGTCCGACTGTGATCGACCTCATCCGACCTTGTTCGGATTCGTACCTTAAGTTATTATATCCAGGCGTCAACCTGGATACCTAATACTTCACACTGGTTCACTTGTTTGTAGCATTGTGAATGATGTATGTGACTACGTTGAGGTCATCCTATGTGATGGTTTGAGATGTTTTGTACCTTGATAGAGTCATGGTGAGAGGTTAAGTATAGACATGTGAGATGTCGGGACCGGGTGGTGAACCTTGCAAAGACCACGGTCAGTGCATCGATGAGCCCGTGTTGGGGCAGCCCTCGTTTGGGGCGGTATGTATTTAACATGAAAGGGTATGGAGATCCTAGCCAAGACAAGATGTTTCTATGCCAGGCCATACGTTGATGGTGCCCATGAGAGACATACAACATTTACAGCCCGTGTTGAGGCGGTCCTCGTTTGGGGCGGTATGTATGTAATATGGTAGGGTATGAAGATCCTAGCCAGGACGGGATGTTCCAGTGCCAAGCCATACATTGATGGTGCCCATGAGAGATATACTTCATTTGCATGATGGAAATAGAATGATTGACTGTAATAGTACGAGAAGTACTGGGGGCCACGTCTGTAAGGAGATCCTTTTGGACACCTATTTGGCTTATCACCATGGGGGGTGAATCTTGTGTACGATAGAATGACCCCGACGTCAACTACAGCTATCATTTGGACCATGGATTTGGCCTATTTCCGGGATGATACCACATTGCATGCTAAGAGTTGAGTTAGAAGCATGCATCATGCAAGGCATTTTAAGCTGATTTGTGAAATGTTCCTGGATGCGTGTTTATGTTGGTTGCGCGTGGATATTTTTGAACTTGTGGTGATATTGTGACGTTTGAGTTGTCTTCCTTAACTGATGTTATCTTTGAATTGTTACTTTATATGATGAACTCACTCTTGCTTTGTTGTGTCATGTGGTTTGGTACCTGTGATGATCGCGAATCTGGGTCGTGTGAGCAGACGAACGGTAGTAGGTGACCGGGAAGATGACATCTCTTAGTTGGAGCCGCCGAGTTGTTGGGATATCGATGTGATGAATCCCGGGCAGGGGTTATGTTTCGCTGATTACACCCTTGGTTTTAGTGTTCACACCCATGATTTGCTAGTTGCACCCCTGATGTTCAATTTTTTTTTTTGTTTCCCTTGTAAAACACTTGTAAGTTGTAAACATGGATAATTGTACTTACAACTAAACTACGCTTGATATATATATATATATATATATATATATATATATATTTGTGCAATTAGGATGTTTATACGTGTCTTGTTTACGATCATGATGAGTATGTACTCATGAGAAAAATTTTCCACCGCTTTCATAATCAAATTAAAGAGATCTTCAGCTAAAACATGTTTCATGAGGTGATTAGGAGATAGTGATACAGTAGCGACGTGGCGGGTCGTTACACTTTTGGTTTACTGGCTTTAGAGCTTTGTCCTTAACTTCTCAACTTCTTCTTGAGTTAGGGACAATTTCTACTAATTTGACCATGTGTGTTGCAGTTAAAGCAAGTTAGCTCTCGATCCTTGTACTCAAAAGAAACATGACCAGCACCACCACACTTCCCACACCTTCGAGGTGTAGAAAAAGATGACCCCACACTTCTACCACCGGTAGACTAACTGGCGGTGATCTTCTGTCCAATGCTACGATTATCATTTTGACTGATTGAGTTTGAATATGGTTTTTCACAGTTCTAAGCACCAAAGTTTTTATCTCTCACTAACCCACACTCTTGTAGTGTGTTGCTCTAGACCTTCTATCCTCATTGAAGATTCTGCATGTAACATCCTGATTTTCATACCTTGAAAAGTTTCAAGTAAAAATAGCTAACGTTTGAATGATAGTTAACATCATAGCCTTTTAAGTAGTGACATAATTTCTCTGTGTGTATGATATCCTTGAATGGATAAGTGCTCTAGAATTTTAATTCATATTTTTAAGCCTAAAAAGCCTTGGTCAACAATCAAAGTAAGGGAATCTCCTCATTAATGACATTTTTGTAATCATGCAATTTTTAAGCTAAAAATTATTCTGAGCATTGATAAAATTATTTTAATTATAATTAAGAATTTTCATGTTTTTATTTCAAGGAAATATTTTATTATGCATTAATAATTAATTTATTGAGCATAATTAATGTTTTAATCATAGAAAATTTTCATTTTATACTAGATTTGAGCGATTCCAAAGGCCTTGAACTCATAAAATTATTTGTGACAATATGGTTAATTTAATTTAGTGAAATTAATTAAATTACACAGTCTAAACATGTCTAAAACCTATTCATTAAAAGTCATATTTAAGAATTGACCAAAAAGCCATAAACCCTAGTGTAGGGCCCCTATAAAAGCTATTGTGCTCTCTCATCATTTATGTTACAAACAAGCTAGCCTCCTTCTCCCATTTTCTATTTCTCTCTTCCTTCTCTCTAAAAAGCTTAATCTTCTCTCTAGAATATCTTCACAACCACTAAGCCCCATCCAACCAAATTCAAGTATGTTGTAGAGGGCATCAAGAGCTACACAGGGATGGTTTTCATTTTAATTTTGGATATCATTTTCATAGAAGCCTACAAGGTATGGGGGAGTCTTTCGTTACTCTTGGAACCTATTGGTTGAATGGGTGAAGATAAATTTCCCAAATGGTGTTGTTAGTTTGGGATAAATTTTGTATTTGGTTCTATTTGGTGCACTGCAAATTATTTTGTTAGAATCTGATGATTTAGACTGCAAAAGTAAATTTATTAGGTCCAAAAACCTAGGAAATCATACATGATACATCTAACATGGATTTGGGAATCTTGAGATATGCAAAAATCAAGTTTTGGTTCAACTTATGACATATATGCTCTGTTTTTAGCTACCTCGAGTTTTGTGCTGGAATTTATGTTTGGGAACCTAAAAAATGAGTTCAATGGGTCTAAAATTCTAGTGCTGCATATAAATTTCATTGCATTCGGAGTTATGTATCTCTAGGAATCATTAAATCAAGTTTGATAAGTTTTTTGGTAAATTTGGGTACTGTTTGAATTAACTGTACCAATTGACACGCTTTCCTGTAATTTAGACCTCAGAAATGGATTCCTCATGTTTGAAAATGTAGGGTTACAAATAAGGTTTGCGAAAATCTGATTTCAATAGCCATGGGAATTGCATAAACACTTTTCTAGGCTTAAATACACTTAGGTACAGGGCAGCAAGCATGTTTTTGTATGTTGGGTGCATAATTACATGGTTTCGAGTTCAAAATTAAAGTTCTCCATACATAAAAACCTAGGAAAGCATATGTGGAACATCTAAAACCGATTTTGAAGTCATTTGGAATTTTCATTTCAAGTTCTAGCTCAAATTGTGATTAAGTGCCATTTTGGGGAAAAAATGTTTGAATATGAAAGGTTTTGTTTGAGAGCTTATGAGGCATAAATGGAAAAAAAAATTGATGTTGCATATGTAAACTTTTGAATTGGATCTATGCCATGAAAGTATCTATGTGAAATGTTGATATGTTAATATTTGACTTGTTGAGAAGTAACACATACTTATCTTGTTGTGGATTTAGTCCTTATACATGGGTTATGAATTTCGTGTTGAGAATTATATGAATTATTATTATGGGCTATAATTATGAATTATGATGATTAATTTTGATTATAAATATTGTTGTGGACATGAAAAACCACGTGAATGTGATCCTCGACACCTTGTCTTGATTTCCAATCCCTTGGCAAACCAACATAAGCAAACAACAATATTGTTTGGAAATTAGCGAGGCTTAACCAAGATTATTCTATCCTTAGAGATAACCCCAATTAGGTATCCGATTTAGTTTAAGTTTCAATGAGAATCGCCAAAGTGCACGTCAATTCCTAAAATCATCGATGAGGTGCGCAGACTCACAAAGCATTAAGTATAGAAGGCGAATAATGAACTCAAACAATATATTAATTTGAGAAAGTTACATCAAATATGATTCAATCTTTTCCTCTCCTAGCTAAGAAAAAAACTAGTCACTCATGAAATACAAGAGAGAAGAAAATAGGGTTTTTCAATAAAAAGGGGTGTATAGAGGTGTTTTTTTGCTGCTACCTATGTCTCCCTATTTATAGAATCATAGATGTGTTTAACAGAGACAAATAATCTCCATAATTTACAAAATAATATAATCTATACAAGGAAATTATCTATTCAACTGATAAAATTTGTTTTAATTGTTGCAATTATATTTCAAGTAATTTTCTTCATTCATCTTCAAGTTGTATCTCTATAATTATCTCTGTATTGAATTAATTCAATTTTTGGACGCACTGTCTGACACGTTCCTCGTTTAAGCGTGATATCTTCTGTAAAATTCCATCTTCTCCTCTGTTTAGCGGGCTTGAGAGGCCTATACCTCACTTGAGCAAGGCTACCTTGTAAAATTGCCCTATTTCTCTTTTAAAACTCAAAAAATCATATTAAAAACTTCTACAATCATAATTCATATCTAAAATATATTAAAAACTAAAAACATAACGAATTTGATTCAAAATAAGGCCTAAAATATACTAAAGTATCAAATAAGCATCTCAAATTGCATATGAAAATGCTGTAAATTTGACATTTATCAACACTCCAAACTTAGAACCTGGCTTGTCCTCTAACAAGATTGGACTAAAAAACAAACTGACCAGTAAAAATTTAAAATAAAACTAGACCAAAAATAAGAACAAGGATTCACAATGATAAGTTACAAACATGTTTTTCTTGCATTCCCCCTTTTAATTCAATGATTTATTTGATTATGTGCTTTGATAGAGTGCTTTTAGTTAAATTTTTATCTATCATTCTTAGCCTATTTGACTTCTCTTGGACCTTTATTTTCCTATTCTAATTCAATTTTTGTCTTAGACAAGTAAGTGGGCTTAATTGCTAATTGTTGCGTATTTTTGGATTTTTGCTCACTTGACATATCTGACTTGTGCAGGGACTATAGAGTGATACAGAACTCTGAATGGAGCGTTCTAGGAGTCCCTGGAAAGATAACAAAAATATCTACAAGTTTGCTAGAAATAGCCTGAGGCCAATTATGTCATTTGGAGGGTCATTTTAAGCTTTGAAATCGGAACCTCTGCACTTGTATTTTTGTGCTGCGAATTTGATTTTATGGTTGTAAATAGCAAATAATTAGAATTGATGGGTTTTGTTCATGACCCATTCTTTTCTTCATACTTATTCACTACATATTAGTGACTTTAGTGAAACTTGAACAGCACTTTACAATTCAATAAACAAGTTTATTATTTCTTTTCTTTAGTTTTTAGAATCAAAAGCTTGTTCTTCATTTTCTCTCATTTGTTCTTCATTGTTCTTCATCTTCTTCATTTCCAATTTGCTATTCTTCCATTTTTCTGCACTTACTTCATGGGGCTTTCCTTGGTGATCATCATGGAAGGCTAAATTATTAATCAATCCAAGGATCTAACTCAAGCAAGAGAAAAATTAGAGTTCCGGTTCGGTATTTCGAATTCTACTTGAACATTCACCTTCTTCTTCAGTTTCTATTATGTTTTCATGATTATGAATGCATTTAGGATTGAAAGTGAGTTAGGATTATGGATTCATGTCCTAATTTCAAATGATAATCACAAGATTAATTGAATGATAGTTCAGTTAGGGTTGTGGTTTCAATTAATTTAGGAGTAGAATTGATTGAACTGCTTCTATTGAGATTGAATGAATGTTCATGATAGAATCAACTTATGAGAATGATGATGATTCGAATAGCTTGGGTTGGTGAATTGGATTGATGCTTTCTAATCTATTTTACTTTACTCCTTGATAATCTTGTTAATTTCTGCATTGTTCTTTAATTTTAGTTTGTGTTCTTGCATGTTTTACTTTGCGCATACCAACTGTTCGACAAAATTTCCCCCTTATTATTACCAATGATTTGAAGCTAGAACCATATTGATCGTGTCTCTGAGTCGACCTACGTTAACCCTGTGCTGCAGAATTAGCTTAGTTAAATTGTTTTTTATGCGTATCGACAACGTGATATCATGCTTCAATCATCTAAGTATGGTGCCCACATTCAACTTTTTAGCTCAAACAAATCATTTGCATAGTTCAAAACATGCAATAAGAGTGGCATTTTCAAGTTTAATAACTTTCGTCGAGAGGAAAAGGTTTTGAAAACAATATGTAAAAGATATATATTCCCTCAAAAAAATTACTCTCTTTTTGAACATTTAAATTACAATGTTTAAGAGAAGATTTTGGATTCACTAGTTTATAAAGATGTTTAAAAAGGTTATTTGAAGTACAACATAAACCTATATTTTAGGGTGTTACATTGCACCTATTCACCAATATAGGAAATTAGCGAATCTCCTAGTAGTCAATGGTCTGTATGATCGCAATTCGCAAGCCATTAACAAACTTGACACCCTTTGACATTTCTCCTACTTCCCCATTGTAGTAGGAAAGTATCTGGATATCTCTTCAAACTTCTGTATACCCAGCCACAATCATGTTCCCCTATTTGAGCTCCAAGAACTCCATTTTCTTTTTTCTTTTTTATGTCCTCAGGAAAGTACTTCTCCAAGAAAACCTCTTTGAAGACTTCCTAAGTATTTGCTCTATTCTTAGCCACCAAGCATCGGTAGACATTCTCCTACCAAAATTTGACATCCTTCGCAAGAATGAAGGTACCTAGAGCTACCCTTCGAGCATTGGGCATGCCATAGTCCAAAAAATCTTCTCGATCTCCCTCAACCAATTTTGCTCTCCATCAAGGTCGTATCTCCCCCTAAACCTAGACAAGTTGTTCCTTTGGTCCCTACAGATTGAGCTAAAGCTTGTAGAGCATCAGCAATTGCGCATACATTCCTACCAGCCATTACTCCCTGTTCAAACCACAACTTAGTACTAAATGCACCGAGTAAGGAAGAAAAGGCGAAGGTATAATCAAATAGGCATAACTCAAACAAATCACATAGTACACATAGAAACATAGCAGACACATAACACACTAGCCAAAAGAACTGACCTGCTCTAATAACACTAAATGTGACACCCATTTACAGCTTAGCTAATAATTAAATAAAAATAACAATAATTCTCATTACAAAATAAAGTAGTAAATTTGCGGTAAAGGTCATTACATATGTAACTCAAATAAATATTCTAATTTCAAGAAAATATGCTGGCCCACATTTGGCCTTACAAGTCCTTAAAACATAGTCAACCTTAAGAAATAAAATCACTAATTTAGTTTTAAAATATAGAATTAAAACAATAAAAACCAATCCCAATGTCACAACCCATTTGAGTTTTACAGTCCCAAAATAAAACTAAAAATAAAAGACAATAAACAAAGGCCTAAGCCTCTCCTCCAATATCATCATCATGACCCTGTAGAGTCTCACTTGCAAGGGTGGCCAAAACACAAACAAGACAAAAAAATGGGAAGTGAGATACATCTCAATACACATATAAAGGTCAGAGGAAAAAAAAAGCATAAAGAGATAAGATACATTATAATTAATTGTATCACACAAACACATAACATCCACTTCCAATGTCCCATACACGTAGACACATGCAGGATGATGCACATTTCTCTTATGGACTCGTATGCATGTGGTACCATTTCGAAAACACATTGTGAATGTAGCACGAGAGTCCATGTAGTCAACCAATTGCCACATAATAGGCAACCTGACACTATCATTCTCATCGAGATGACACCGTTAATGGTCCATTAGGGTGTTCTGACCATGCAAGGATACTACAACCCATGTGATCAGCATGAACTTAAAAAAGATTCCAAATTGTTGCACCCCAAGGTCAAAGTCATACGTCAGCTCATTCATGACTTCCCCGGTTAGGTTCATAATCTTCCTTCACTATAAAAACACTTGCACAACATGATGTAGGATTCATAACAAATATGCACATGGTTTATTTTCGAAGTCCCTTGGAGATTCCTATCCAACTAGGACTAGGTTCTCCTAACGTTTTCTCAATACATATATATACCATGGCATATTGCATTCACATTTATTCACAAGAATAATGTATTCAATTACAATACCAATCATAAGTATGAAGAACAAATGTTCACATGAAAAAATATACACCTGCATAAAAATTAAATCATTATAGTTCTAAACTCCAACACAATACTAATTTTTGAGATCATGTCATAATAACACTACAAAATCATAAACATCAACTAACAATAGAAAACAATATATCATATAAATATTTAATTATATATATATATATATAGAATAATACTAATAGCAACATTAAAAGAATGACTGAAACCACATTTCTTTTAACTAAGTACAAGTAATAATACAAAATAAACATATCATGCATACATATATGACCATAACACATGAAGTAATATTCTTACCGTATATAATTAAAACACTAACTCACAACCATTACCCTCACGTTTTGAACATCAAAATTTTCGTATAGATAAGGTAAAGTAGCTAATTACTATTAATCATTAAGAATATATATATTGGTCTTAAGTTTTTAAATTATTCAAAACTCAATACGCACTTCAATATAAGCCTGAATTCACGTAGTGGATCAAATTGGAACTCATTTGGCAAATCCAAGCAATAATATCAAATAATATGATTATATGCAAAAATAAGGGCAGAACAAACAAGTATACATAGTACATTGATAAAATACTAATACTAATTTCATATGCCTTGCGTGAGTCAATTTAAAATTTTTTTCACTCCTTTAATTTCACGAGATAAACTACGGCCCCCTAACTTTCTTTTTCGCAATAGCTATCAACATATATAAAACTCGGAGGCAACACCAAATCCCACCCCAGTGTATTCAATTTTGTGCATAAAGAGTAATAATCATAGTCACAGAAATTTATGAAATTTTGTGATAAATAGAAAATTATCACGTATAGTATAATTCAACACAACAAATAAAAATGCTTTGGGTATTCACAATCCATCCAATAATTTAAAGACACTCGTTACCACTCATGAAAAAAGAGAAAAGAAAAAGATAACCTACTCTACTCTCCCTTACCTCGAGTATGTGTTCCTCAAAGCAAAGCGACGGAAACGAAAATTCTCTATGTTTCCTCTCTCCCTTCTATTCGTGATCCTGATAGCACGGTCCCCAAAGAAAGCAAAAAGATATGGTGTAAGGAACAACCTAGGTTTTTAGAGAACCTGTTAGCTTTTAGAGTTGAATTAAATTTGCCAAAACTAAAGATTCAAAAACATTTAACCCAACATAATTTAATTAATATTATTATTTTTAAAATAAATAACATAAAATATGCAGTAAAAATTAATATATTTTTATAAATATTTTTTTTTTAAAAAAAGGGATGCTACAAGAATTGTATTTACTAGAAGGAAGGTGGTTCAATATGCTAATTCTCAAAATATAAAACTATTAATCTCTACCCCTTATTATGCACAGGTTAATGGTCAAGTGGAAACCATTGACAAAATTCTTATTAGCTTGATTAAGAAAACATATTGGTAAAAAACCTAGAAGTTGGCGCACGAATCTCTAAATCAAGTTCTTTGGGCTTATTGAAATTCACCTAAGGGGGCAACAAGGGTTACTTCTTTTAAATTAGTATGTGGACATGAAGTCGTATTGTCCATCAAAATTAATTTGAATTCAATTCGATTACAAAGACAAAGTGAAATTCATGTCCAAGATTACTTAAACATGATGTATGGTTAATTGAATTTATTAGATGAAGAAAGATTGATTTCCTTACAAAATATTATTTGTAAAAAAGAAAAAAGTTGCTAAGCATTATAATAAAAAGCTTAAGAGAAAATTCTTTTGGTTTGGAAAGTAATATTACCCATTGATAAATATTCTAAGATCTATGGTAATTCGTCACCAAATTGGGATGGACCTATAAATGAAAAGTATCTAAAGAATTATAAGTCAATAATAACTAAAGTAAAAATTCTTGTAAGTTAGAAATTAAAATGCAAGTGTTCAAGAAGGAAATTACATGAATGACATTGTCCCAAAATACAGTAGGAGACAAATAATTTCAAGATTCTACAACTAATGGAGATTTCATAGATTTAATATAATTTGTCCTCTTCATTTCATTGAAGGTTTTGATCCACATGAATAATGCTTTCATAGCTTCCTCTAAGGAAACTTGAGTTACCTTCGCTTCTCCAGAGGACCTATCAATTCTTGCACAATTTCTTTGGCAGAAGAATAAAGAAAATCTTATTCTTTTAATTGGTCTCTTTAGTTGCTCGAAGCTCAGAAATATTTTCACAAATTGTTCGAAGCACTTCCTGGATTGGTCTAAGCTTTGCCAACAGCTCTTCTTCTTGTTTGACCAAATCTTGTTCACATTTTTCAGTTTTTTCTATTGGTCCTTGTATCAACATAATATTGTCTTTCACTTTTTGAAACCCTTATTGAGCTTGAATAAGCTTGCTTCAATCTAATCCTATAAAGGACTCAATTTCAGCAATGTCAATAGCATATTGGTGAGCCTCAAAAGCATTGTTGAAAACATTGAGGAATGACTTCATTTTCTCACGAAGCTCATCAGCTACTAGATCATTGAATTAAAAAACCTCATCGATTACTTGTAGAAGTGGTCCTTTGTAGTTTGCATTTGAAATAGTGTCTTCAAGGTGCTGATTGAAAGCAAGTTTTCAAAAATAGGGCGCAACCTCATTGAAATGGGTAAAAGGCCTATTGTTACTTGATTCAGAAGCTTTTGAAAGCATTGAATTTGAAGACCAAACATTGATGAAGGCGAAAGGGTCTGCATCCATTGGATCCACATCTACATGAGAAGCTTCATTGTTAACACTTGGGTATTGTGGATTGATGTAAATCCACAGAAGTAACAAGTACCAATCCTAATTGTTGAACTTCTTGGTTTGATGTTGTTGGCTTTTCAATGCCTAATGACAAATAGAGAAATGTTACATATAATGGTAAATCTATTTTAAGAAATTATCAAGAAAAATGGAAAATACTCCATACCCTTTTTAGTTGTAGCCTCAGAAGACTTAGTTGTTTTGATAGGAGGAATAGGAACAATCAATGTGAGTGCATTTGTATTCAAAGGTTCCTATTCTTTGGGTTGAACAACTTTGTCTTCAACATGTGTTTCTTTTTCAATGACGGGGCTAGGAGGATTGTTCATGTTAGAATCGATCTCCATGAAATTCTCTTCAATAATTGGTTCTTGTTGAGGTTGTTGTTTAATGGAGATGATTCACTATGACTTTAAGCATCATTTTCTCTTCTTCATCATTCTTCTCTGCTTCCTTCCACGCCTCTGGTGTTGAAACATGCATTTCAAAGTTTGAGACTCATGAGTAAAAATGTTAGGACTAGTTAATAATTTCAAGAATCAGGTTACTGAAGAATGATGAAGTTACTTACCTTTTGATTCTTTATTAATGCTATTGGCATTAGAACTGATAGTAAAAGTGTCATGAGTTCCTTCATCCTATCGAAAAATAAAGTTAAACTTGAAATTGAAATTTTTTAAAGATCAAGACATGTAAATTTTCGATATGAATTACCTTGTCATCTTCTAGGTTTGAATGACCATGAGAGGAAGAAAGGTCTACGATATTCAAATCCTGCAAGAAAGATAGCCAAGCCTTATCTCTCAATATGCCATATGAAAGGTATGTCTCAATCAGTTATTTAGACTTAGAAATGATGAATATTTTTTTCCGAAAATTTCCTTAAAAATATTATGTTTAATTTTTGAAAGAATAAATGATGAATTTATAATATTTTGATGTTTCTGGAAGTTATACTTTAAGTAAATAAACAAAGGAAATTTTTAAAAGGAAAATACCTTTTTCTTTGAGTTCACAAAAGTTTGTTTGCATGAAGAACTAATTGGCATATCTTCATGAGAACCACCTGCTTTTTTCTAAATCTTTCCCTATTTGGTTGAGGATCATAGGGTTAGCATATACATAATGAGATTAAAATATCAATATAATTCTTATTGAAAAACTTTCCTTGGACAAATCTTTTGGGAGTTTTGGAGGAAGTTTTATCTTATCATCACTCTTATCACTAGTGTTTTCTTAGAGCCCTATAAAAATGTGCATCTATTAGTAAAGAAATTCATTAAGGTTGAGAAACAGGGAGAATAATATTGCAAAATACCTTATTTCTAGTACTGACAGACTAGGGTGCGTTCATCTTTTGATAAGTCTTTTTGGAAGTACTTGTCTCATCATCATCTTCCCAATTCTCTGTTTCTCCATCACTGAAAATAAATGGAACACATTCAAAATTTGAAGTTAGAATTCATAAAAATAAATATTCGATAAAAGAAATTTACCATCTAGTGCTATCGTTTCAGAATCCACCCATTCATCAAGCATGTTTGTTTTGGGGTATTTTTGATAGTCACCAAGGTAAATTTTGGCACAAGTCGCTATGTGAGTAGGGGAGCATTTTCAAGTCTATAAATAGCAGGAAAAAGGAGTAATTCTCAAACCCAAGAAGGATTTAAAGATCTTTACTTAAGCCAAAACAAGCTTTTCGGGGAAAAAAAAAAGGAGGTTTTTTGGATATAATTTAGTAAATTTGGTATCTCCCTTAGGGTTTATTACTCTACCATTTGATCTATTTCTTTCTATTTTTTCTCTAAGTACGAAAATAGCTTCTCAAAAGGTAGCTATAGGGAGATTTGGATTATAACATATATGATAAAAAAAATTGAATTTTATTAATTTTGAGAGCAAGCTCGTATATACCTTTTGCTAGTATATTGCACAAAACCACGAGAATTCATTAATTTCTCTAAGCAAGAAAAAATATAAATGGGTCTATGAGAACAATAATATTTCCACCATAAATGAAAATCTTTTGTGCTTAGAAAAAATTTCTCAAAAGAAGATGGTTCAAATTGTAGCTTCATTTTAGGGGTTCTCTTTTCAATGACTTCATCGATTAGACTCTTGTCCCCTTGAATCTGATATAGGTGTGTCTTCTTTCAATACATAGGTACTAGAGGTAGTTGGCAAAGCCCAAATTGTCTTGCAAAGATTTGAGGTTGGTAAGGAAGATTTGAGGTTGGTAAGGATATAATCGAATATCCTTAGGAGTAATTCTAGAAAAAATTATATCCTAAATAAGAAAAGCACTCCAAATTTTGATTAGCTCTTATTGTTGACAAGGAGTCTCGCATGGGCATCTTTGCTTTAACCATGATGGTCTAGTAAATTGGGAATTCAAGAAAGGAGCTAAATCACTATTGAAAGGCTCAAATTGAATAAATGTTTTAATGTACTTGATATAACACTCATAAGTACAAAACTCCTTTTTGGGTGCCAAGAAAATCCATCGTTCTCCTTCAATCTTGAGTTTGATGTCATCTAGGATCTCTCTTTCAAGAGCTATATGATTAGCCAAAATTGCATTTAACCAAAGTTGGACAAGCCACAAAGGGCCAACTATATGTTTCATCTTCCTAGGGGCATCCATGATTTTGACATCCTCATCCATTACCTTAAACATTGAAGCCAAGAGAAATTTACTATGACATATATTTTCTCAAAAATGAAGAGCATGTGCTAAGTTGTAGCAATACATGGGAATCTAAAGAGATCGAGTACAAAGCATGTGTGAATAAACCCAATACATCAAGAAAGCGATATGCTCTTCATCAAACACTTCTCTAGTCTTTTTGGCATTATTTTAGATAAATCCACCATAAGACTTGACACTCTAATCAATTTCAACTTCACTTTTTTCTATTTGATCCTCGAACAAACCAAGGGCATAAGTTTTCCCTAAGGTTTAAGACCAGTAATAGTAGTTATATCCATTAAAGTTGGTGAAACTAGACCACAAGGTAGTTCTAAGGCATGTAGAGTTTGATTCCATGATAGAAAATGCGCCAATAACATAAGCATATCTAAGCTAATCACATCATACTTGCTCAGCTGAATCAAGTCATAATTGTTTATATTCTTCCAATGTTGAGCTTTCTTCACTTCCAAACATTTTAACCAAGTGAAATGAGTCTTTCTGTCTTTTGGGGGCGAAACTTTGAAAATCTCACTCTTCTCTTTCAAAAAAATCACTCCTACTACTATATTTGTGAATAAGAGGTTGTTTGCCTTCATGAGTGGGAAACAAATCCTTAATGGCCTTTAAGTCTATATGAGGGCGATAAGGTCCTGCAAAGCAAATAGGTTTAGTATCAATTGAGGCTGAAAGTAATACCTGAATCTCCCAAACTTTCCTGCATTCTTCTTCATGTCCAGGAATGAGGATTAAGTCAAAACCCCCTTCTCTTTGTGTCGTCACTACAGATATTGAGATTTAGGTACTCTTATCAGTGTTTATGGAAGCCTTTTGTTGCTCCACTGAAGGGTTTTCTGAGAGGAATGGGCCATTTGAAACAAAAAGGAAGAATGGAGATAGATTCTCTATAGTGATTAAAGAAGTAATAGAATACAGGAGAAGAATATGACGAATAATGCTTATGGTTTAAGAAGAAAGAAAGAGGTAAAAGGGATATAATTGCAATTGTTTGTATTTATAGATACCCAAAAGATAATTTAAAATTTATTAGTTAAAATTTCAAACCAATGGTAAGAGATAAACTGATGTAATTAGTAGGGATAGGCAGTTATAGACATATAGGTGTGATCATGTTTGCCTTGATAAGTGTAAAAATCACCTCATGATTGGACGTATTCCCCAAGCTTTAGTGGTTGTAAACGTTGCAATGGAGTAAAGTAAATTACTATAGTACCCTTGAAAAAATTTGATACAAAAATACTATGTTCTCAAGAACCAATACTCGAACACTATTTTTTGGGGCGCATCTGTTATCTCTGTTTAGAATATTTCTAAGTTATAAGTTAATCAAAATTATGATAACTAAGATTTTGAACAGATTAAAGTAATGTTCTTTCTTTTGAAATATTTCCTTTTGGTAAAAGATAATTTCCAAACAAAATTATTACCCACATGGAAGAATAGAGCTTAGACAAGGAGTTTGAATTGGAATGTGTTGTTGACCCATTAATTCATCAAAGTAAAAAAAAAGAATGGGAAAAGAAAGACCCATTACACCCGACCCAACACCTATCCAAGACCCTGACTCATCCTAACCTATCACTAATCCCTAATTTCCTATTTTTCTACTAAAAAATGGCGCCTATCGCATTCTTGTGTTCATATTCATTTTACCCAATAGATCACCAGCAACTCCATGCTGCTACTCCTTGCTCGACCATTGTCCCCCTCCTTCACGCAAGCTTTGCCAAGCACATCAAGCAAGGGTTCCCTCGAAGATGTATGTGATTACAGACCCAAAACAAAAGTGGCAAAGACTAGGACCAACCAAACAGAGCCCAACAACAAAAACTTGAAAGACTCAACGTCGAATGAATGCTGCAACTTGCGAAGCTAGAATTTGGAGGTCCACTCTCGTGATTGGTCTGAGAAAAAGAGACGAGGCACCAACAATAAAGGGGGTGATTTTCTTCCTTTAATGGGGAGGGTTTTTTCGGGACTTTTGGAAAAAAAAAGGGAAGTTTTGGAGAGTTTTTTGTAAAAAAGATGAAGTCTTTGGGGGAGAGTTCTATTAAAAATAAATAAAAATTGTGAGGGGGGATCATCTATTGTAATTTTCCTTACTCACAAAGGATCCAACTAGTATTTCATTAAGTTACTAATACAAAAGAACCTTCCATTTGACAATTCATTTCATTGTGCAATTTCTTTGTGAATATGCTATCTATTGGATATTCCTCAGATATTCTTTGAATTTCCCTTCTTGTTTTGAACTTTGAGTTGTTAATGACTTTGATAATATCACTTGTTTGCTACTATTCAATTACTATAATTGTTCTTGCCAACCACTTGTTGATAAAATGTCTACAATAATTGACTAAGCTAAATTTTGGCCCTTGTCCGCTGATTTCTGTCATTTATTCAAAGTTCTCTCAATGTTTGGGGTTCAGCAATATCATGTTGAGTGTGTATGTACTCTCTATGTTTGAATTGGTTTGTTTACTGGTTCAATAAAATGCATGCATTCACAAGGGGCTTATGATGAGTGGCTTTTTGTTTTTAGTCTTCATTTTCTATTCACTACCTTTAGCTTTTGGTGTGATTTTGGGTCTTGGTGCTCTTGCTTCAAACCAAAAGACATATATGTAGAGATTAATGAAAATACTTTTAGTTATCGATGGGTGCTTTTAGTGTCCAATGGATGAGTTAAGGAAATGACATCAACATGTTTCATATATTCCATAAGATTAGGCCTCTATTAATTTTTACTGCCCAAATTGATGTGTCCTTGCCTTTCTGGTAATTTTATAATTTAAAACTATTTTAAAAAATGGGGTTTCGAAGATGATTTAACATGGTAAAACAGTCTTCGAAACCCTATTTTTTTTTTAAAAAAAATCAGTGATTCTAAGACGGTTTAACCATTTGAGAATGGTCACATTCTAAGACGATTTAACCTTAAAACCGTCTTAGAACATGTGTTTAATAATAAAAAAAATCAGTAATTCTGAGACGATTCTAAGGTAAAACCGTCTTAGAACATGCATTTAATAAAAAAATCAGTAATTCTAAGA
Organism: Glycine latifolia; assembly: GCA_013407115.1. Classification (NCBI taxonomy): domain Eukaryota; kingdom Viridiplantae; phylum Streptophyta; class Magnoliopsida; order Fabales; family Fabaceae; genus Glycine; species Glycine latifolia. The sequence goes on along the minus strand of CM023944.1, from coordinate 28,253,099 downwards.
CGGTTCTTAGGCAAAATCGTCTTAGAATATGATCATTCTAAGACGATTTTACCTTAGAACCATCTTAAAATCAATTACTTTTTTTTATTAAAAAAAAGTGATTCTAAGACGATTCTAAGGTTAAATTATTGTAGAATGGTCATATTCTAAGACAGTTTTACTTATGAATCATCTTAGAATTCATGTTTCTTTAAAATCATTTGTTACGAAGATGGTTTAATAATCATCGTCGAAACTCTTCACTTTCTATAGCGCTCGATACAAACATGGTTGTAGAACCGTCAATGTATGTGTCAAATAACCGATGTAAAAGGCCTTCACTGTGGTAATGACTACTCCCCATCATTTACTTGCTTTCAATTTCCTTTTCTTTATTTTTCATGCTTCATTCTTTTCTTTCCTAGTTAAAGTCTCAATTAGTTTTTCCTTCTTTATTATGCATATTTTTAGCCTTTGTTTATGAATGATTAAGTTTTTGCATGAGTCAGTTTTATGTTTGCTAGATTAGTTTTTTTTCCTTCCTATACTCTTTTTGCTAAGTTTTGGCCTATATTGTTTTAATCCATTTATTTATTTTTATTAGTTTTTGTCTTGATTTGGTTGTACAGAATTGCCACTTTAGTGCATAAAAAATTAATAATATTGACCATAAAAGAATTCAAGATTTATTCAAATAGTTAAGGCTTTGAAATTGTAATGATAATGCAAATGGGTAATATTGACCATAAATGTTAGCAATTATAGCTTAATTAGGTAACATGATAATATTTCATAGCTAAGTATTTACAATTTAATATAAAAAATTGCATTAAAGAATTGACTTAGGTATACATTTTTGTCAATTTTATATTTTAGGACGTATGAATTGTGACAGTTCAGAAATCTTAAGGTTAAAAAAAATCAAAATCGTAAGATGTTAACTCTTTTTTCCCCTCAAAACTAATAATATAATTTGACGTCAATTAGAAATAAAACAAATCTTTGTCATAATTATTTTATTTTAGAGTGAGATAAATATTTTAAAAGTAAAAAATGATTTGTTTAATTAATTAGAGGTAATCATCTTTATGACGAACATCATAGGATGTTGGCACCTTCCCTATATGTAATAGACTCCTGAATTCAAATTTGGTTGGAAAGACCTTTTTTTGCAAAAAGGTTTCTTTTTTTGTAGTTTTCCTCCTAATAAACTATGGTGGCGACTCCATTGTTTTTAAACTTGTTTTTCGTTGTCCAATCGCGACCTTGGTTGCGACAATTAGGAACTTGTTGTACAGGTGTCAAAAATTTATAATTCGATTGTTAGTAGTAAAAGCCTATAAATAAATACCTCCGACAACCATTTTAGTTGGATTGAATCACTACTACTCAAATCTTCAAACACCAACAACGCCGAACTAGAAAATAGTTCTCGATTCGAAGTCACAGGGTATGTATTCATCCCACTTCTAATGAATTTTGTTTCGTTTTCTTTTCTCCATTTCTCTAAACCTTTATCTCTTTCCAAGCTCCACTTCTTCTCTAAACTCTAATTTTATTCAACTATTTGCTTGTTATTATCGAATTCATAAGAGATTGTATTATTAGAATTATTATCGAAAACTATTACTATAAAAAAAAATACTATTATAAAAAATTGTGACTATAGGAATTGTTAAAGAAAATAATATAAAATTGTTTACAATGGATATCACTATTGAGATTATTATCACTATTTTCATCAATGCTTAGCTAATTCTCTTAAGTTGAAAACTGTAATTGTTTGTGCTACTACAAAGAACTTACAATCGAAAATGAATTTTATGTTTAACTCTTAAAATTTTATTTGTTAATAGAATCACTCGTGAAAATTGAATTCTCAGAAATATAAATATTTTCAAAAATCTATTTATGATTTTCAAAATTAATGATATATATGAAAATGCTAATATGCATCCTAGTTGATGTGCATTCAAAAAATTTGGACCAAAGACCCATGTGTTCTTTTATTTTTCAAATTTTAATTTAAAAATATTATTGTATTTTATCATTCAATTTAAAAATAAAAGAAAATCTTTTGTCTCTCTCATGTCTTTTTTCCACATTTCACTCCTATAAATAAGAAATTTTTTATTTTCTAAGTTAAATGATAAAGTACGATAATGACCTAAAATTAAATTTTGAAAAACAAAAGAGTTCTTAGTTTTGTAGTCCAACTTTTTTTGTGTTGAATGCTAATACATATCAATTAGGATGGATATTAACATTATATATATATATATATATATATATATATATATATATATATATATAT
>CM023944.1:28189385-28250406 GCA_013407115.1 Glycine latifolia | reverse complement strand
AAAAAAATACACATTTATCACATTTGACATTCACACTTTTTGTTGCCACCACCACCATCACTACTTTTTGTTGCCATTGTTATTGTCGTTGTTGCCACTACCAACGTCATCACTGTCACCGCCACCGTCACCACCACTACCACCGCCACCACCTAGCCACCACATTACTACCACTACCACCACCACAATCAATGCCATCACCACCACCACTATTGTCATCACCACCAATACCACCTGCCACTGCCACCACCACTATTTGCACCACCACCATCATCATTGTCACTGCTGCTACCACAAATACCACCTTTACCGACACCACCAGCATTACTACCACGACCACCATTGTTATCGACACCATTAGCATCGCTAACACATCCACCACCATTAGCTCTATCACCACTACCACCACAACCACCATTGGTATCTCTACCGCTATTGCTGTTAACCCCTCCACCATCGCCATTATTGTCACCCACACATAAGCACTCTTAAAATAATTTTAATATAATATGAAACTTTCAAAATGATTTATTTTAAAACTAATCATATTTAAAACCTGATTTTAATTTTTTTAAAATTAAAACTAAAAACTTGTTATTTTCAAAAATTTCAAATCTCAAACCTAAAAGTCACCCCAAACATAGCCTAAAGTGACCATTTATTTCATCTTTAAATGCAAGAACACATTTTTTTTTTGGGTACATGCAGGGACTAAAGCCCAACCTAAAACCCATGAAAGAAAGAAAGTACAAATAAATCTACAAGCAAAGCTATTTGGACCTAGGTAATGGGCCTTTCAAACACATGTGCACCAAACTCCATATGCAAACCACGCTTAGCAAAGCAATCTGCCACTTGATTGGCTTCTCTAAATATATAGGACTTTGTAATGTCTCCTACAAGGTTCCATCCATGATTTGCCTCACTTTCCTCATGATGTATGATGTCTCGATGTGCTACGTCATGAATATAACATATCTACCATGATTCTCTCACTATTATAGAAAGAGGACTTCTCCTTCTTTCCCTCCAGCCAAGATATTAAAACATTCCAAAACACATCACAACACATAATAAAATGCCCAAGGCATTGTCGTACATTTCCATGAATTGAATCCATGTCACATCTCACGTTTTATTAAATTTTATGCAATCATTTCTTCTTCTCTCAAGATTATACGGGGTTTATCGTAATTCATGTTCTCCAACCAAAGGACCTAAGGCTCATTCTAAGTCCACTTCATAATAATGTATTCCAATGCGCAAAGGTGTCTAATATTTACTAAGTCTAAATGATTCATTAGATTCACACTCTTGTTAAGTCTTTATTCATTGGTCATCACAATGAACCTTCCCAGTCTCTACAAATACATTCATGCATTGAGTCCATTTGCTCCCTCCGCCCCTCTCAAGGATTTCATAATCCTTAGCCACAAATAATTTTCAAAGTAATCATACAAGCACACACCAATCAAGGTTTCTAGCACTCGAGGATCACTGTAACACCTTGAAATTTCAAGTTTCTGAGATAGATGTTTGATGTGTGTTATGTTGCTTGATTGTTTAATTTACTTCATAATTTGCTGTTTTGTTAGGCTTTTGTCTTGGTATGAGTGTTTGGTGAATGTTAGGTTAAGTCAACTTTGTTTGGTCTATGGTTGTTGTACGTACACGCTAAATGAGCTTGTCAAGTCATATATATACATATATATATATATATATAAGTATCAGAGTGGTGCAGCAGAAGCGTGTTCTTTCTTCTTTTGTGCTTTTCTCTCCCTTTTCTCTCTAACTTTTCACACCCTAAAACCACTCCCTTCAACCACTCTGAACCACCAAGGACCACCGTAGCTTGCCACGGAACCCCTACGCCAGGAGGATCCTCGTGACCGGAGCAGAAGTCTTCGAGAACCCTTCTTGAAGCTCGAACGAGAACGGATCCCCAACCTTTCTTTTCTTGGCTTCCTTGAGGGCGCTGTGTTTGGACAAGCTCACAGTTCAAATGATAGTGTTATAACATCGCTAGACTGTAATAGAAGAACTCCTGGTTAGGTAAGGGGAGTTTATTATGTTGATAATCAGTTTTAGATACCATAGTTGGGGACCATGGAGTCCAACTATGAAGATAACTGCATGTCCCTGTTGTGTGCTGATTTTCAAGAAAATCTATGTCTTTTAACGAATGGGATGCGGAATGTTGTGATTTATGGTGTTTTTGTGTGAAGATATTGATGTTGTAAGTATCCCTTGTCCGTGAAGTTGATGTCTGTTGCTGTGAACTCCCAAAACACCTTTTTAACGGTGTGTTTGTGGAGGTGAAGGCTATCGGGCTAGTGCTACCGGGCTCATTCCTTCTCTTTAGAGATGTTGAGCTCGTTTCCCCTTCTTTAGAGTTATCGGGTTCCTGTCCCGGACTCGTTTCTTCTCTTTAGAGATATTGAGCTCGTCTCCTTTTCTTTAGAGTTACCGGGTTCCTTTCCCGGACTCGTTTCTTCTCTTAAGAGATGTTGATCTCGTTTCCCCTTCTTTAGAGTGATGGGGTTCCTTTCCCGGGCTCGTTTCTTCTCTTTAGAGATGTTGAGCTCATTTCCCCTTCTTTATAGTGATCAGATTACTTTCCCGGGCTCGTTTCTTCTCTATAGAGATGTTGAGCTCGTTTTCCCTTCTTTATAGTGACCGGGTTCCTTTCCCGGGCTCGTTTCTTCTCTTTAGAGATGTTGAGTTCATCTCCTTTTCTTTAGAGTGACCGGGTTCTTTTCCCGGGCTCGTTTCTTTTCTTTAGAGCTGCTGAGCTCGTTCCTTTCTTTAAAGTTGTCGGGCTAGTGCTGCCAGGCTCAGTTTATTCTTTTTCACTAAGTGCTGCCTAGTTAGTGGACGATCTCGGCTCACTAGTTTACGTTGAGTTTACGATTGATGTGTAAGTAATGATTGTATATGATAATGTTGGAATAGTGAAGGTTGGTATATGAGGTGATAATATTGATGATGTCATGATTGTATGATATGCATATACCGGATGGTGCAATGATTGGTTGGTTACCCTTGCGAGGAAGGATTTGTTCCTAGCCACGGTCATTGCATCGATGAGCCCATGTTGGGACGGTATGTATGTACATGGGGGTGCATGATGGGTCACCCTTGCAAGGAAAGATTTGTTCCTGGCTGGGTCATGCATTGATGATACCCATGTGGCATACTTCATTTGTTTTACAAAAATATGCTGATAGGCTGCAGAGTACAAAGGTACTGGGGGGGCACAGTTGTTTGGAACTCCTTTACTGAGACCTATGGCTAATCGCCAGTGGGGGGGGGAGCGACCTGTGCACGATAGAGTTACCCTGACATCCTGCTGCATCATCTCCCTGTGTTGGACTATTTTCAGGATGGTACAACATTGCATGCTGAGAGATGAGTCAGGAGCATGCACCATTCTAGGCATTATAGGTTGACTGTGGAATGTATTTGGATGACTGTCCTTGTTTGTTGCATGATGAAATGATTGGGTGTTGTGATGATATTGTGATGTTTTGGATTGCCTTTTCTAACTACTGTTATCTATTACTTGTTGTTTTTACATGATAAACTCACATTTGCTTTGTTTGTACCGTATGGATTGGTACCTGTGATGATGGCGAACCATAGTTGGTGTGAGCAGCCAGACAACATTAGGTGACTTGGAGGAAGATATCTTTTGGTTGGAGTCGCCGAGCCGTCGTGATGACAATGGATCAGATTTCGGAAAAGAGTTGTGTTTTGATAGTCAATTCTTCAGTAGATTAGTCTCTTGTTTTCTTTTGGAGAACTTATACATTTCATATGTGGATACTTGTAGATACAACTAAATTATGTTTTTACATGTGAATGAATTGCGATGTTTAAATGCACTTTTATCTATGTATTTGCTTCATGGTGATGAATATTTATTTGCGAAAAACTTACTACCATTTTCATAATCAATTATAAGGGATTTTCATTAAAATCTGTTATCAGAGTAATTAAGAGTTAGTGATACAATAGCGACGAGGTGGGTCGTTACAATCACAAGTCCTCCTAGTCTCCAATTTAGTCAATAACAATTCAATAATATCAATTAAGGTGTAATAAATTCATGCTTAAATCAATTCAATTCTCAATTTATAGATACTTAGTAAAATTAGATTCTCCTAATCTAACATTAAAACCTATTTATGTATCTCATAGTTCTAACACTAAGAAAATTTGAATTGAACTTCATTTGGAAGTCATTCATACACATTTTGTAAGGTTCCATGGTTGAGTCTGGCTCGACCTACGCTTAAACATGGCTCACCCCACACTTAAGTTGGAATTCAGTAGCTCAACTTCCTTTGCAGACCATCCTTCTTGGGCCTAGTTCAGCTTACGCTAAAGCTTTGCTCAACCTATGATTAAGCTTGGTTCCAGCAAGGCTTAAACTTGAAAACTAGCAATCCATTTTTCCTTGTAACTCATTTTGCTTAAATGTGAGTAGCTCTTCACTTAAGTGCCATTTCTTCGCAAAACTTCGAAAAATGATTTTTCACTTTCAATGGCTTCCAAGTAAACCTAAATAGGATCCCAAACATCTCAAACATGTTTCCACAGACCAAATACCCGAAATAACACCAATTTACAAGTTCTAAATGAAGTGACAAAAATACCACAAGAAAGGGGGTTGAATTGGGGTTTTGAAAAACCTTTTGAGCTTCCTTTGAAAATAAAAAGGTTTTTGATGATAGTTCAAAATGAAGAATTGATTTAAGCTCAAAATGGAAATTCAAATTGCTTAGAAAGAAAATCTAAACAATTTTGGAAAAAGTTCTTTTGCATATAAAAGCTTTTGTTTCAAAGACAGTGGTTTACTTAACACCTTTTGATAAAACAAAGTTTAGATTAGTTGTTAAGATGAAAGGTTAACAAATTTAGTGTTTTGATCAAAAAGCAATTTTTATATTTGTGCAAAGCAAAGTAAATAGTAAGAAGAAAGAGGAGTGAAGAAAGGTTTTTGTACTGTTCACTCCAACCTTAAGCTACATCTAGTCCTCACCCTTAAAGATGACATTTCACTAACACAGCCAGTTCACAACTGGACCAACAACCATTGGGTTTAAAAAAATGACAATTTCCCATTTGACTTCAATCCTAGCCTCAACTAGACCAGCTACACCAGTGGGTTTCACCTTTGCTAGTCACTATTGGACTTTTAGAAAAAAAAAATATATCTATGTTGAACTTCATAGAATACAGATTTTCACCTCACAATGAGGGATTTCACTCAGGAATTTGATCACATGCTTCTATCTAAGATTATTATAGACTTTTCAAGTTCAATATAGAAGTGGATCACTCTCACAGAGAAGGTTGAAGCTAAAATGCAGATTTCTCACTTAGAGATTTGCTCTTGTTGTGTTGTTTTGGGAATGCTTCAACTTGTTCTTCATGCCTTTCAAAAATGCTTCAAATAGATCCCAAAAAGATTATTGAGGTGGACTCCACACAACTGACAATCTTCTAGAGCAAGTAGGTGCACTTTATAGCTATTGTGAAGTGACAACAATCAATACCATTATGAGGATCCATTCAAAGGGACCTTTCTGATGGGCATTTTGAAGAACCATTAGAATAGTCATTCTAATTTTTGTTGGAATGAATCCATACTTAATGAATTCTCTTGTTGAAGTTCAAATTGATATCCCATTCTGATGTGGTATAGCTTCATCACTCTTAACACTTCTTCACAACTTCAAACATTTTGAGTTGGTCACTTCAGAAGGAGTTAGTGAAAATTTAGTTGTTGATGTGTTAGTGTTCTGTCCAAGGTCCGACTGAGTGGTATACTTCAATCTTTTATTTTGATGCTTGGCATTAATTCTTCTCATGGACAACTTCAACTTTCAACAAACTTGCATCTTCTTATGCATATAGCTCTCACTTTTTGATGAGCCTTCAATGAATGTGGTAGAATATGGAAAATGATTCTGATGTTGTTTAAGTGATGCTTTATGAGTCATTCTAAACCATTTTGATGTTTAGAAAGTCAGGTCGGGTCTTCACCATTATGATGTAGAATTTGCCATAACTTAATTTTGATTCGGGATGCTCTTGATGTAGCCTTTGATGAATCTTCTATGTAAGTCCTTGTTGTTTAGTATCTTGCCAATAACTAATTACTCAAAGGAAAGCAAATTTCATCATTATGATAGGCTTCAAGAATTCTTCTGAGTTCTCAACTCTGATAGTTGTTCTGAACCTTTATGAGCATCATTCCGAGTACCTCAGAATGAACATATTTTCTTCTTAAAGGAATAAAACACTATAACACTTCAACAGAATGTTAGTCATCACTTAAACCCATCATCCTTTCAATTTGCATTGCTAATGATTTGTCATAATTAAAACAACCAGGGATGTGGATTCTACTCTAAAAACCTTAACATGAAATCGACAATAAAAATACCCTAAGTGTTGGTTTATGGAGAACTAACTTCCTATGGTCCTACAACACTTCTAATGGAGGTTACTCCATAACCAAACAAGAATGGAAAGAGTAAGGATGGATTAACTCCTCTGTACCTCAATGTGAATCATGAAAATGGTGGAGGATGAAAGGCTTGCAACTCAAAACTCAAGAACCATGAAGTCTAAGCAAGAAATTTTTTTTTCTCTCATTCTCCAAAACTCAACAAAGCCTCCAAAAGACAAATGACAAAAACTAGGCATAAAATGGAGTGGGAACAGAGTTTTAAAAAAGTCTAGAACAACTCTAGGATCAAAGGTTTCAAGTGCCCAAAGGTTCCTACGCCTCCTCATGTCACCAAGTGACTTGATTGAAGGAAAAGTTGATGGAGGGAGAGAGAGGGTGCAATTGGTTGTGTAGCTCTAGCCATTTTTGGGTGGTTCCCTTTTTTGAAATTATTGCTATATATGGTTAAGATAGGATTAGGCATAAATGGAAACTTTGCTTTTATCAAAAGAAGTAAAACTCTAGCTAATTAACTTAGGCAATGGTGCTAATTACATAGAGCATAGAACAATCATAATTAATAATGTACAAAGTAAATCTGCATAGTGTGAATTTACACTGTCTAAACTTGTACAATGTAATTTTACATAGTGTAAAAATTCTAATTCCTACTAAACTTAGCACATAAAATAACATACATAATTGAAATTTTTGAGTGTGTTACAATAGTGCCATGGAAGTATCTGGTATTTTTATCCCCCAACTCCAACCACATACACCATGATTTTTGAAACCACAAATATCTTCTCTAACTAAAAAAATTTCATACTCCCACCAGAGATCAATCACCTTGTAGCTCCTCAAGATAAGGATTAGGTCCATTTAACAACTTATAAGATATTCTTTGCTACCTTCTTATAATGCATTTTTTTTCTTGAAGATATTGCCAAAGATGTTCTTATTCCATTCCATCAAGGACTCTTGCACATGTTTAACACATTGATTCCAAACATCCTTAGCATTCTAAACCTCTCTAACCACTTTCGAAAATTGATCATATCTCAACCAAGCGATTCAAACTGAAACAACCTTCTACTTCTTTGGCTATTCCTAGCTTAGAATAAGCGCAGTGGAATAGGGCAATGGTTTGACTTAAGAGGGTTCAGATGATAGAAATTGCTTCAGGAAATTCAACTCTCCAACTCATATTACTTTGGAAACCCATATCCAGCAGGTTACATTCTAGAACAATGGGTCAAAAAGCCTTATCATCTCTATGGGACTCCTGAATATAACTTCCAACCACTCAAAGTCCGTCAACATTGCATGAAAATCGCTCATTGTACTCCAGGATAAGTTAAAATGATCAACAATGCCCCTTAAATCTCTCCAAAGATGCACTGTGAACTACGAGTGAGGACTCGCATATAAATTGTCAAAAAACTAGGACACAAATCCTTGGGTGACTTTGAAATGAAAAAAATGGTTAAATTAGTCCAGAACCTCCAAACTCCATTTAGTAGAATCCTAGAAACACCATAGCCCACCAGTGTGGCCTTGAGCATCTACAATGAAGGATTTATCAAAGGGATCTCTACTAATAATAGACTTCGCTCTATCTCCACTCATATGTGTCTCCAATAAACACAAAGCACCAATATCAAACTCCATAATGAGGTCATGAACTAGACCTACAAAACCTTTCCCTCTTGTACCCCTAAATTTCCTGTAGAGCAAATTCATTAAGACTGGATTAGGTGGTTGGGTTTGACAACCCAAGGAACTTTATACTAATTGACAGTTTTTCCATTACCATGAATAATGGAAGCCGAAGTTCATTTATCGATATAATTACACATGGCTTCCACAAACGTATATGTTTGATGTATGGCTGAACCCATTAGCCATTAAATTTCCCAAATCTACCTTGCAATGAAACCCAAACTTCAAGAATTCTCCAAGAACACAAGCTATCTAACTTTCACGTGTAATATGGCTGGTTGGAAGCTTTAAATGTGCAACAATGGAAGATGGAAAAGGTAAGAGATGAAGATGGATGGCACCATGGAAAAGATTTCCAATAAGCTTAGGAAGAATTGCCACAATAGCATGAAGTCATTGATAAGAAACTAAAGGTTCTTGCACAAGAACAAGAGAGAAACTCTCTACACAAATTTCAGATTTGTAAAAAAGACATCCAAAGTTTTTCATTTAGTTTTTGGGGAAGCTCATATAAGACACGAAATTAAAAATCAAATGTACATGAAATGACAATTCAAATGAAGCTTGTAATGTAACTAATGGAGCCTAAATGCAAGCTTAGGTGCAAGCTTCCCTTAGTGACTCTTGGCTGACCCAAACTGTGCCTAAGGTGCAGTATTTTAAGCCTTAAGGTGTAGCCAACAAGCTTACAAAGGCGTTACACAAATTACACACAAGTGCACCTACACCTCTTTACACAATTGCACTAAAAATTCTTTTAATTGTCACTACTTTTGCTACTAACAGTGCTGTTTATGGAATTAAATTCAACTTTAGAATACAAAATCCAGCCCTTGTTGTCCTTGAGTTGGTGTGTTTCTTCATGCTTGTCCAAGTTAGCTTTGATGTGGTCTTGTAGGGCTTGGGTTCTAGCTTTTGTCATGGGTCCTTTAAAGCTCACTAAAGAAAGTGCTTCAAATTCACCTTCTAGACCTGTAGCTTGCAATGAACCTCCATCAAGGTCTCTTCATTTGGCATGACAACCTACATGCATACTCCATTATCATATGAAATAGTTCGGTTTGTCTGAGCCTTTTCTATCCTATATAACCCTTCTATGACCAATGTAGTATTTGCATTTTGATCCACAACTACTGAGCCTCTATTCTTCATGGATCCCACCTCTTTTTTAACCAAAAATAACCTTTTCAATATTCTATGGACTACCCTTTATACCATTCACTCCATGTGATACCACTTGTTTATTTTTAGACATATTTGCCCCACCATAAGGAGACTCCTCGGCACGTTCTTTTTGAGGGTTCTTTCCACCTGTGGAATTTCATACCTTCGTAACCTAGGTTGACTTCTTATAGGCATACTATTTGAGTTTTCATTGACCATGAATTGAGGCTGCTCAATTATGACCTCAGATCCCCATTATGAAGAATATCATAATGTGACCCTACTGTTTTATTTTTTTGTGAACCTTCTGCATTAACTACATGATCTTCTTCAATCTTCTTCTTATTCCTTGCAATATTCTTTGTTATCTTTTTATTCCTTCTCCTCACGATCATCTGAGGCCCATAGAGATCCACATTATCCGCAGATAATTGACTAGCATTTAGTTTGCTTACAAGAGTGTCGTTTTGGCTAGGGCTAGCATTATCAACCTTCTCCTTTGTTGACTCCTATACCTCCATAACTGTCAACTCTTTGTTCTTATCAACATTCAGATTTGGATCCACACAAATCAAAATTTCACTACATTGACTTTGCTTATGGCCATACTTGCCACACTTAAAACATATAGAATGAAAGACCTCATATTCCGGCCTTAATAAGTAACCAAACACATTTATCTGTGGAACCAATTTCCTATCTCGATCAATCTCCACACAAAATCTAGCAAACTAACCTCTAGAATAAATAAAGGTCAGTTTATTAATATTCAACATACTCCTAAGTTTGCTTCCTACCATCTAAAGGAATTTATCATTATATAATTCAATAAGGAGACTAGGAATATGAATCCACACTACAACCTTCTGCACTTGCTTATCAGATACATTGAAAAATGGCCTCCATCTCTGCAACACCAAGTAATGGTCTACTAGTATCCAAGGCCATTCAAATATGGGATGCCTATAATTCTCCACTACTATAAAAGGAACCAAGAAATAATCCTAGGGCAAATTAACAATGCAAATAGATCCCATTTTTTCCCAATGACGTTGCAACTTATTCTCCACCATTTTATAACTCATCCTCTTACCTAGCACATTAACAATCAAGGTATATTTCCAGGGTTCACACCATTCTTCAAATCCCTCCACGCTGATGGGGATTGTAGGGCATAGATCCAAATCCTTACCTATATCATCTATAATCTCCCTGTCCTTGAAGTATTCATCCTTGGGATCTTGTATCTCTTTCATAAGCCTTTGGAAGTATGTGAAGCCCTTATTTCCATCCATAGTTAGGAGACTATCCATATACAACTTAGATATCTCCTTCAATACTCCTTTAGCAATTGGTTGCTCAGTCATTGCCTCCTCCACCAAGGCCTTGATGTCCTTGGTTTTAACTTCTTTTTTTTTAATCCTATTGAGAGGATATCATCTTTAGTAGGACTCACCTCTGAAAACCTAATAGAGTCCATTTTTTATCCCATATTTTTTAGACTCTTTTTTCCCATTTTCACTAGGGATGTTAGTGCAATAACACATATATGTTACATTGTTTAGTCGTTCAAATGATATTATTATGTACTGTATTAAACTTTCAATTTCTAAAAATTCCTTTCTCTAAATATAAATTAAAATTTATTAAAGTGAAAGACAAAGCCACTTATAATTCTAATTAGGAAAAACAAAAAAACTATCAAAAGAATTTTAGGGATATATACAATCTACATCTAAAACTAATTTATGATCCATTACTCAACTAATTTGTTTGATATCCATAAATTATTAACAACCACATTTTTCATCATAGGAATTATTCGAGACATTAAGGAAGCTTAATTAAAAATGTAAAGTTCATGTCACTTCTATAAGTAAAATGACATAGCAAGGAAAACAAGTCATACACATGCAGTATACAGTACTAAAGAACCAAAAATATCAAAATAAGGGTATGTGAAATCATTATATTATATTAAGGATATGGTTGAGTAAGCTTTTCAGAAGCATTTCCATGGGAAAAAATAAAAATAAAAATGAAATAAGTTTATCTATAAATTTAAATTAACTTGTGCACAAAAAACATTATGCATATGGTAGTTATAGTTTATGATTTTTTTTCTTCTAAAAGTGTTTATAAATAAACTTATCCAAACATATTTTAAAACTTACAAATGATACCATCATGCATATAAAGTTCCCTTACAAAGGATTGTGTTCCTTTGTGTAAGAATCGTCATAGGGTGACAAATTTTCTTCTAAAAAATCCCCTTTAGATCGAACCATGCTTCACCTGTATCTTTCCTAGGAATTCTAAGTATGCCAAATAGATTGAAGAAAAGAAGACAAGAAAGAGTTTGGCCCAGGTGTTTGCAAAATAGTTGAAAGCCTCTTAAGAAACCTTATCCCTTAAGATATATATGAAGTTAATAATTAAGGTGTAATGATGCATAAAAATAAGATTGTAAAGATGTTTAGTAATCACTACTAGAAAAATGATTTACCACATCGATTATTGAAAAAATCGATGTTAACAAAAATATGGTGGCATATTTGTAAATAACATGAGTTTGTTAACATCGGTTTTCAAAAAATCGATGTTGAGTTTCTCGTGAATAACATCGATTTTATTAAAAAAAAACTGATGTTGTTGGGTTTTTTATAAAATGATTTCTGGCACCCAAACCCTTCACTCTCGCTCTCGAGGTGATCATGAAACTCCGGTCTCGCTCTCTCACTCTCACGGCGGTGGTGAAACTCTAGTGTCGCTCTCTCACCCTTTCGTCCCTCTCGCTCACACTTTTCACTCTCACTTTCTCAGTCTCGCTCGCAACTTCAAATCCTCGTCCCCAAGTTAGTAGTGTTCTCACACTGGTATATATGTTTGTTTCTAAAAAACTAAAGCTTTGTCTATTCTTGGTAACTTAAATGTTGAATGTGTTGCTCTGTGATTTCTTTGTTCTTGCCAACTATTTGTTTGATAAAATGTCTCATTCGTGTATGAAGATATTATGTTGTGGAGGGATGTGGATGTTGTAGAGGGTTGAGTAGGAATTGTTGTTCATTCTTGACTAGTTAGTTATTTGCTTCTATGGGTTCTGGCATTGTTCACATGTTTCTAAAGAACTTATCTTTATTACTTTGTCTTCTCAATGGACTACTAGTATATTGGAAAGAGTATATTGAACTACTTTTGTTAGGTCAAATTTTGGAATATGCATCTTATTTAATAATAAGATTACTGAAAAAATTATATATGTTTATCCAGCACATATGAAACACATACAATCACATTTTAATCAAACTGATTCCAAGTGTTTCATCAATACTGAGGCCTTTTTATCACTGTTTATGCAGAGATACACAGGTTGATTTCTTCATATTAACACAATAAAATAGCACAGTAATGTTAAATATCATTTTTTTAACTGTCAAATAGTGACAGACAGAGCTTCATTTGTGTATCTCTTTATTTTAGCTTCACCATTTTAAAATAATTAGTTATGTTGTACGTGTAATTTAGAAATAACAGATGAGGATCACCAAACTTTGAAGGACATGACAAAGACCATGATGATGATTGATATAAAATCAAGTGACATCCTTAACATTATTCACATTAAGGATCGGGTTAGAAATATTAATTATATTCTGCATTATACATTACACTATTTAACATACAATATTGCTAATGTTAGTTTACTTTGAGTGTAGTGTTATGCTGAAATAAATATGAGTTTTGCAATTAGATGGAAAAATGAATTGGAAGACACATGGCATCTGATAGATGTTGATGGAAAAAGACACTCAATAAAATATAACCAATGCCTTGAAAACCCATTCATTGTGGCTGGATGGATAGAAATTAGAGATTACTACGGCCTCCTAGGGAATCACCAAAATTACCATGACACATTTTGGACAGTCAGTGTTTCTTCTGACTATATACACAAGCACTTCTCAACCCTAAGCTTTTCCCAAGTGGCATAGCTTATACAAATAAAATCCCAACTCAGTAATCTTCTGAATCCTACTCAACCTATACAAAGTTACTTGTAGTAGCTTGGTGAGTTATTCATTTCTGTATATAATAACTATCTCTGCTTGTCAAATTTTAATCAACATATACATATCTAACATAAACTTAATGTTTATTTCAGGATATCCCAAGTACTATGTACTATTTTTTGAAAAATGCAGGATTTACCCATGTGGATTTTGAAGGTACTTCACAATGCAAAATTATGTACAATGATTAGAAGAAGAGTGCTAAAATAGGTGTTGGATGGAAGTCATTTGCAAGTGAAAATGGTTTGCAAGTTGGGTATGAACTTGTGATGGAGTTCCCAGATCTAACTTCCAACATTATTTTATGGTTCATGGCTTAATTGTAACTTATTTGCATTATAGTCTATGAAATTCTAAACACTTGTTTTATAACTTTTTTTGGTTATCTATATTATATGATGATGTTTTTCTTTTGTAAATAAACTTATGAACTAAACTTACAACATTATTATATTATATTATATATATATATATATATATATATATATATATATTAATTACATCATGCAATCTTATTAGTTTTAGTTTTCATTTACTAAGTTTTACACAATTTAATCTTAATGTGTACAGTTATATGATACATTTAACGCTACAACTTACTCGTGCGTAACAATTGTACATAGTTTAATTACAATTGGTTATAGGAAATATTTTATGTATTGACATTATTATTTTTACTTATAATTCATAGATGATTTGTATTGTATTGTGAAACTGTCTGGATTGGTTTGTTTTTTCATTTGTATGTTTAATTTGGATAAAATTTAAAAAACAGACAATATATTAAATAAATAAAAAATCAACATCGACTTTTCCATAACAACATTGATTTTGTGAAAATTGATGTTGTTTGTAAATCAGCATCGTTTTTTAGTAAAACCGATGTTGTTTTAACATATTTTACAATCTTTTTCCTTAAATTTATTATTCGGCTATATCAATTTTTTAAAAACCGATGTTGTGGTGTTATGTTAACATTGATTTTTAAAACCAATGTTAACGTTGATACTTTCAACGTCGATAGTTTCAACATCGATTAAAAATCGATGTTGAATGTCCCAAAAAATCGATGTTAAATACTCTTTTCTTAGTAGTGAATAGTGAACATAAGCCTGAATATAAAGTAATTTGTAATAAACTAATTTGATTTTTTATCAATTGTTGAGAGATGCATTCAGTTACTTGTAGAAAATAAAAACTCAAGAACACGCAATAGAAATGTGAGATGATTTATTAAATAAAGAAGCATATGACTATAATTTTAATCATGCTTTTGAACTCCTCCAATTATTTTAATTAAAAATTCATCTAATATTAATTATTGAAAATCTCTCAAAAGTAGTTGACAGGTCCTAGTTAAACATTGTTAACCCTCTTTCTCTTAATTCAAATCTTACTTCAATAATTAATATTACAAGAAAATATAAGTCTAGGAAACAACCAATTCACAATTCCCTCAAATATGTTTCATCATTCATATTTGGCAAACTCAAGTATTCTATAGTTTTATTGTTCATGCAATATAGGTCACAAGCACACAACCAATTAAAATATAGAGTGACTAATTCTAAAGGAAATTAAGCATGAAAAAATAAAATAATTGACTAAATTAAGATAAATTTCAATCAAAAGAATCCAAGATTATCTACATATTACATCAAATCCCTAGAAAAGAGGGATTTAATTAGCCATAGGTACAAACAAGCATACAAATAACCTCATATACATGAGAAAAATAAGGGATAAGAAAAGTTATAATTTAAAGCCCCCATAATCTTCCTCATGTGCTTCCCAATCCAATAAAGCTCATGTAGTTGCTCCCCATGTAGGACATCTTCCTAAGAAATTTAAAAAGTGTTGATGAATGACATTACATCAATTTTGAAAACTAAGAAACTAAACTTTGAACTATCAATCATATTATAATACTATTTTTCTTTATTAAAGACTAAAAGTAAAATTTGAATAAAAAAAGTCAATTGAAAAAATAGTTAATTCTTATGTGACGAGAGTGAATTGAGATAAAAGACTTTTAAATTAAATTAGAATGTAAAAATATGAGTTTTATTTTATTTTATTATTTATTTTTTTGGATTTAAACGAAGGGATACTAAAATGATGAAGTTGTAGAATTGGGAAGCAACAAAGGAGTTAGTGAGAACAGAAGAGAAAGTGAGGATGTTGTTGGAAGCAGAAAATGGAGGGAGGTAATAACTAACAACTGAGAGAGCAAATAGAAAGAAAGAGGGAGTTGGCAACAACACGTGCCATAAAACAGCCGTTAACTTAGCCATCCCAGGTCAGGCCGCAATCCAAACGGCGACTCCCACCCATCCCAATTACTACCACGTAGGTCCCACTCCTCTATTCCTTTTCTTTTCTTTGTCTTTTTAATATATATTTTTTCTTTTTATTATTATTATTATAAATAAGCAAACAAATCTCACCCTTGCATCGAGTGTTCTATTGACAACACGAAACACACACACGACACAAAACAACCAAATGACACCCACAAAGAGGGAGACAAAGAGAGACGCTACTACTTCTTCCTCCTCTCTGCTCGCAGAACCCTGAAGCTCCAGAAGTCCCTTTTCGAATTAATTCACTCTTTTATCTAAATTCGTAAGCTTTTCTTCTCTGTCTTTTTTTTTCCTAGGGGGCTTGGGGTTAATTGATGTTTTCTTTTTTGTTTGCTTTTGAGCTTTTTGTTGGGTTGTCTTTGTTTTTTTTTCAAGTCTTGGAACTGGAAAAGGGGAAAAGGGTATATGGGGTTCCTGCCAATGTAAATTATAAGTGATATTTTCTTTCTTTCTTTCTTTCTTTTCAAAAAATTTCGTATGTTGATTTGTTGGAGGGTGAGAAACTTTGGGGTTTGAATTTGGACATGCACGCTGTCATTTTGATTCTGGTTTTATTTTATTTTTTAATTCGATTAATTCTTAAAATTGTACCCCTTTTTTCTTAGATTTTTATGCCGGCTCACCTAATGAGATCTGGTTTTTGGATATGTTGTTTGAATTTTCTTTTGAGGTCTGGTGATCGTGTGTGGTTGGATGTTGTCAACGCTTTCCTGTTCATAGTCTTCTTTCTGATCTGTGTGCATGCTCTAAATTTTTGTGCCAAATTATGATTGACCAAGAGGGTGTTTGTGATTCAGTTTGCACTTTCAATTAATGGGTGGAGATTGTTAATATCTCTTATTTGTTTGATTATTTAATTGTTGTGAGATGTGCATGCCTTGTTTATGGGTATTATTCTTTGTGGCACATGGAAAATTGATGCTTGTGGCCTATATTTTTAGCTTAAAATTGGCCATGTTTTTTGTAAGTAAGTATTTTTGTCATCGGTATATTGGAGTTGTCCTACTTAATTGGTTTTAATTTTGATGGATAAAAAATAAGACTTTTCTTTGTAACCAGATTGATTCTTTTCGTCAACATGTTGGAGGGTCCAACCTTTCTTGTTTCGAGGGACATACTGAGCTCTTGTGAGCAAGAGACCAGGTGGATTTACAATTCCTTCTGTGTGATGGAGCTCGCGAGCAATAAGCGTCGACTGGAACTAGAGGAAGAAGCTGTATTGACAAAGTCATGCAAGCTTTCAGATGCTCCGGAGAAAGGGGAAACAAAGAAGAGCATCCAAGATCTTTCCCTATCAGTCAACCAAGCAAATGATCAAAACCATTCAAGTGATCAGTCTGACTCAAGTTCACTTATCTTCCAACTTGGTCGGGACATCTCAATTAATTGTCTCCTACGATGCTCAAGGTCTGACTATGGTTTGATTGCCTCATTGAACCAAAGTTTTCGATCTCTCGTCCGAACTGGAGAGCTTTATAGGCTGAGGCGACAGATGGGTATCACAGAGCATTGGGTTTACTTCTATTGTAATCTCCCTGAATGGGAGGCATTTGATCCAAACACACGTCGATGGATGCGCTTGCCTAGAATGCCCTCTAATGAATGTTTTATCTGTTCAGATAAGGAGTCCTTGGCTGTTGGTACAGAGCTTCTTGTCTTTGGAAAGGAAATAATGTCTCCTGTCATATACAGATATAGCATTTTAATGAATGCATGGTCATCTGGTATGGAAATGAATGTTCCTAGATGCTTGTTCGGTTCTGCCAGCCTTGGAGAAGTTGCCATATTAGCTGGTGGTTGTGATCCACGTGGAAACATCTTGAGCTCAGCTGAGCTTTATAACTCAGAAAGTGGAATGTGGGAGCTTCTTCCAAACATGAATAAAGCAAGGAAAATGTGTTCTGGTGTATTTATAGATGGGAAATTTTATGTCATTGGCGGGATTGGAGTAGGTAACTCAAAGCAGCTAACATGTGGTGAGGAGTTTGATCTGCAGACAAGAAAATGGCGAAAAATACCCAACATGTTCCCTGGACGAAATGGAGGAACTGAGGCGACTGAGGTATCGGCTGCTGCTGAGGCACCTCCTTTGGTTGCAGTTGTAAATAATGTATTGTATTCTGCAGATTATGCCCAACAAGAGGTAAGGAGATACGATAAAGACAATAATTTGTGGGTCACTATTGGAAGATTACCTGACCGAATAGTCTCAATGAATGGTTGGGGATTAGCCTTTCGTGCATGTGGAAATCGCCTAATTGTTATTGGTGGGCCAGGAGCTTTAGATGGAAGGCTAATTGAGATCAATGCTTGTGTCCCAGGTGAAGGTGTGCCAGAGTGGAACCTGCTTGCTAGCAGGCAATCAGGGAGCTTTGTGTATAACTGTGCAGTGATGGGATGCTGAGGCGTTTGCTTTTGGTGAATAGTGCTATATGGATTTATTCTGAATGGAATTAACATTCTTCACTTTCAAGGAGAGATGATTCTAGCTCTTGGGTAATCAGCCCACCTTTTGGGGTAAATGTTTACTCCTATTTAGAGTAACATACAGTTTTAGAAGGTTCACAAAACTGAGTCTTTTCATTTTATGTTATCATGATGGTTTTTCAAATGTTGGCACAGTGACAGGTGAATAATTAGCTCATGTTGGGTTGCAATCACCTTTTTCATAAGTTCAATTGAAGTGTTGCAGAATTGTAACTGGCCTCAGTTTTTGTCTTTTTTGCTTTCTGTTGCCCCCTTTTTTAAATATGTATTCTAATTGTCTTCAGATCTTCCCAAACCCTGTTGGTGTTGCCTTGCCTGTTGTTCACCTCCTCCTCCCTAAGTTGCAGAAGAAAATGAGACATAAGGAATAACCTTTTTTTTTCCTGTCTTTTATGGCAGTGTTTAATTGCATGATCCAAGCTGTATCATTCTAATTGTCTCAATTTGAGACAAACAGAACTCAATCAAGGTTGCGTGTGCTTCTGTTCTGGTAAATCTAGGTGAGTCAATCATATTGTTTTCAATTTAATTAATCATAAATAGACCCATAAAGTATGGGTTATTGAAAGCAAATAAGGAGATTTGGGGGTTTTATTTTATTTTTGAACAATATGAGGGCTGATGAAGTTAGTTGTAGACCATAACACTTGCACTCTTCAAAGATATAAAGCTGAACATGAAGTCTATTGTGGATGAACATGGATTGATATAATTCATATAATTCTAGAATTTCTAAAAACTCCTTTGGCATTCTTCAATGTTATCTATAGATTGTGTTTATGGAACTTATTTGATGATTTTTAATGGAGTTTCTGCTGAGAAAATTTTTCTGTCAACAAGTGAAGCAAGCATAATATGGTTTATTTCAGTGATCTGGATGTAGAATGATCTGTGTTTTGAAATTAACAAATGAATTGATACTATATGTCTATTTGCATCAACCAGACATAGCTCATTGAATGGTCGAGTCAATGATTATTAGAAAATAGAAGACTTAATCTTCTATGAAGATATTCTATTTTAAAGTTCGAGCTAATACTCAAGATATATGCAGTTTGTTTGAGTGATGGTTGTTTTATACTGACTCAAGGAGCTTTTTTATTATGTATAACCTGTTATGGATATATAGGATTAAATGCCTGGAGAAAAGGTCTGGCCGGTTTTGTTTCTTTGTCCACACATGTTGAAAATATACTTATCATTGATCACGTACATTTCTGTGTTGGATGATAATCTATTGTGCATATTGAAAAGCATTCTTTTAAGCTAATTAGTAATTACATTAAAAGTAAATACTATTAGTATATGTGATAGTATAAAGGTTTTTAACATTGCCCAATTAATCACAACATTATGTATAACATGTTGATTTCTATAATAATTATCTTAAAATTTATATTAATCATGATTTATGATTGATTGATAGGATAAAACTTTACAATATATGCCTTTTTTTCACTAGCACTTGCTTTCAGATGATGTAGAATTTCTTATGTATTACTCACTTGATAGTTCTTGATTTGCTGAAATTTTTGGTTTCCATGTAATTTTTTTTTATATTTCCTCTTGATTTTCTGAATTGGTATATTTTATGGTGCACCTCAAATCCAAGCACCAAGTTTGAAAACATAAAAATTCTCTGCCATGTTGGGAAGCAAGTATCTTATTATATGAAGTTGCAAACCAAGAGTTTCACTAGCACAAACACCCATAAATCTCTTTTTCCTTTTCCTTTTTGATTTCTTTTTTCCTTTTACCTGGTTGGATAATGTGTGGAATGAGCAAATTCCCACATACAAAATAGTTATAAATAATATAGTTGTTGGAGACAACATGGGAGGTACAAATTGTACAATGCAACTATGCAAGTAATTGGAAACAGATGGTGATGTGTGCCCCATCTACATGTGCACTGACCCATGATGAAACTGTTACAGTGACACGTGGATGGGGGGTGGTTGATATCATCTAATGCGTCGCTCATGTTGGAACTTTTTTTCCCTCTACTATCGTACCAGCTTTTGTATTTTGTACTTTACTATCTGGGAGATGTTGTTTCAGATTTTGTCTAAGGCTGATTCAAATTTTATCAGACCAGGAAAATAAATAAATAAAATAACAAGAAGAAGAAGAAGAATAAGAAACATGCAAAACACTTAAAAGAAGGCAATATAGAGAGACACAACACAAGAGCCCAAATCCAAAAGGAAAATTGCATTATCGTTGGACTCCACGATGCCTGTTGTTGTGTTCTGGACGTAGATTACTTAAAAGAAAGGGACAGACATGGAGTCATATTTGGATAAACTTTTTGCAAGTATTTATAAGAGAAAAAAATTAAAAGATAAAATGAATTGAATTTCTTTTATAAGTTAATTAAAATTAGCTTTATGTACTTGATTATCATAAAAAAAACTTGTGTATTTTTTCATCTAACTTCTTTAAAACCTAATTTATGAGAAAAATTCAATTTATTTTATGATATTTTCCTTTATTGTAAGTGCCATGCAGAATTTTATCCAGATAGGATCCGAGCATTTTTAAGATTTGGGTCAATTTGTTACAATTTTTTTTAAAAAAAAAAGATTTTAATGTAAAATAATTTAGTGACTATTTTTAGATTTTTTTTTAAAAAAAAGAAGCTAATTTATGTTTATTTATAATCATAAAAAACACTTTTGTAAAAAGAAGCAATTGATTTTGAGAAGTTACTCAAACCAACTTGTTTTATCAGATTTTATTTGTTTATTTCTGATTGTTTTGAAAAATTAAACAAACATATGAAATTAAAAAAAAAAAATAGAAACTTTATATAAAAAAAGGCTGTTTTCTTGTTTGTCCATTGAAATTCGGTTTACAGTCGTCTTTGGATGAGATTCCTCTCTTACCTTGGTCGGTCGCAACGGTAATAATACCATGTCCCAAAGCCCGTTTTACTGAAAGGAAAAGCATTTTTTGTGGTATTTACAGATCGGAGCTTTCGAGTTAGAGAGCCAGTTTAATGATGGGAAAAACTTTATACACCAGTAAAAAAAACTAATACACCCAGAAAAGCACAGTGAATTTCTGTAAATGCCCCTGCTGATATAAGTAATTACAGGCACTATTCATTTGCCTTCTTTACGCTTGCCGTCGCATACACCTTCGTCTACTACGATTTTCTTCCGCTTGTCACCGCACGTCATTGCTTTGGTCAGTTTCGACGTGTTTCGGGCTACATTGGTGGTTGTTCGTTGACTGTGGGAGATCGTAATCTGTGTCGGCCACCGTGTGAGGTATGCATCATTATCGCCCTTTGTTATGGATGTCACAAATTGGGTAATCTGTATACTTCATACGGATTGGGTAATCCGTAGGAGGCATACAGATTGGTCTTACGGATTAACCAATTCGTATGCCTCCTAGGATTACTAATCCGTATGAAGTTTACGAATTACTCAATCCGTGAACTTCATTCAGATTCAGTGATCCATAGGAAGCATACGGATTGGTGCTTCCTACGGATTACTCAATCCGTATGCTTTTTTAGTTGGTTTTTTTTTTTTATAATTTATGATAAAATGAATTGTGTTTTATTGGTTATTGTACATATTTGAGCCCCTAGGAAAGTTAATTAAATTAGATTATATAATTAGATGTTGTAGTAATGATGATAATAGTGATTTTTGGATCAATGGAAATTTGATTTGTTTCCTATACATTATATTAAATAGAAAAACCTGGACTGCAAAAAGCCACAATTTTATTGTATATGGATCATATAAAAAGCCAAGATGTTTTAAAATCATGAAGAGAGAAAGATATTGAAAGTTTACGCCTTATGATTTAACTTGTGAGCTTGTGATTTAAGTTGTATAGTGGATGATTTTAGTTGTGACCCACATTGTTTATTTTAATTATAAGCACATGATCAGCATGAACATCATATATGGTGACTTCCTCGAAGTGTAATCATAATTAGTTGTGGCTTATTGCTCTTATGCTATTATACCACTTATGCTTGCCTTTGGTAGTGGTCATCATGATTCCATCAATTAATTGGTAGTGGTCGTCATGATGCTTGGCTTTGTCATTGTTTTGTTGATTATGTTTGAACAACTTTTGGGTGATAATATTGTTATTTTTTATTATATTTGATATCTTTCTATTTGAATGAGATCTGAATTCCAGATTGGTTGTGTGGTTTTATTTTCATTGTTGGTTGGTTTTGTAAATTGACAGGATTAAGCACTTGGTATCCCAGATTATGGCTAAAACACGAGGAGGACATCAGGCATTAGGTCGAGATGTAGGCAGAGGATCTGGTAGAGACAATAGTGGGAATGAAGAGCTAGCCCCTCAACGTCGTAGGCCTACGACATTTGCCAGAAGACAAAGGCCAGGGGCAGCTGTTGTTGACCCTCCGGCTCGGGACGTACATTTGGGGGCTGGTTTTGATGACGATGGTGGTGTTGAGGACCGACGTGTGGAGGCTGATATCTCTACCATGGAGGGTGGAGGTGATGAAATACAATCTTATCCAGGTGGACTGCAAGACTATTCAGTATTGACAGAGTACGCTGACCATGTGGCTCTTTGAGTGTGGGAAGGACAGGTACTTGTTTTATTTTTGAAAGTGGTTTTATTTTTGAAGTATATGACTGTCATTCATGTAATCTGTTTGCAGGAACGTCCTGAGTTGAAATTGGCGTTGCACGAACGAAAAGTTAATAAATTTGGGCAGCCTACGCTCGAGATAGAAGGATTGGTTGATGCTAGCAGCTTAGCCCTGTTGATTTCATGCTTAGTCGAGACTGGTGATAGGGGGTTGCTCTCGACTTTTGTAGAAATGTGGCACTCCGAGACCAGCAGCTTTCATTTGCCTATAAAGGAGCTGACTATCACTTTGGATGATGTCGCTTCGTTGTTGCATATCTCCATTGAAGGAGTATTGTTATCGTACGAGATGCTTGATGTTGGACAGACAGTTCATTTGATTGTTAAATTGCTTGAGGTATCCCTTGAAGAAGCTGGAGTGGAGATGGAGCATTGCCATGGGACATATGTGAAAATACAATGAATATCTAATCTAATAAACCAAGAGGGGAGGGGTGAATTGGTTTTTAAAACTTTTTGACTTTTCTTGAAATTCAAACTCAGCGGAAGATAAACAATGGATCGTATCTTTAAACCAAACACTTTTAATAAGCAATATTCCCTTTTCCAATCACTTAACTCATGTGCTGAAACAAAATCAGAATTGATTCACAACCCAATACCACAAGCAATTGAATGTAATGTAAATCAAAACACAATTACACACAAGTTTATACTGGTTCACCTCTAACCACTTGAGGCTACATCCAGTTGTCTTCTAATCCAACCCAGATTAGAGTTCCACTAACAAGATCCAGTTCTTTACAAGCAATCAACCAAGTCTCTTTCACCCATCCTAGGCAAAATTCTAAATCTAACACTAAGATTTATCTAAAGACTTTAGAACCTGAGCACACCACTCAGTTCTACTCACTAGAAACCCTATCTAATTATGCTTTAAAGAATTCTAACTTGTTACATGGACAATTACAACACAAACAGTAAAATACAAAATTAAATCTCACAAAGAGTTAAGCATAAAGTTCAAGAAGGATATCACCTAAACTTCCATTTGCAGTTGAAAGGATTTCAAACGAAATTGATAACCTGGTGATGAATGCAATGCCTTCTTGAATGATCTTGAAACAGACTAATGCAAGAATGATCACTAATCACTTTCTTCTTCTATGCAACCTTCATGTTTTACACTTCTAAGAACAACAAGACTTTAAAAGACTCTCTTTAATGCTTTTTATTACTCAGAGAACAATAGAACTTTTGTATGTAATGAGTGCTTTCGAAATCTATTATTCTTGGTCAGAGTCACTGCATGCCTATTTATAAAAAAACAGATTTAACAGACTGTAATCAATTATTTCGCTAATGTAATCGATTAATTTAACTAATGTAATCGATTAATTCGACCATTTAATCGATTAAAGAGTTCATAGCAGTTCTGGAAAATAAGCATGATCAAAGTAATCGATTATCTTACCGTTTAATCGATTATTCCAGTGAGCTTCACTTTTACCTCTAGCATGTTTAATCGATTACGATTAATTGGTAATCGATTAAATCACCTTCTATACTACACAGAATTATGCAGAGTGCTTATGTAATCGATTATTTACCTGTGTAATCGATTATTCCAGTGATAAATCATTTTATGCATGTTTCAAGCTTATCAATGCATTTCTATATGAATGTATATGCTTAAGTGATTCTAATCCTAAGTATGAATGCATGTCTGTTGTTTTTATTTTACTAGCTGCAAAGGTTTATTAGATCATACCCTTAATGAACCAAACTAACACCACAAATAAAAGATTACAAATGCCATCAATACTTGATTTGACATGAATCAAATATCAAAACACTTTTTGTAATACTTCTTCTGATTCTTCAAACACTTGAATCTAACAATATGTGCACTTGTCTTAGCTGCGAGACATATATGTTGTGAAATGTCAGCAGATGAGGTGGATTGTAGTAGCCAGAGCGTACTTGCTTCATCTGGTCGGGTGCACACTCTTTGCCAACAAGAGTGTCACACACATCAATGTCGTGTTCTTGGAGGCATTTTGTGAATTGGACGACTCAGGACGATATGCTTGGGGTGTGGCAGCTCTGGTTCACATGTATGCTAATCTTAACTATGCATGTCAGCACCATAGTAAACATCTTGTCGATTATATCACGTTGTTGCAGGTAATGGTTCCGACTCTTCTCATAGTAGATAATAGGAATAATTTTGTTAACATTTTCATCATATGAAATTCATGTTGGTCATTCTGCTGTAGTCTTTGATCTATGAACATTTCCCATCTGTTGGAAATGTCACTGTTGACCAGAGTTACCTGGAGAGACAACCACGTGCATGTCGCTGGAAGGGTGCCCAGGCATTATCGTGCATCACCTATCGTAGGCAACTAGATAGGTTGGTTATGGATGATGTTTGTTGGACTCCTTATGGCGATCACCGTGCGATAGAGAGTTTGACATCATTTCCCTATTCTCCGGGCATATTCGGTGCAGACCGATTGTTGTCAAACTTTTACCAGAGAGGGTGCTAAGGCAATTCGGATATGTTCAACCAATTCCAGAGATCCACTCAACAGAATCGGCAAACACAGAGGAGGTCGATGATACATGGATACAGTTTGGGGGCCACCTAGCATCCACTACAGAACAGGTGACTCATCCCAGTCAGACAGTGGTTGGGTATATGGATTGGTTTTTCCGTGTGTCTCATCCATATATGAGTCCCCCTCAGATTAGTGATCTTGTTAGGCACCCTCCAACTGATCAACACATTGAACCAGATCCTCCGTATCGTCATACTGATGACCCAACACCAGTTCCAGCTTTATCTGAGGAGCCTCGACATGCTTTGGTATGAAACTACTCTATAACAATTTGTTTTCAATTGTATTTATTGTTATGTTATTAACCATTACTGTTGATCCAATAATGTTTTTGACATTGATTCAGGCTACGTGCCAAAGGCTAGCAGAAGGCTTACAAGAGATGATAGACCTGCGTATGGTTACTCGTGGGACTGATGCCTATGCTGCTACAGAGCGCCTACTGCGTATAGCTCGGTCTATCACCGAAGAAAGATGTGTGTATTCGCGATAAAGATGGATGAGCCAGAGGCACGAGTAGTGATGTTGCTGGACACATTGAATTTCATTGTACTTAATCAGTATATGACTTTAATGTGGTCTTATCACATGACATTTTGTTTTGTTAATCCAAGTTGATGTACACAACATTATTGTATTTACCATTTTTATCTAATATATTAAGTTTGAACAATACGCTTGTCGACAAACAAAATTTAAATACAACGGAACATGGTATTGATGGTTAAACAAGTCATTGAACAACATATGTGAAATAACACAGTCTTGACTAATCTCCTAAGTCAACATGTTCAGTACGCAAACGCTTGAGATGACTATATGCTTGTATTCTATGTTGGTAAGGAAGTATCCATTGCTTTGCAACATTGTAACAATAGGTATGCTCCCAACAACATACTTAGCTAGCTCACATGCACAAGGCAGTCCATGCGTAGTTATCATAACACATCCACAACGAGTTCTGTTTTTGCCTGCATAATTGACTCGCTCATACTCTGCAACTATTTGGTTTAATGCATACCTGGACACCATGCCAATTAGTCTTTTGTAGAGCGTTACTTTAAACACATGACCACCACATGTGTGCTTCTCTCCAAAGATACCCTAATGTCAGTATGTTGCAAGGTCAACATGTTGTGCATTGCATCCCATACACTACAAAGATCGCCAAGACTATTCTGCAATAGTCTCTTCAATGTCCAATGGGCAGACTCTACCCTGCAGTCAAATTTAAAAACTCAAAAAGTTTCCCCCACATCGACGATATGTCAGCAACAAGTTAACAAAAGTTAAAGATTTTCTAACCTGTTAGTTGTTGTGTTACCCAAATGCATGACTTGTTTTGTCCATGCTGTAACAATTTTTTTTTTGTGTTGATTCAACCATGTGTGTTTCACGTAATCAACAAACGCTGGCCATGGCGAATACGCAACTTCAAACTTTGTAATACAATCATCATATTGATTCTCATTAGCACAATCCACAACACTCCCCCAAGCTTCCATCACATAGTCTCATGCGTTACTCTGTCGGATAAAAGTTTTACATTTTGCCTTCACATTTTTTTCAATGTGGAACCGACACAGTAAATTGGTACACATAGGGAACACAATTGTAACTGCACTCATTAATGTTAAATCTCTATCAGTGACAATGACCTTTGGGAAAAATTCACTTTTAATAAATATGCCTCTAAAACGTTCTAGGGCCCAAACATTATTGTCTATACGTTCAGCTTCTAACAAAGCAAATGCAGCTGAGAACGTCATCCCAGTAGGAGTGACACCAACAATGTCAACTAACGGAAGTCTGTACTTGTTTGTTTTGTATGTGCTGTCTATGAGGAAAACAACATGATATGCATTGTTCAACTTCACTGCATCCAGATGTGTCCAAAATAGGTCGTGTATGACATTTTCATCCTTCACTCTATGCCAATGAATATACATGTCATGTTGAAGAAGCTTCATTAATTGTTGCAATTCAGTATTACCTTCTCTGATACGTGTGCGATATGTATATCTTGCATTCATTACTTGCTTCAAAGATGTACAATTATTGGGATTATGCTCTTTCAAAGTTAGGAGAATATTCTTAGGTTTGACCATTGACATTGTCATATCATGCACAAAAATCTTCTCATCCTTTGTCATTCGACCAACATATGGGTGTCCACATAATGACTTTGCCAAAGCATGATTATGAGTGCTACATAATAATTTTACCATCCACCCTTCACCTCCCAGTACTGGTTTGCCTTATAACTTAAACGGGTAATTACATTTTCTAGTGCTAGTCACTGTAGGTACCATGTTTTTGTTGAATGCTTTATACTTTCCACTCTTTTCACAACCAATTAAAACAAATGATGTTCTTCCCTTCTTTCCAGTTGACATGTCTGACCTCATTATCACGGCTACAAAACCATTCTCATATGCAACAGTTCTAGCCCATTTTAATACATCCTCACGGGAAGTGGAACACCTACAAAAATCAATAAAAAGGTTTCAGTTCCATAAATCATGTATTTAAAAACTTTAACCAATTTAAACATAATATAAATACCTCGGAAGTAATGAAGCCTGCAGAACAATCGACTGAACAATCAATCTTTTCAAACGCACTAGGTTCATCTCCCATATCTTCATTCATATCAATTTCCTGAGACATAATACTGTCATACATCCACTCATTGTTGTTCATTTTAATAAATGACAGTAAATTTAAATAAGTGACAAAACAAAAACATTATAATAATTAAGAACATTTAAACCATATTATCAACCAAATTCTATACATTTTTTTTCACCATCAATATTACAAAATAAAACAATATCAAATTAATTGTTCATTACAAAATTTAAGATATCATAAAAATACATTTAATTAAGTTTTTTTTATGGAAATCAACAAATAAAAAGTTTAGTAACGCAAGCTACCCAAGTAATGCATTCCCAACAATTAAAACTAATATATTTTGTCACCTACTTATTTTATTAATAATTAAAATCTTTTTTTATTAATTAAATTAACTTATGTATAATATACAGATTACTCAATCCGTATGACCCATACGAATTAAGTAATCCGTATACCTCATACGGATTGAGTAATCCGTATAGATTATACGGATTCAGCAATCTGTATAACCTATACAGATTACTCAATCTGTATGTTTCATACGGATTAATAACTTACGGATTGCATAATCCGTATAATCTATGCAGATTACACAATCCGTTCATTACGAAAATTTCACTTACATTCAGCATCACCGTCTGTGACTCTGACGAACCCAACAATGATAAATGCTTCTACCACCAGCCAAAACGATCCCCCTCCACCACCTATTACTCACAATACACTCAATCACTAGCAACAACCAAGAACCAACCTTCAAACCAAAGAAAAACGCAACAAACTACCTTCGTTGCCTCGGTCTGTTTTTAAAATAAGCGAGGGTATTTTTATCATTTTAATTAATGGAATGGTGTATAAGTCTTTTGGTTGGTGTATTAAGGTTTTTCCTTTAATGATTATGGTGTCTCCCTTGGAACAATATCGTTAAAAAGCTACAATGAGTGAGGAACAAACAAAGCTTCTGCATTCGAACAATATGGAATTGGATCATAGTCATCAAAATGTTTGTATTTATCTGAGTAGAAGAAGTCTTAGAAAAATTTATGATGCTAGGAGGACTACTATCACAAAAATCCAAATGGATCACTGTTTTTCATTACACTTGTTGCTTTCAAATTATTTAGGTAAATTATATTTTTCATCTTTCTAAAATTTTTTAAATTCGACATTAGTTTTAAAAAATATAACTTATTTCTGTTTCTTAAATTTAGAAAATTCAACTTTTGATCCTCAAAGTGAATTTTCTATCAGTTTATAATTGTCATTAAATATTCATTATAATCACTTTAAGAATAAAAAAAAAAGTCTTTCTAAATTAAAGAAATGAAAATAAGACAATTTTTTTAGAACTAAAACCGTTTAAAAATTTAAAGGAAAAAGCATATTGTACCCCTGTTTATTTTGTGTATACGGATCTATAGTCTATGTCAAATTAGAAATTACTCTTTTTTTAATTATAATTTTGGTCACCCTTTAGTTTCTTATTTACAATTTTAATTCCTCTATTTTCTGCAATTTTAATCTTTAGATTTAAAAAAAAAAAATCATAATTTTGATCATTCCCCAATCTTGCATACATTGACCATTTAACTTAATGGTTGACTAACGATGTGTTAGTATTCTGATGAGGTAAAATTAACATTTAACATTTAATAAAAAAAATGAGGATTGAACCAAAAGTTCAAATTTTCTAAAATTTGTAGACTAAGTTATGAGGAAAAATAGAGAGATTATAATCTCGGGTAAAAATTAAAATATGATAAAATTATAATTTAACTTTTCTTGAGAAAAGGGTGAAAATTCTAAATTCTTATGCTACTTTTTTATAGGAAGTTATATTACCATATATTGTTCATTTGTGTACTCAGCCACTTGTAAAAAATAAAAGCATTTGTTAAGGAAGCATTTACAATAGTTTTTACAAATCTTATTGGAATTTATGAAAATAATCATGTATACAAATAGAGGGATTTTTATAACTTTTAATTGTATAATATTTTTTTAAAGTTTATTGTTGGATTAAAAGTTTTTTTTTTTCATATATATCACATATGCAAACTTTCATATTATCCAAAATCATTTGTTATCTCGCTTAAATAGATTAAAATTAATGTAATACAATCATTTTATAATATACTAAAATATGATTTATTTTATTATCTTTTTGTTGTTGTTCAATTTACAAAATTTAACACAAATGATCTTGGTAATATATAAATATAATTTAACGATTGAATCACTAAAAATCACTTGTATATCAAGTTATTGAACAATAACAAGAAGATAATCAAATAATTCATATTTTAGTATATTTTGAAATATTTATATTACGTTGAATTTAATTTATATAAACAAGATAGCAAATAATTTTAGATTAGTATAAAATTTTGCATGTGTGATCTATATGAAAAGAACTTTCAATCCAATGTGAATTTTAATAAAATATTATCTACTTAAAAATTATAAAATAATATAATAATTGTTAAAATTATATCGTTATAATTTGATTATTCTTCATATATATATATATATATATTGACTGCATGAATATTACACAATTTTTTACCATATATTACACAAAACTTACATGTCATGATTTCTACCATACTACTTAATTTTTTTAATTTAAAATACATCCAATAAAAGATATACACATCATTTTGTTGTCATTTCATACTTACTTTTTGCATTTTCTTACGACAACAAACTCATCTCATTTCATTAATAATAATAGAGTTAATACAAAGGGAAATATGCTAAAAAACTTTAGGGCAAGTGAAAGATCTAGACGCTCTAGATAAAATGTGAGTGGCTTTTTTTTACATAAAAGATGTGACCGATTTGATTGCCTTGTTTTCAAACAAAACTCAAAATAGAGTTACTAATAAGTGGGATAGTTGTTTGCATTTCTGCAGAATGTGACCATACTCAGTGTGAGTTGGAGAATTGATAAACAAAAAAGAAAAACATCACTGCCACTGCTTTTTTAACAATAAAGACATACATTGTGTTTGTAATTAAAAAATAGAAACAATATAAGATAAACAAGTGTTATCCATCATGTCAAATAAAATTTGTAAAAGTTTTAGAAGAAAAAGAAAAATAAAAGTGCGACATTGGGTGCAAAGATAAGTATTAAATTCTGTACCAAAAACAAGATAAGTATTAAATTTTAAAAAAATAGTGCCATATAGGGGTAGATATGAAGACAAAAAAATTCCTATAATAGATAAATAAGTGTATTTCAAATTTCAATATTATAAATGAGTTCATGCATATATATTGATAGTTTAAAACACTTTTACATAATCATTCAATTATAAATTATCACTAATATCATTTTTAAAATAATAATTATAATAAAAATTAATAACTTAATATATATATGATAGATTGTAATTAAATGATGATATTTACTTTATGATTGTATAACCTTTTTTTCATTATAAATTAGTATGTATAATTTGAAAAGTAAGATTTTTTTAGTCTTAATTTTTTGATATATATTTTACACGTTATTAAAATAAAAGTTTAATAATTATACGCTGATAATCAGAATATATTACTTTTCCTCTTCTAATAATTGATTAAAAAATTATCTCTTAATTATATTAAATTATTTTTTTATCTTTATTTTCATCTTTATTTTTTAATTGTATATCTCTTTCAATTTACTATGATTTTTTTTAGCTGGATCATCTAAATTGAATTTCAACAGTTGTTTTAAGAATTTTTTAAGAATTGAAAGTAGTCTTATATCATCTTTAAAATTGTTAATTGCAAATCTAAATTAAAATTATTAATTTATTATAAAATTTAATTATATCAAAATAAGCATTTATAATAAATTTGTTTGGTACGGTATTTTTTTAGTGGAATATCAGTTTCAAAAGAAGTTGAAATTCTTATTTTTTTTTTATAATCGAAGTTTAAATTATTTTGAATAGTTTATTAGTAAAATAGTTTTAAAATTCTTGAAACTTAATTGGATATTTTATAATTAAAATGGAAAATTTTAGAATTACAGATTAATACAAGAAACGTAAAGCAAGTTAACAAGCCTTGCTCTTCTTCCTCTCTACGAAAACCCCTCAAAACTTCTATCTTTTTATGTCATGAATTCATCTTTATAGCTTCATCTTCACAGTACCCGAGGCGTCACTTTTGCAGTGTTCGTAGGTTGTTTTTTCAGGTTTGTTTTGTTCTTGCTTCTTGGTTTGGTTTTTTCTTTCTTCTCTATTTTCATATGTGAATCTGATTTCCCGGGTACCTGTTACCGTGAAGTTTGTAGAGTTTATTATTTATTTATTTCCACCTTATATGAGGTTTCCTCTGTCTGTATAGTCAGAAATGCCCTTGAATGATATGAAATAGGCACTTGTTTACTTGTTCATGATGGTTCATATTCTATTAACATTTTCTTATTGCAATATATTTGGTTTTGTCCACAAAGTGTTTGATGTCTGATCTGAATCAAGGAAAAATATATTGCCCACAAAATGTGATTGTCACTTTCCTAGAAACAAATTTGTTTTGGTCCAGTATCCACAAATTGATGCTTGCTTGTAGCATTGAGGGCATTGGTACCCATATATACCCGGTACATGCATGGATTATGGATCCAATCTAATGTTCAATATGCCAAAACAGTTTAACATCAGCTAAAAAAAGAAAAATCCATAAATAGAGTTGCCGTACACACTACTTTAGAAAGAAACCAAAACAGTACTATCTAGTTAAAAAGATAATTTCATAGATTCTGAGGAGCGACTAATCTACACTTTTGGTTGACAAAATCATTAATTAAAACCACTAAAACTGCAACCTATATGTATAACATAAATATATTCCAGATTGCATACAATTAAAAAGATGGTCATCCCCAAATTAATCTATTAGCAGCTTTTTGCTTATTCTTATTTCCTAATTATAATCCGCCCATGACTATCTCAGGGCTTCTGTTGCCATTAATAAATCTGCAATGCTATGAAGGTAGCGTGAGCGTCTTACTCAAATATGATGGTATTTACTTGTTGATTCTGTATTTTTAGGAATAGTAAAAAGACATGATGATGTGGTGTTAAAATTTATCCACCAAAATATGTTAGTAAATAATACATCCTTTGATTTTTAGAAGAGATAAGCATTACTGTAACAAATCTTTAGATATCTGTAGCGAACTAATGATACTATTATTGAGGCACAACTACAGGCAAAACAAGTTCAGCCCAGCCCAAGACTGCAATTGAAAATTATTTGCAGTCAATGGGTCAATTGCTCATTTTGTCATGCTCACAATGAATCTTTTGACCTCAATGAATATGTCTTGTTTCGTCAATTCCTCCTTGTCTTTTACGCCTGGTCTGTGTGTTTTCTACTTGGCTTGCTTCGTTTCCTGGATATATATAGTGAAATAAGAGTGCAACTGTGTAAGAATAGGATATTAGGGTGGTGTCATGCCCGTGAGTCATAGGATTATGTATTAACATAATATTGAACTTGTAATTGAGTAGTGAAGCTTAGTTGATCAATACTTTCATTTTGCTTTATGAAGCTTCCTCTAGAGGGCGAGCCCTGTCACACTGGTAAAGTTGTATCTTGGTGATTTGTTGGTCATGGGTTCGAATCCGGAAACAGCCTCTTTGCATATGCAAGGGTAAGGCTGCGTACAATATCTCTCTCCCTTACCTGCGCATAGCATGGAGCCTCCGGGCAATGGGGTACGTAGTTTTTTTAAGCTTCCTCTGCATTTATCCAAAAGGGATCTTGGACTGTCAAATATTTAATTTGATGTCCAATGTTGTAACAATCTTGTGCCTTTGACTAGTAGAAAAACTAGTCTTGTGAAACAAAAGCCAGCTTTGAAGTGGTTTCTAGATTTATAATTAGATTTGGATAAGAATATAGATTTATAATTGAATTTTTTTTTTTTTGATAAGCAGATTTATAATTGCATTTGACTGAAAACTAGTTTGGTAAAAACCAAACAGGTTTTGGAAAAAAAAAATTGAATTGATTTTGAAATCCAATTCATATAGTTGGCTTATTATTGGATTTGGTTTGATTTTATGCCAAACCTATCCATATCCCTACTTTTCTCTTCGAGGTTGTTGTTGGAGCAAAAAATTGGTCTTTTCGTTTTGTTGAAAGCTACAAATAAAGTCACTTATCATTAACTCAATTTCAGGTTCAATAATTTACTCATTCACAGAAGAAAAATCCAAGCTTGTGGATTAGAAGGGGTTCATTTTGCCCATTCTCAAGCTACGGTATGTTAGTATATGTCTATCTTGTTTCTTCCCATCAAACTTGTTGTCTGGTTCTAAAGGGAAATAGAGAAGTGAAATTTTTTGTGTATTTTGTTGTTTAGTTTTTCTGTGCATAACATAAGGGGAATTATAAAATCTTCCTTTTGATTTTTATCTATTATCTCATGAGATTTATTTGTAGAATTATGGATTGGGTTCTTTGCAGGTATACAATTTTTTAAGAGCATGTTTCTAATTTATTGTTAGCCAACTTAGATTGATTTATTTTCATTGACTGTTATGTGATTTTTACAATACCCAGAAGTTTAGCTTGTGCTTCTTTGCCTTGTGGTCCCGAGCTTGCTTGCACTGTCATTTCCATTTGGGCATGGCTCTGTTTGTTGGGGGAGTCATAGGTTCAAGACAGAGACATAATAGTAATTTTTTTAATGTATGTATCAAATGGAAAATAATAAAAAAAAAAGAGGAGAGTATTAATTGAGGATGTCGTCTTGGAAGTGAGCTTAATCTGCTATCTGTGAATGGTCTTTGTACAATGAATTTTCTGGAACATTCCCTTTTTCTGCAAAACTTTAGCTGAATTGTTTATGCAGGCTGCTAAGCTTCTTGCAAACTTAATTGTGATCGGTGGAGGAATAACAACAAGAGCATTTGTTCAAGCATATCGTCAAGCACTTTCTAGTAAGCTTTTTAAATGTGACTATGGATAGATTTGTGATTTGTATGACAAGCATAAAATTGCATTATAATTTACTATTCAATTCTGTGATGTATAGGTGTTGGATTTAATTATTGTTTGTTTTTGTAAACATATACCATATGAAAATGTTGGTTAAATTAATGTCCAATACCAAAACAATTTTATACTTAATTTACAGTTCAGCACTTCAGTTTCTACTCTTCTTTTAAGAATTTAATAGCTAAGTATGTTACCTAGAGATTTATGGGAGTCCCACGTCAGAAGTATGAGATTCTAGTGTGAAATTTTTAAGGCTTTGGGATCTCCATTCTCCAACTACAACAACTTGTTTTTGTGGTATGGTTCTCCCAAGGTTCTTATCAGAGATGTATACTTTTTCTTTTCTGCCCAGGTTGGCATAGGATTTCATGGGCTTCCTTGGGCAATAAAGTTGACAAATTTGAATCATTATATGGGAAGCTTTCAGAATGAGATTTTGAGTGCAATTGGTTTTCATATCTATGGTATGTGAAGTCCTATTGTTTGGACAGTGTCAAACAAAATCCTAGTTTCTTGGAGTTGAGTAGTATTTTGGGAGAAGAGCTTATGATAGGTTACATTTTCAGCTTGTAGATCATTATAGTTGGTCTCTAAAATGAAGTCTCCTACAATTAGGTCTGATGGATAGATATATCAGCTTGTGAGGGTTCTATATCTGAACTCAAATAGGCTGACAATATTTTTAGAAGGAAGAAAAAAAAAGTTTGGTGGGATTCTTTAAGAGGAGATTAGTTGTTAATGCGCTGAAGGTCAGGATTCCCTAAAAATGCTAACTAAGGAAGAGGATACTATTTTCAAACACTTTCACAGCATTGCTAGCAGTAAAACTGTAAAATGAAGAGAAGTGTAATTAAAGAGATAGTGTGAAAAGTGATGGCTTTGCTAGAGACCCTAATTTCATTGAAGATAAAATGTTCTAATTTCCTCATGCAGTATTCAAGTACCTGAAATTAATTTCTCATCCTTTTTCTCCTTGCCTAGGCTACATTATAGATATGGAATTTTTATTCATTTTGGGAGAACCATTACATTTGTTAGGCTTTCTTATGTATTCTCATTCTTTTCTTTGTCTTTATCAACTCCCCCCTATGCACCCGGGTCTTATTTTTAACATTACAATCTCCATGGTTAAGATTGCTTTAGAAATATCATTTTGAGATGTTTTTATAAATACTCATTTTAAGGGAACCTCGCAGGTGCTACTGACCTGGATTATTATTAATTACTCTTGTTTCTCTGTTTTGAAAAATCGATGTATTGTGACCTGTCAAATATAGGACCTTTGTCAGACTTCACCTAAAATCTTAAGCTTTTAGGAGAGTCAGTCCTTTTCATGATCATTCACTTAAGTTTATGCTTTTAGGAGATTTGAGCCTTTGGACAGATTTGTTTCTTTTAGCTGTGTATCCTATTTAGTATTTACATATCTATCTCATAATCAAACTACTCAAATCTAGAGTCTTTGGAAGATTAAGGCTCCTTCTTTGTTACTTAATTGATCACCAATTCCATTTTTATTTGGGACCATTCAACACACCCATTTTCAACCCAAAGAGATAAGTCAGATTCAGTGCATCCTAATTCAGTATTTTAGAGCTTTTGATTCCTTAAGAGGTTTATCTAATGGTTAAATATTTTGTTTGAATTATCGGACCGTACGACATAGAAGTAATAGTGGTTTTTCAGACTCCGACCTCACATGATGATTATTTCTCTTGATGTTTATATTTTGAGTTTTCCAAATTCAGAAAGTATTAATTATCCCTTTCTGTATTGTGTGGCTTGGAAACTTCGGAATCAGTTTAGCATTTTGGTGGGAAATAGTGTAAAGCCCTTTGTTTGTAGAGATTTAGGCTTAAGGATGGAATAGAATGGCTCAATATTCTTTCTCGGCTTTATGGGACAAAGTAGTTTCTATTTGTGTGTCAACCTGATTTTATTAGAACATAAGCCATCAACAATCAGATTTAAATGAAATATGAAATTTGTATCCAGTTGGCTTGATGCTAAACTAATTGCGATCTAAAGGAATTTCTGCCAACTAGATACTATTTTATTGAGTCTGATTGTTGGTGGCTTATATTCTATTATGATCATCCTTTTGAGATTGTTCTGAAATTTCCGACTATGTTTTTCTTGTAGGACTCTGCTCATGATTAATGATTAAAACTTTGATGATGTTTTCTTTTATTATTTCTAATGTTATTTTGTTTTCCACAATTGATACATGTTACAGTCTAATGTTTTTACTTGTTTTTGATTCGCTAAAAACAAATTCACTTTTTTGTAATTAAATTAATTTACCATTTTCAAAAAATTTAAATCAAATCCATTTTGACTTAGTTAAGCATTTTTCAAGGCGATGTTCTGGAAATGGGCATGACAACCTGCGAAGATTTGCCATTGCCTTAAACACATCCATATTCATTTGAATTTATGCTACAGTATAACAATAGCAGTATCCCATTATGAATTTTTGCTACCCTCATTGCAAATATCTAGTGAATGTCATGAGGGATTTTAATTTTGTTATAGCCTTTCTCAAAATTTGGATATTGTATGAAGATCTTTCTTTCTACTGTGTTAACACTCAGAACATTCCCCGCTGATGGATAAACATAGTAGTCAATCTTCTTGGTAGTATCCAAACTGATTTTTGATACACTAGACTCCTTCCTTAACATTTATTCTATCACCTGCTTTTGTAGTTTCATGGTGTTACTTATCAACTTGGATCTATCATGGTTAGAAAATTTTTGGATGTTACCATTTTGTTGTTTGAACTTCGAATGTATCCCCCACTAAGGCAGGGAAGTCATTTTTGATGAAAAGGTACGAAGTTATACCTTTTTTTTTTTAATAGAAAATCAATGACTAATAGTCGAATGTTACGATAAAATACATGCTCCTAATACTAAAATTTACTTTCTTGATTTTTCAGTTAACATTATAACTTCATGTTTATATGTTATAATCATGCATAGGTGAACATGACATGCAAATGATGATGGCAGAACGTCGGTGATTGTCGGAAAAAGAAACATGCTAAACGAATATGTATGAAAATGCAATGACTTATGCGAATGCGGTGCATGAATATGATAAATGATGAAGGCGAAAATAATATGCCCATCGCGATCCTATGAAGAAACAGATGATGTGATCAAGGAAACAAGGTGGGGTGAGTATGCTCTGTGTCCCTGATTCAGGAACCAAGTGGAAAAGGGTCTAAAAGTTCACTATTCAGTGACAACTTCCAAGAGTAGTTTCATGTAACCTTGTTGACCTTTAGAGATATCATTCTCTTAAGTAACAACACTGATGCGATAGGGACTACCAGCGACAATGCATCACAAAAAGAGGAAAACTCTAGATGAGGCTTCACTATCATTAAGCGAGTTGGAGACCCAGCATGACCACAAATCGACCTCCCCTCCCTATGGCTTACACAGACCCGGGTATAGGGCCCAACTAAGTGTAAAAAGTGTAGGTGTCGTGTGTGGACGAAACAACTTAAGAATTACCCAATCCCACCTACTAAACAACCAGAAAATTTCCAGGCAGATACAACAAGTATAACACATGTCGTCTACCCTAGGATTCAATGAGACTATTTATTTCTAACTACAAAGGAGTAACAACGTAGCAAATGATATATACAAGCATGAGCAAGATAAAAATTAAAAATGAGATCGAAGCAAAACCACAAAAAGAACAGTAGCGGAGTGAAATGATAACAAACAAGAGCACAACGAAAAGAAAAAAAAAAGTCACGATAAAATTGTACACTCGATCAAATGGCTTAACTCTCTAACCAGTCCCTAGTGGAATCGCCATCTGTTGCAACATAATTGGTCACGACAGGACAACAATAAAAAAGATAAAGCATTTTCCTAAAAAGGAAAACTTAGGGGAGTCGCCACCAACGTTTATTTAAGGAAAACGTTGGAAAAATCAAAAGATAAGGAATGGTCTACGATTTGAGAGAAAAAGAGTTTGGGAGTCATTTATGCAGGGGAAGATGTTAGCATCCCACACGTTCATCATGAAGACAACAACATTTAATTGAGTAAGCTAAGAATAAAGTGACTTTAAAATTATTTATCTTCTCTTAAGAACATGAATTATGTTTGCTGTATTTTGTTAATTCAGAAAAAGAAAGCAACTATTTTTTTTTAGAAAATAGAGGATTTTATATTTATTTTTTTTGTTTTTTAGGTCGACTAGGGGTTTGCCCTCACTCCTATGTATCTCTAAGTGCAATGAAGAAATCAGACTTATGTAGTTCTTTGGTAGAAAACAATTTTTTTGTTGGGTTGATTTTATCTCTTTTTTATTTTATTTTTGAAATATTTGTTTAATTGTGCGAAAAAGAGTCGTTAAGGCGTTGGACCTTGAAACAACGTTGAATTTTAAGAAAAAACGGAGAGAATCGCTTACGGCATTGGACCTTCAAGCGATCTTGAGTAATGTGTAATTTCTATGGAAAAAAGGAGAATTGAGTGATCGTTCATTTGAGTATTTTTAGATTTATTTTAAAAAATATTATGGATTTTTGCAGTAAACTATATGAAGTCAAGCAAATCAGGGACCCAACATGACATTCACAAAATCTATCAACATGTTATTGAAACACCACCAAGTGAGTCAAAGATCCAGCGTGGAGTGTAAGGAACCTAAGCGTCTACTAAAGAAAACTAAAGTTGAATTACAAAAATAAATGAATAATTAACATAACATTACATAATCAAATAGATCAAATAGAAATAGCAAGGGATAGAATAGAAGTGGAAGTACACTTAGTAATTAAGGGTGCATACATGAAGAAAGGGAGAACAACTAGTAGTGCTTATTTAATTTAAAATCGGGCCCAAAAGATAAAGGGGTGTAGATATGAAAATAGAGGTATAAATAGTATTACCTATTTTGTTTCAGAGTGGGCCATGCCCAATAACTAAGGGGTGTGTAGTTATCAATATGAGGATGTACATAGCATTATATATTTTGTTTCAGAGTGAGCCTGATCCAATAGGTAAGGGGGTGTAGGTATGAAAATGGGGATGTGAACAGTAGTGCTTAATTTGTTCAAAACAGTCTAGGCCCAAGTGGTAAGAGTGTGTAGGTGTGAAAAGAAGGGTTTAAAAAGTGACATTTATTTTGTTCAAAATGGACCAGACTCAAAACGTAAATGGTGTAGATGTAACAATAGAGGGTGATATAGTAGAAATAAAGTTTTTTTTGGGCTAGGGTTGCTACTAGGACAGAATGACTCGGCCCAACCCGCAAGTAGCAACAGGGTTAGAAAACCCCTGTTGCCACAGCAGCCAAAACGGCATGGGGGAAGTGGCTATGCTCCTCAATGGAGGAGGCAGGTCCCTAACGCCATCAGCCCAAAGTCGTCTCGGCATGGGCGGGGGCGGGGACGGCACGTGGTGGTGGTGCGGTAAGGATCAAAGAGCCTCAATGGAAGAGCCATGGCCCCCTTAACGCCACCGACACGAGGGATTGGCGGCGCGAGGCTGTCGTGGCGAGGGCGAGGGCGATAGTGGTGGTGTGCGATGGCACGATGAATCAAACGAAAAAAAAAAGAAGAAAGAAGACAAGGAAGGAAGAGAGGAGAGGGAAAGAAAGGGAAGGAATGAGGGGTTACTTGAGAGACCCCTCTCCCTTCCCTAACGGCGATGCTAAATGGTGCTGTTGGATTGGTCAGCCTCGCCCTCTGGGATCCATGCCTTGTCTATGTCATTAATGCACAAACTCCTTCTTTCCTTTTATACTGTTGCTATCTAACCTAATGGGCTCTCAAAGAGTCCATTAGGTCCCTTTGGGGCCTTTTTTTGGCTGTCCTCTTGTTTTTTTTCTTTTTTTTTGGGACCCAGACAGAATTAGGGTATGACAATCTTCATGGGAAGATACAACATGTCATTATAACAAGAGAGGAAATACATAGTTGGATTTGGCTTAAAGATAACTCCGACATTTACTCGACTAAGTCAACTTATGGAGCGCTACAAGCCTTGGAGTCTAAAAGTATACATACAGATATCTTTGCCTAATTTGGAAGTTGAACATCCCACCTAAAGCTACTTTATTTCTATGGAGGGTTATATGGAATAGATTTCCAACTGATGATAATATGAGGGGGAGGAACATTGAGATTCAGAATTGGGACTACTTATGCCTTTTTGTAAGTGCCAGGATGAATCTTTGGACCATCTATTATTCTATTGTAGGATATCGAGGGAGATTTGGAATTTCATATTATCTGTTTTGGATGTTGTGGCCATGTTACCATCTTTTGCAGAGGACCATTTTAGGTAGCTCATTTATCCTTGTGGAGATAGAGTGGTACTTTTGAGGGAGAGGCTATTGTGGTGTGTAACTACTTGGGTTCTATGGTTTTGGAGGAACCTATGCATATTCCATTGGAAATGCTTTAGTAAGGATGAGGTTATCCCAAATATTCTATTCCATTGCCAGTCCAGGATGAACGTATGTGATCCCTTGTTTTCCTTCTCATTTGTGCATGGGTTTCGAACCCAATTGTGTGTTTGAGGGGGATCGTGTGAATGGTGTGGTACAGGGGGTGCTAGTGTTTTTGGGGTAGTGGAACGAGAATTGAGGTATGATGCATTGGACCTATTGAAGAAATTATATCCACCTGTTGTTTAGATAATGGGTGGTGGAAAGTGATATTGGTAGCATTAAACACAAATGTAGTGGGTTGTTATGGTGGAACCTAGTATTGTATCCAGAATATAGTTATTAAAAGAACTATGTTTTTCAGTTGGTGTGGGCAATTAGGGGACAATGGGAGATATAATATAAAAGAATTATATTGTATGGTTATTTAATATTTTCATGTTCTCATGTATAATATAGTGTAACCATAGGTGGGGATTATATACTGGTAATATTGATGTTCTTGGTCACTATAAGAGTACATCTTATACTCTTGGAGTGGCTTATTTTTCTACTATTGAATATATATATTTAGTTTGCCTAGTGTTCTTACCAAAATCTGGAGTGCTCTCCAAATGTTCTTACCAAAATCTAAAGTGTTCTCCAAACCGATCTATAAGTCTCCTTCTTGGTATGCCGAGCTCTTTTGGGTGATGGTAGGTACCTGTAAAAGAGACTCTACAGCTTAAGTTAGGAAGTGAATTATTAGTGCTAATGTGTAATCGGAAGATATCTTTATCGACAATGCCCCTTTATA
This sequence comes from Glycine latifolia, assembly GCA_013407115.1. Classification (NCBI taxonomy): domain Eukaryota; kingdom Viridiplantae; phylum Streptophyta; class Magnoliopsida; order Fabales; family Fabaceae; genus Glycine; species Glycine latifolia. The sequence goes on along the minus strand of CM023944.1, from coordinate 28,208,053 downwards.
ATAGTATATTTCATCAGTTAATGGGATAGATGGTTACCTACTTAGTGAGTGGATAGGCAGTTAAGTGGTGGTTATGATCCACTAATATCTCAAATATCCTGGTCGGTACACAAGCCCCCCAAGTCATGAGTACAGTTTGTGCAAGGTGGCTTGATAAGAAAGTCGATCAAGTTTTTTGTATGATCGATCAAGATGTTACATAACCCCACAAGTCATGAGTGTTGTAAGTAAGTATAGTTGAAGTGCCTTGATGAAAAAGTGAGGCCAAAAAGCCAATGTAAATAACACAAGGCTGAGAAGCCGATGGAAGTAATATAAGGTTACAAATCTGATGTAAGGGACTAAAAAGCTGATGTAGGTAGTGTAAGCAATAAAGTTTCTGATGTGAAAATGGATATTAGCGTAATAAATGTGTACCAACTTAAACAATTATGCCGGTTAGAGAGGCATGTAATCATGTGATAAATGTATCAATTTCAACATGTAAGTGTGATAAAATGGTAAATGAAATTGGCTAAGTTGTAAAGCTAACCTTGTTTCTTTTGTTTCTATGCAACTAATTTGGCCAATGTATTGATTGTACTCAATTCTTTTTTATACCAACACTAGCTGGTTGTTTAGGATTTGTTTGGAACCTATACTGGTGTGTAGGGTTTTTGGGACTTACATTGGTTGTGTAGGGTTTGAAATGAGACTGATGTGTTGCTTGCACTTGGTATTAAGGAAAACACATTGGTTGCGAATGGCATAAAGATAATAGTCAAAATTGTTAGAAAGTAGGATGTGATAAAGCATTACAAAATTGTAGGGATAGATACGTAGTAAGATATTGAGTTTCATCTACAATAACAAGTGTATGGGTTAATAAAAAAGAAAAAAGAAAACTGTCAAGTAACATGAGGATTTGGCTAAGTATGAGTCTGATGTGATTGCCAAGGTCAAGGAAAATGAAGATTTAAACTAGAGGCTGGTGGAAGCCAAGAAAAAGGTTGTTGCCAAAAAGTTGGCTAGTGACTTTGCTCTTCAATTAGGAGTGAGCAAGAAAGAAGTAAAGTTGTAGAGAGTGAGAAGAAGATCAGTGAAGATAGAACTTCCGAGTTGAAACAAAGTGTTGGACGAGAGCATTTCGACTAAGGATAACTCGGATGTTGAACTACCTAAGGCTAAGAAACATATTATTATTGATCATCGGGAAGGTTTCTAGAAGGTTACATATACGTCAAGCACATGTGTTAGCTCTTGGAGTTGACATAGATTTATTTAATGTAGACAAGGATGTGAAAAACGGTGAGCTTGTTAGGGAGTCACAAATGTTTGAGGAAGAAAAGAGGATGATAATGAAGTGAATTCCAACGCTCTTCCTTTGAGCACTTTTGTGTAAATCCGATTTTGTTATGTACAAATTGATCTAACTTTGAATAAATACTCAATTTCATTTGTGCAATGTTTTGATCAACTAGCATTGGTTTTATATTGGCAGGTATTAAATATCAGTTTCAAAATAATAATAAAAATGAATTGGTATCAACTTCAATATATATATATATATATATATATATAAATTTAATTTCAATGATCCTTTTAAATATGGAATGCTTAGACTCAACCTTTGACAAATGTGATAGTTCGGACTCGGCCTTTAAGAAATATGAATGCTCAAACTTGGCCTTTGAGAAATGTGAGGCTTGGACTCGACCTTTGAGAAACATGAAGGCTCAAAATCGACCTTTGAGAAATGTAATGACTCGGACTTGGTTTTTAAGAAACATGAAGGCTTAAACTCGGCCTTTAAAAAATATGAAGGCTTGGACTCGGCCTTCGAGAATCGTGAGGCTCAGGCTCAGCCTTTGAGAAACATGAAGGCTCAAACTAGACCTTTCAGAAATGTAATGACTTGGACTCAACCTTTAAGATGTTAGAGTTCAACTTTATTCGTGCACCTTCCCTATTACTTCCTTAACTCTTTCAAGTTAATTTTGTTTTGTTTGGAATTGAAGACAGATGACAGTGTATGGATAAATAAAAAATATAGTATTGCTTGAATAAGTCAAAAGTGTAAACCAGGAAACATTTCACCAGTATGTCCCTCCAATATCAGGAAAAATTAAAATGTAAGCTTGCCTAGCTCCACCATTATGTCCCTCCAACATACAACCAAGTAAGATCAATAGACTAGATATTCACAAATTTAAATATGTAATGAATTATCCAATAACATGGTTACAATAATATAGTATGGTATCATGATAGGATGATGTAATCATTACATCGAAATATTAAATATTTCCTCCCAAAATAACATATATCCGATACATCACATTAATTGTATAAGGGACTTTTCTTAGTCATTTACAATAAGATATAGCTTTTCAATAGATAGTGTTTGAAAGTTGGAGTATCCTTGTCAACTAATTCATAATTTGTCTATGTTCCATAGTATAACAAAATCAATTCTCAATAAGATAAGAGATTAGGAATTCATATAACCTTGTGGAACGTTATTGTCAAGATAGAAGACCAGATCTTTAGGAAATTCCGCAATGATGTCAGTCAATCACATTGTTGTTATAAGGAAATAGCAGCGCACCTTTTAATCTTGTACCTTTCATGTCACAGTTAAGGTCGCACCCCATACAACAAGCATGTTGTGCTGAAGTTAATTGATCACATTAACAAAAATACAAACTCAACAAGCTGTAAAAGACTCAGTCACCCTCCTTCAAGCAAGCATCTTTTCGTGCAACAATTGAATGTCATAGGAGAATCAATAAAGAATCATCAATTTGTGTATAAAATGAAATTAAGCTCATTTCCCCTGTGTTGCTTTCATCTCCATATATAAAGGACATGTTGCATAAGGCTTTCATAAGTGTTTGTCATCAACTACAATCGTTGGCACTAGCCAGCTGGATAGTGGGATCAGTGCCCGAATTTGTTGTTGTGTGTTTGTTTTAATTTGTGTAAAGAACATCTAGATCTCTAGTCTTTGTTCATGAGAAACCACTGTTATTTTAGTAAAAATAAAAAATTGATCATGTTCAAATAGCACATCATGTCAATATATGAATAAAATATAATTGATCTAACGTATTTATATACATATATATAATTTTTTTTTTCATGCCAGATGTTGAACTATATTTCATGGTGAAGACATGAGACCTAATAGTAAAACTAGGGATCACAACCAATATGCATATGTGCATTAGAGAATTAGGCAATATAGTAAATAAAGTGAGAGATAGAATCATGATGGATAAGCATGAACTGATAAAGATTCTTCAATCTCAAGATAGTGTGATTATTTCAGTGAAAGGGGCTTATATTCTCTGAAAATATTCTCTAAAAAGGTCTTCTTCACTCGAGTACTTTAGTAGATACTTCAACACTGCTGGGTTAGGTGACATAGAAACTTCAACGAGTCAATTCTGTTAATTATCTGCTTTTAGGACTGCAACGTGTTTTTATTTTTTATCTTTTAGTGTTTCAGTTATTATTCTAGTCAATAAGTGGTTCCTACATTTTAGGATTAAGTTAGGTTGTTATCCAATGTTGCTGAAATCTTGGTAACAAATAATTTTTCTGTTTCATTTGAATATTATAAATGTAATTGTTGCTGATGAATAAAACTACCCTTCTTCAATTATATTTTCAACGTATCTACTCTTGCTCTTCTATTTTTCTATTGTTTTGCTCTGCCATAAAACTAACAAATTGGTATCAAGAGCTTATTTCTTATGGGACCTGTAAAAATGGAAGCTGAAGCAAGTTTTTCACAAGTTGCTCCTCCTGTCTTTGATGGAGAAAACTATGATCTTTGGGCAGTAAGAATGGAGTCTTACCTGGAGGCTTTAGATCTTTGGGAAGCTGTGGAAGAGGATTATGAAGTTCCTCCACTGCCGGACAATCCTACCATGGTCCAGATAAAAATTCACAAGGAAAGAAAAACCAAGAAGGCAAAGGCAAAAACATGTCTCTTTGCTGGCGTTTCATCAACAGTCTTCACAAGGATCTTGACTCTAAAATCAGCAAAGGAAATTTGGGATTATCTAAAGGAAGAATATGAAGGAGATGAAAGGATACGAAGCATGCAAGTGCTTAATTTGATGAGGGAATTTGAGTTACAGAAAATGAAAGAGTCTGAGACAATCAAAGAATACTTAGACAGATTGCTTGGCATTGCTAATAAGGTAAGATTATTGGGCATTGCATTTGTTGATTCCAGAATCGTTGAAAAAATTCTGGTTACAGTGCCTAAGAGATATGAAGCATCAATAACCACCTTGGAGAACACAAAGGATCTGTCCAAAATCACTTTGGCAGGAGTGTTACATGCCTTGCAGGCCCAGGAGCAACGAAGACTTATGAGACAAGATCATGTGATTGATGGTGCTTTACCAGCCAAGCATCATGAAGTTGGAAGTACTGCAAACAATCAAAGCAATGGCAAGGGTAAAAAGAAAAATTACCCACCTTGTCACCACTGCGGCAAAATGGGTCACCCGCCATTCAGATGTTGGAGAAGACCAGATGCAAAGTGCAGCAACTGCAATCAGCTTGGACATGAAGCTGTCATCTGCAAAAGCAAAATCCAACAGCATGAAGTCAATGCCCAGGTCGTTGAGCAAGACGAAGAAGATCAAATGTTTGTGGCAACATGTTTTTCAACTAGGAGTAGTTCAGAATGCTGGTTGATTGACAGTGGTTGTACAAACCACATGACATATGACAGAACTCTCTTCAAGGATTTAAAGCCTACCAAAGTCTCAAAGGTCAGAATTGGGAATGGTGGCTATATTTCTGCAAAAGGAAAAGGAATCGTCTTTTTTTCAACGAGTTCAGGTACAAAGGCAATCTCAGATGTTCTTGATGTACCCGAGATTGACCAAAATCTGCTTAGTGTAGGTCAGTTGATAGAGAAAGGATTTAAAGTATCCTTTGAAAATCAGCGCTGCCTTATCTATGATATTACTGGTCGGGAGATTCTAGGGTTAAAATGAGAGGTAAAAGCTTTTCATTTGATCCAATCGAGGAGGAACAAGCAACCTACCTCACTCAAGTCAGTCCCACAGAACTCTGGCACAAGAGACTTGGTCATTGTCATATTCCAAGAATGCTGAACATGAAAGATATGACAAGAGGTCTGCCAGTACTTTCTGAACATTTGCCAAATTGCAATGCTTGTCAGTTTGGTAAACAAAACAGAGTGCCATTTCCAAAATCAGCCTAGAGAGCCTCTCAAAAGCTGCAACTAATTCATACTGATGTGGCAGGACCTCAAAGAACACCATCATTACAAGGTAGTCTTTACTTTATTCTTTTCATAGATGATTATACAAGAATGTGCTGGATTTTTTTCTTGAAATTCAAGCATGAAGTAGCTGGAGTATTTATGAAATTCAAGAAGATGGTAGAAACTCAAAGTGGTTGTAAGATTCAATGTATAAGATCTGATAATGGGAAGGAGTATACCTCAGCACAATTTGATTTATTTTGTGAAGAAGCTGGCATTCAACATCAACTCACAGCTCCATACACTCCAGAGCAAAATGGAGTTAGTGAAAGGAGAAATAGATCGGTAATGGAGATGGCCAGATGTATGCTGCATGAGAAGGGTTTGCCAAAACAATTTTGGGCAGAAGCAACCAACACAACAGTCTTTCTTCAAAATCGACTTCCAACCAAGGCCTTGAAAGATAAAACTCCTTTTGAGGTTTGGTATGGATATAAGCCTTCACTAACCTTCTTTAAAGTGTTTGGTTGTGTTTGTTTTGTACATGTTCCAAAAGTTAAACGTGACAAACTTGACAAGAAGGCAATTCCGGGCATTTTTGTGGGCTATGGTTTAGTTTCAAAAGCCTATAAAGTGTATCATCCTCAAACCGGAAAGATGACTATCACTAGAGATGTGCATTTCAATGAAGATCAGCAATGGGATTGGAAGAATCAACAAAAGGCAATTGGATCCTTCAACACCAGTGAAGATAATTATCCCGAAAAGCAAACAACAGAGTTGTGTCATAGTGAACTAGAAGATGACCCTTCAATTCGAGGCACAAGGTTGCTGTCAGACATCTATCAAAGATGTAATGTAGCAATATGTGAACCTGCTAGCTGTGAGGAAGCACTAAAAGACCCAAAATGGAAGGATGCAATGGAGGAGGAGATGTCAATGATTCAGAAAAATAAAACATGGGAGTTGGTTGACAAACCTAAAGATAGAAAACTCATTGAAGTTAAATGGATTTTCAGGACAAAGCTTAATGCAGATTGCTCAGTCAACAAATACAAGGCCAGGCTTGTAGTTAAAGGGTATGCACAAATTTTTGGTGTTGATTATTCTGACACTTTTGCTCCCGTGTTCAGATTAGATACAATCAGATTGGTGTTGTTGGTTTTTGCTCAAAAGGGCTGGAAAGTATTCCAATGAGATGTCAAGTCAGCTTTTCTAAATGGAGTTTTACAGGAAGAAATATATGTGGAGCAACCAGAGGGATTTGTAAAGGAAGGTGAAGAAGATAAAGTCTATATACTCAAAAAGGCCCTCTATGGCCTAAAACAAGCACCAAGGGCCTGGTACAGCAGGATAAATGATCACCTATTGAGCATAGGCTTTGTAAAAAGCTTATCTGAGTCCACTCTTTATGTGAAACATAAGGGAAATAATTTTCTCATAGTTTCCCTCTATGTTGATGATCTATTAGTGACTGGAGATGATATAAGACTGGTTGAGGAGTTCAAACAAGATATGATGCAAGCTTTTGAAATGATAGATCTTGGTCTTATGACTTATTTTCTAGGAATTGAGATCAAACAAAGTGAGAATGATTTGTTCATCTGCCAGAAAAAATATGCAAAGGAAATATTGAAGAAATTTTTAATGGAGGAGTGCAAAGCAGTTAGCACACCAATGAATCAAAAGGAGAAGCTGAGCAAAGAAGATGGTGCTGAAAAAGTTGATGAAGGATATTATAGGAGCTTGATTGGTTGTTTAATGTATCTCACTGCAACAAGGCCAGACATTCTATTTGCTGTAAGTCTTCTATCTCGATTTATGCATTGTGCTAGTGAAATGCATTTAAGAGCAGCAAAAAGAGTACTGAGGTATATTAAAGGCACGACTGATTATGGTGTCAAATTTGAGAGATGTCAAGAATTTAAGTTGTATGGATTTTCTGATAGTGACTAGGCTGGATCCATTGATGACATGAAGAGTACTTCAGGATATTGTTTCAGTCTAGGTTTAGGAATTTTCTCATGGTGCACAAAGAAGCAGGAAACTGTAGCACAATCCACTGCAGAAGCTGAATTCATAGCAGCCACTGCTGCTGTAAATCAAGTTTTGTGGTTAAAAAAAGTTCTATGTGATTTACGTATGTAGTAGAATTATAACTCAGAAATTTTCATTGACAACCAGGTAGCAATAGCAATTTCAAAGAACCTAGTGTGTCATGGAAAGACTAAACATTTTAACATCAAGCTCTACTTCTTAAGAGAGATGCAACAAAATGGAGAAGTGTCCTTAGTCTATTGCAAGTCAGAAGATCAATTAGCAGATTTGTTTACAAAGCCACTTCCTGATAGCAAGTTTGAGTTTTTAAGGCAGAAGATTGGAGTTTGCAGATCCTAAAGCAAGGAGGAGTGTTAATTATCTGCTTTTAGGACTGCAACGTGTTTTTATTTTTTATCTTTTAGTGTTTCAGTTATTATTCTAGTCAATAAGTGGTTCCTACATTTTAGGATTAAGTTAGGTTGTTATCCAATGTTGCTGAAATTTTGGTAACAAATAATTTTTCTGTTTCATTTGAATATTATAAATGTAATTGTTGCTGATGAATAAAATTACCCTTCTTCAATTATATTTTCAACATATCTACTCCTGCTCTTCTATTTTTTCTATTGTTTTGCTCTGCCATAAAACTAACAAATTCCATCTCTAACATCATAAGGAAGACAGTTCTTCAACTGCAGTTGACAGGAAAAGGTTTCGGGATAGAAATAGAGTGGTATTTTACAAAATGTTTTCTTTATCAATATTGTATCAGACAAAAAAAAGCATATACAGGTCCTCTAGATTTCTAGTATTCATCTTTCTATATCAGTTACCTGTATGAATATTTAGTAACATATCCATATCAATAAATCATGCCTTTGCTCAATAGGGATAAACCATGTCTCTGTTCATGAGAAAATCACTGTTCATGTGTTCAAATAACAAATCATGTTAGCATATAAGGAAATCCTAATTGTTCTAAACTTTTAATAATACTTTTCACATGAAAACTCACGGTAAAACTAGGGATCACAAGCCAATATGCATATTATAAATCTAAGATAAACTTAGATATGAAGTTCACTGTAAGTGCTAGAAATAATTACTAGTTAGTTGAAGTCCACAAAGTATAGTCGGTGTATACTGCCAAGAAATAGGGTATTTATAAGCAAGCACTTCCGGGTGTGAAGTAAAGCCAACCTTTCAATGAAATCGACTATATCACCCTCTACTTTCACAAATTATCATGTTCTAATTAGTCTGTCATAACATCATTCTAGTAGATATGGTAGCATCTTATAAAAAAAAGTTTCGAAGCTATCTTTGTGCCTTCAGCATCTATAAGATATTGAAAGTGGAGTATTCCTTAGTATAATGATCAAAATTAAAGCTATCCAATAATATTTGAAAGTCATTGTAGCGATAAAATATAGGTACCTTCTCTGCGTAGTGGTATATTTGATCAAATAAGTCTACCTTTTCTATGTAATGGTGGGTTTTTCCATCTCACAGCTAACTCATATAATACGTACTTGGGGTGTTGGTCACTCAAAGTAGACGAAGCAAGTCCGAGAAATTTTTTCCAGCATCTTCACCCATGTCCTGCGCAGAGTAGTTGTCTTACTTTCTCGATTACCTTAATAGCTACCAATTCTAAAATCTTGTTATCCAATTCTTATGCCATTAGAACGCCCAAGTTCTCTCTTGCTGTCGGACACGAGCTCCCCTCCGAGGTTGGATGCAAGTTGTAAGTCAGTGACAAGTTGGCCTGAAAAGGTGGTGATAAAATCACACTGCATTTTTGCATAATAAGTAAATGACTAGAATTAGCTCTAGTATCTTCCAGCTTGAGATTTGAAGAAATATTCATTTTTTTTTATATAATTCAACACTTGTTATAAAAGTGACAAATACTATCTTGTAACATCTCGGTCACTATATATTCTAATGTGATATATCATGTCATGTTTATAACTAATAATAACCTATAAAAGACATATCATGAACGAGATTGACAAATATGGTCCAGTAAGTACAGACATGCTTTTATATACTATTTTATTTGAAGGATAATATTATTTAAGATTCTATATTGCCCAATGGCCAGATATGAAAGATGAAAAATAATGTCAAGGTATTATTCCGACTATGGCATGAACATCTAATGTGGCATATGGTTTGACCATATGAACCATGATTGAGGTGCGAGTGGTTTTTGAATGTAACCCGTTTTATCCCATAAATGCGGTTTTGCACGTAAGGCGTTTCATCACATAAATGTGGTTTGGTACATAAACTGTTTCATCCCATAAACTCCGTGTCTTTAGCTTTATGAGATTGATGCATGCCACAGGAAATCCCGCAATGGAATATTATCCGCAATGAGATATTATATATGATAATAAGATTGGGACAATAATTAGAAATGGTACCATATTAATATGATCATAAGCTTGAGATATTAGAAAGTTGTACCTTCTGTTGGGAATGGGTGCGCTTCTCTCTTTCCTCAAACAACAAACAAGGAGTTTCACAGACTTAACCCTCTCTAACAATCAAACAGTAATATGCGGAAACGTGAATAATCAAAAGCGAGAAAGAGCAGGAGAGAAAAACACAAACACAAATGACTTTACGTGGAAAAAAACCTGTAACAGGAAAATCCACGGGATCTTGTCCAGAAACAATCCACTATATCAATAATGGTTACAAACTCTCCACAGCCTAAAGCTGGAGATAAGTTCAACCTCACCAACAATGGAGGGAACTCTCTCTCTCTAAAAGGGTTGCTCACTCAACCTCTCAGAGACTCTCACAGGAAGCTCACTCTTCTCTATGCTCTAAAATTGTCTGCAACTCAGTCTGGGGTCAGGGTCACCATCCTTCATCTATAAATACTGTATTTATAGAGAGGAATTAGGTTTAGGGATTTCACCACCCTAAAGCCAATGGGCCGAGCTCAACTCCCACGGGAATTGGGCCCAAGTCAAACTTTCCCCTTTCCAACACCTGGGGATTTGGGTCAAGCATTAAATGGAAACTTATCCAACAAATCTCCCTCTTCCGTTTCAATGCGTCACAATTGGCAACCCGGCATCATCCGGTCTTCCACTAAGGTCTGGGGTCTTCACTCTACAACCCGGCCTTCACACCTTGGCTTCATCATGCCGAGTTCCTGAGCCTGGCTCCTTCACAGCAATCTTCAAACTTCATTGCTGGCACCGGCTTCATCATCATGTCAGACCAATTCTGACTTGTGTGCACCTTCCCAAGTGTGAGCTTTCCACCCTCTAGCGCATCTCGGATCCAGTGATACCTCACATCAATGTGCTTGGTGCGGGACTGATACGTCGAGTTCCTTGCCAAGTGAATGACACTCCGATTGTTACACTTCAGCTCATACTTGTCCTGATCATGACCAAGCTCCTGGAGAAAACACGTCATCCACAACAATTCTTTGCACGCCTCGGTAGCAGCTATGTACTCGGCCTCAGCAGTCGATAGTGCTACACACTTCTGCAGTCTTGACTGGCACGAGATTTCCCGTCCAGCAAGGGTCATCAAATATCCCGTCGTCGACTTCCTCGAGTCGGAATCTCCCCCTAAATCATCATCCGAGTAGCCTTGCAACCTGGCCTCACCTTCTCCAAATCGAAGACACAACTTGGTTGTACCTCGGAGGTATCTGAAGATCCACTTCACTGCTTCCCAGTGCTCTCTGCCGGGGTTCGAAAGATACCGGCTTACCACTCCAACTACATACACCAGGTTGGGTCTGGTGCAAACCATTGCATACATCAAGCTTCCGACTGCAGATTGGTATGAGATCTTCTTCATCTCCTCTCTGTCTTCATCTGATCTCGGATATTGCCTCTCATTCAGCTTCAAATGTTCGACCAAGGGGGTGCTTACTATCTTGGCTTTGTCCATGTTGAACCTCTTCAAGATCTTCTCAACATATTTCTCCTGACTCAGCCACAGTAGCTTTTTCTTTCTATCCCGAATGATCTTCATCCCAAGGATCTGCTTTGCTGGACCGAGGTCCTTCATCGCGAAGGACGATCTCAACGCCTCCTTCAAGGCGGAAATCTTCACCTTGTCTTACCCTACTATCAGCATGTCATCCACGTATAGTAGCAAGATCAAGAAGTCACCGGTCTCATACCTCTTCACAAAAACACAGTGGTCGACATTCGTCTTCATGAACCTATGGTCTGTCATGAAGGAATCAAACTTCCTGTACCACTGTTGAGGTGCTTGCTTCAAGCCATAGAGACTCTTCTTTAGTCGGCATACCATGCCTTCACATCCTGGAGCCTCAAACCCTTCAGGTTGCTCCATGAAGATCTCTTCCTCCAGCTCACCGTGAAGAAATGCCGTTTTCACATCCATCTGTTCTACATCTAGATCCATAGTAGCTACCATTGCTAAAATAGTCTGGACTGAGGTCATCTTCACAACAGGAGAGAATATCTCATCAAAGTCGATCCCCTTCTTCTGGTTGCAGCCTTTCACTACAATCCGGGCTTTGTATCTCGGCCTCTTGCCGTTCTCCTCCTGCTTGATCTTATACACCCACTTGTTCTTTAGAGCTCGCCTTCCCTTAGGTAGCTCGGTCAGCTCATACGTCTGATTCTCATGCAAGGATCTCATCTCATCCTGCATGGCCTTCTCCCATTCACCACTTTCTGGGCTCTCCACCGCCTCATCATAACTCTGGGGTTCACCCTCCTTAGCAATTATGGTATATTCATCAAGTGGATACCTTGTAGAAGGTCTTCTTTCTCTAGTGGGGTATCTCGGCTGTTCTTCTTCTTCACCATCAGAACCCGGTTCTTCACTTTCATCCTGGATCCCGGTATCATCGGCTTCTTGCTGGTCATCATCTTCAACATCGCTTCCAGCGATTTCTCCACTAGTTTCTCCCCCTGCTTCAACATGCACATGAGGGACGGGTTCTTCACTTCGGATAGTAACCCGGACTTGGGGCTTCGAGATGTCATGGATGATCTCATCCTTATGGAAGACTACATCTCAGCTTCTCACAATCCTCTTGTTGATTGGATCCAACAGTCTGAAACCAAACTCGGTTTTCGGCGAACCGAGGTATATGCACTCATTCGTCTTAGCATCCAGCTTTTCCCTTTCATCTTTAGGGACATGCACGAAGGCTCGGCATCCAAACACCCTCAGGTGATCATAGGTCGCTCTTCGACCCGTCCAGATTTCTTTTGGAATCTCTCCATTCAGCGGTCGTGATGGTGAAAGATTTATGAAATCGACCGCGATTCTCACTGCCTCTCCCCAATATCCTTTCGGCAATCCTGCATTGGATAGCATACTCCGAACCTTCTCTTCAATAGTTCGGTTCATCCTCTCAGCTAGCCCATTCAGCTGACGTGTCTTGGGGGGCGTCTTCTCAAGTCTGATCCCGGCTTCTCTACAGTAAGCTTCAAAGGGACCCCTGTACTCACCACCATTATCTGATCTGAGCACCTTCAATCTTTTTCTAGTCTCCCTTTCCACCATGGCGTGGAACTCCTTAAAAGATTGGAGAACCTGGTCCTTAGTCTTCATAAGGTAAACCCACACTCTGCGGGAGTGGTCATCAATGAAAGAGACAAAATACTGCGCTCCTCCAAGCGATCTCTCCGACATGGAGCAAACGTCAGTATGGACGAGGTCAAGTATGCACCTCCGTCTCTTGGGTTGATCCGGTCTCATAAATGAAACCCGGTGCTGCTTTCTAGCTAGGCAGTGCGAGCAACTCTCCAGCACTTGACCTTTCAACCCGGTCAATAGCTCTTTCTTCTCCAAAATTTCGAGTCCCTTCTCGCTCATGTGGCCAAGACGCTTGTGCCACAGCTCCAGACTTGAACCATCAAACACCGTGTTGGCTTCAGCGCCAATCATTCTTCCTTGCATCACATACAATGAGCCTTCCTTCTTTCCTCTAGCCATCACCAAACTGCTTTTGGCTAGCTTCCATCTACAGCCCTCAAAGCTGTTCACTAATCCGGCGTCATCAAGTTTTCCCACTGAGATTAGGTTCAACCACATGTCAGGTACGTGCCTCAAGTCCTTGAGCATGATCCGACACCCTACTTCCGAGGTTAGGGTTACATTGCCGATACCAACAATCTTGCTGGTTACGTGATTCCCCATCTTCACAGCTCCAAAATCTCCACTCCGGTAGGAGGAGAAAAACCTTTTGTGAGGGGTTACATGGAAAGAAGCGCCTGAATCCACTATACAGGTACAATCATCGAAGGCAATATTCACGGAATTATCCTCTCTCAGGAGGAATACCTCTGCATTGGCACTGGCAACCACCGCCGTAGTGCTCTTCTTCTGCATGCTCTGGTCTGACTTCACAGAGCCATTCTGCTCATCTTTTTGCAGAATCCAGCAGTCAGACTTCTTGTGTCCGAGCTTCCCGCAGTAGAAGCACTTCAGTTCACTCTCCGGTCTTGACCGATCTTGGGCTCGATCTCGTCTCTCACGACCCCGGCTCTTGCTTCGAACCCGGTAGTTTGACTTACTCCTTTCAGCTACGTTGGCATCAAACGTGCTGGTTACACCCTGTTCTCTTCTCCTGGCTTCTTCATTTAGGAGGCTGTCTGTCACGACATCCATCTCCAGTTTCCCTTCAGGAGCCGAGTTGCTCAACGTCACTACCAGAGTATCCCAGCTCTCCGGCAATGAACTCAGCAACAACAATGCTTGCATCTTATTATCAATTCTCATCTCGGCCTTGGACAACTGGTTCACAATACCTTTGTATGTGTTGAGGTGCTCAATCATGCTCATCCCGTCCAGGTACTCCAGCTTCACAAGTCGGCAGACAAGGAGTGCCTTGTTTCTAGGAGTTTTCTTCTGAATCATGGACTCCAACTTGTTCCACAACTCGTACGCATTTGTGAACTCGGACACATGCTCAAAAAGAGACTTGTCAATATACTTCCTGATCGTGGCCACCGCCTTGTGACTCAGGATCTCCCATTCCTTGTCGATCTTTCCTGCCGGTCTCTCATCAAGGACAATGGGCTCATGCAAATCCTTGCAATACAAATGATCTTCCATCATCGACCTCCAGTAGGTGAAGTTGTCTGCGGTCAACTTGAACATATCCCCATCATGGGTAATACCACCACTGGTCTCCATCCTGTCTCCTTTCTCCTTCAGAACCTGTCAAACCCGGGCTCTGATACCACTTCTATTGGGAATGGGTGCGCTTCCCTCTTCCCTCAAATAGCAAACAGGGAGTCTCACAGACTCAACCCTCTCTAACAATCAAACAGTAATGTGCGGAAACGTGAATAATCAAAAGGGAGAAAGAGCAAGAGAGAAAAACACAAACACAAATGGCTTTACGTGGGAGAACACCTGCAACAGGAAAACCCACGGGACCTTGTCCAGAAACAATCCATTATATCAATAATGGTTACAAACTCTCCACAGCCTAAAGCTGGAGACAGTTCAACCTCACCAACAATGGAGGGAACTCTCTCTCTCTCTACAAGGGTTGCTCACTCAACCTCTCGGAGATTCTCACAGGAAGCTCACTCTTCTCTATGCTCTAAAATTGTCTGCAACTCAGTCTGGGGTCAGGGTCACCATCCTTCATCTATAAATGCTGTATTTATAGAGAGAAATTAGGTTTAGGGATTTCACCACCCTAAAGCCAATGGGCCGAGCTCAACTCCCTCGGGAATTGGGCCCAAGTCAAACTTTCCCCTTTCCAGCACCTGGGGATTTGGGCCAAGCATTAAACAGAAACTTATCCAACACCTTCGAGGCGTAACCCAAACAGGGAGGGAAAGAAGTTTAAGATATTATATGCTAGAAATTTGTACGTTTGAGGCGCACCCCCAACTTTTGCTGACGTGTGTTTGTTGATTTTCAATCAAACTGGAATGCGGTAAATGATATTGTGATAAAATAAGACTAAATTATACTCTGACTCTTTGTGTTATACTCAAATTTTATCAGATATTTTTTCATTTTTGTATCCTAAAAAAACTCCTTAATTGTTTGATTCACATTAAACCCATATCCCTCCGTTCTAAACATCGATTAATAATTTAACAGAAATTAGGTTATGCTAATACATGACATTTAATAAAGTTTTATGTCTAAAGTACCCTCATCTTCCTTTCAACTTGGAAATATTTTAAGACTCTTGCTTCTTTTTATTTTTTCTGTAATTGGATGTGAACCTAGCTTTTTGTTGGACGTGAACCCACCTTATTGGTAAGCAGTGTTAACACCCTTTCTTCTTCTTCTTCTTCTTCTTCTTCTTTAATTTTTCATTCATACATTCATTCACATGTTCAATCATACATTCATTCACATTTTCACTCACAGGTTCATTCACATTTTTACTCATAGGTTTATTCACATTTTTTATTACAGGTAGGTTCCAAAACTTACCCTTTGTTATACTAAAATACATATGAATATAAAATGAATTTTGATTCTCATCAAATATTTTCAGCACATCATGATCAGTTTGAATTTTACCACTAGCAGTAGAACGAAACCACAAAATAAAAGGGTGACATGGTGGCAAGTATTAGTTATTAGCAATGTTCACACAATCATGTACGTCGAATATTCCAAACTTATCAGGATCAACATTGCATATCTCACTTGGTTTGCCTCGTTGGTTCGTAAAGTTGACCCAAATATCCACATTGCTTGGTTTAGGACCCATGTATTTCAGTTTATCCATTATGTTCATGTGGTCTCAAACATCAACACTATTTTAATCAACAATAATAAACAACCAATTCATCATTTGTGTTTCTTGTGGTTCCAAACATCAACACCATTTTAATCAACAATAATAAACTAATGATTTTAAAAATCATAAGTGGTCCCAAAATGGTCCCCCATTCAGAAATAGGAAATAATAAACAATCAAAATTAAATAAATAATCTTAAAAAGTACCATATATACATGGTTCAGTGATCACTTACAAGCAGAACCCTAGTGTGAATAGAAATCGTGGAACAGGAAGAAAAACAGAGTGCTTATGAACATCGCGAACTGGAAGATGAACAGTGGAGAACTCACGAACTAGAAGAGGAACGGTGAAGTTTTGAATGGGGTTTCAATGGAAAACGTCGCTTGTGAATGTTGCCTATTTATGAATGAGGTTTCAATGGGAACAAGTTTTGAACCACTTATGATTTTTAAAATCATTTGTTTCTTATTGTTGATTAAAATAATGTTGATGTTTGGGACCACAGAAACACAATAGATAAACTGGAATACATGGATCCTAGATTGGCCCAGCCGATCGGACTGTGATCGATTGTGTAGTTGATCCGAGATGACCCGGTCAAACTCGGTCGGGTAGGTTACCGAATCCTGGTTGGAGCGGTCCTACCCGACCAGTTTATAACTTTTTTTTTAAAATATATATATATATATATATATATATATATATATATATTTTTTTTTTTTTTTAATTATTTTTTTAAAAGAACATTAATTTTTTTAAAAATTTAAATTTTAGATTATTATCAATTGTTATTTTGGATTTTGATGTATGGATAAATTTTTCTTACTAAAATAATATTAGTTATATACCTATATATAATAAATACATATATAATTTTAAAATTTTAATATATACCAATTCAAACCGATATATATTAAAATTCAAAATTAAGCACTTGTTAGAATAGTTTTTTTTTTTTAAAATCAAAAATAGATTAAAACATATGATTAACTGAAGAGTAATTTGCAAATAAATTACTGATGGACTCAGCATTCATTAGATGTTCAGAAGATAACTGGACAGCCTTATATGGTGTCCAGGCTTGGCCCCATTTTCACTCCAAAAATTATTTTGCAACTGGTTCTTACTTATATGGTAGAGTGCACTCTTCTGGGTTTCCTATTGTGTCACCTGCATCTTCATATTCAATTAGTTTTGGGGAGTTTATTTGTCTTATAAAGATCTACAATCGGTTTTTTTATATACCTTAGCAATGCATTGATCACTTGAAATCAAAATAAAATGTTACAGTAGCCAAAAGTTTAGTTGAAGCAGAATACCAAGCTTAGCCAACCTTAACATCTTTGGCTTAAACAACTCAAATGAACCATAATTGGAAGTATGTGTCCATTATGTAATGGTGTTTTGTGAATGTAAATCCGCAATACAAGCAAGTGATCTCACTTGCAAATTGCAATGAGAGATCAAACCATATTGACATAGCTTGTCACTTCATACATGAGCTTGTACAGTTTGGCTTCATCAAGTCGGTACATTAACATATACATTTAGTCTCTCAAGACTAACTAGTTGAGATAAAAAAAAAAGCTTAGTTTTCGATGGCACGACACAAAACTTGTTGACTGTTGAATGAAGTTATTATCTACAATATATGTCAATCTTTCTTTATAGATGTGAGAAATAATTAGTCTAAATAATGACATAATTGTGCTAGCTTTCTACTTATGAAACATTAAGAAAACAGTTTAAAAAATTATTTAGTGCCAAGAAAGAAATAAAAACACCCGAAGTGAATCTGTCTTCAAATTTTTTGCCAATAAAATTAAAATCTGTCTTCAAATTAAGTATTCACATTCATGAAGTAGCTTATATTGATTAATGATAATATAAAACTAGATACAAACCGCTCAGTACGTACCTTGATGATCTATATTTTATACAAAAGGTTAAATTGCAACTTTGATTATCCTATTTTAAAATTGGCAATTTTGCTTTCATAACTTTTAAAATTATGCAATTTTAATTCTTCTATTCATTGACTGTTAATTGGTCATCAGTTGACCATGATGTGAAATTTTTATGCCGAGACAAATGACATGCCACTTCAGACGTAAACTAGTGATGTGACAAAGTGATTAAATATTTTAAAAATATTATAAAATGCTAGAGATGAGAATAGAACTCAAGTCCCTTTTTTCTCCTTCACTACCTAAACCACTAAACCATTTCACAAACTTCAACCAGAATAATTGTTTCCAGCCCAAAATTTCCTTTTAACTCTCCCATTTTGCACAAATCAAACACACTTGATACATTAATTTCAACATTGCTCATTTATTTGACATACAGTAAAACTAGTTTAAACATGATGAACAGCATTACTGCCTAGACATATTCGTTATGTTTATTGCAAGAAAAACTAATTTAAAACAGGACTATCAAGAGTTATTGTGAAGTTTTTGAAACTCTAGCAACAAACATGGCTTCATGAATTATCCATTAACACTTTTTTTTTCCTAGCAACAATATATCCATGATCAAAATGGTTTCTCTTCACTTCTGACGAAAAACCGGCCAGAAGGACTACCATCAGGTAGTAGTGCCAATCCCACTGCAGCTTCAGCACCTTCATCAGGTGTAAGAAA
>CM023944.1:28153464-28174385 GCA_013407115.1 Glycine latifolia | reverse complement strand
TTGGTCAATTCCTTGGCTCCATAGTAGTTTGTTTTAACACCTGCTTCCGTTAATTCATAGGTATCAGTTACTATTTTACTCCAATCAACGCGGCCAGCATTTTCCTGCAACCAAAAAATCAAACAATAAACTTGATTTCTTTTAAATGAGTTGATAGGGGAAACATCAATAAGTGCAAGGCATGATGTGAAATTTTTAATTCTTGATTCAAGTTATGTACAACTGTTCAATCTCTTTCTTTATTAGATGGGAAAAATAATTCACCAAACCAACATAATTGCACTTGCTACACGCAGCATTAGGTATCAATTAAAAAAAAATGTTTAATACTGAGAAAGGCAAAGCTCATGAAGTGAACTGTCATCAACATATTTACATTCATTCAATCTTCACATTTCAATAATACAACTTGTCCTAGTGCTTTTATTCAACTTTCTTATTTGGCATTGGTTCACAATATTCAACACTAATAGACGATGCAGCTAATCTATGCAATTTGCAATAACAGTTACACTAAATATCCTTTTCCAATACTAGAAATTATTCCCTAATTAATTTTAAATAAAACTGCCTCAAATTTTAAAATCATACCATAATGCCAGCAGCAGCCAAAGCCTCACCATCCACATGTGCTCCAGGAATTGCAGCATTGTTTACCTACACAAATTTCCAAGTTTCAAATATTTCTGGTCATTCAGAACGCCTACTTGCACAATCAAGTATACATCATTATTGCAACAAGTTTATGTTGATTTATAACGTGTTAAAGCTAATAACATATTACTTTAAGCAAATGAAATGCAACGAACTTAAACCAGATTGATCAGCCGTTTTAATTCTTTAAAATAAAACGTTTTGGTACAAGGCAGAACAGGGATGGTAATGTAAAGATGAAATATACACCCAAGTTACCATAGTAGGAGTGTTGTAAGTTTCATTTACTTTTCAAAATAATGAGAATGTTGTAGAAGAGATGGATATGTGTTGATGCCATCAAAAAGAGGAGTTAAACAATATTTTCTAATACACTTCTTCCAATACTCTAATACTGGATGAAATTTAATATAAATCACAAAATTATGAGTAAAATTCAATAAATAAAGAGACTCACTATTTTACTAATCTCGATAACATCCAATTAATAATAAAAAATGTGTTAGAGAGAATGTTGATAATAAAGTATGGTGTAAAAGGGAAAAGAAAACATAAAAGTTGGTATTTCTTATGTTACTCTATCCACTAATCTTACAAAGAATGATGATAACATTAGAAACAAAAAGAAGACAAAAGAAATTTCTTACCAAGATATCTAGTTTTCCAAATTGGTTCCTGATGAAATCTGCAAGTGATCTTATACCTGCAGGGTCTGTAACATCAAGTTGATGAAAACCCACATGGCCAGAAAGACCAAGCTCTTTGAGTTTCTCAACAGCTTGAAGAACCCTCTTCTCATCTCTGGCTGTCAACACCACAGTGATCCCATTAGAAGCCAATTGCTTGCATATTGCAAATCCAATTCCCTTATTTGCTCCAGTGACCACAGCATATCTAGAAAACAATTTAACAAGATAACGTAACATTGATATGAGTCACTATCTTATTGTTTTAGTATGAAGATTCTTGTAAATTTTAAATTCAGAGTACATGGAAGAAAGGGGGAGACCAAGAAAAATGTTGAGTACCCTTCTGTTGCTTCTGCCATTACTCTTGAATGAGAGAAGTGCCTGAAAATATGAGTGGACTAATAAGCCTAACACAAGTGCTAATAAAAGAGTTTCATTTTATGTCTCTATCAGTTGTCTTTATTCAAGAGTTAAAGTTCTATACATGATTTCAAACGACTATGCTACCGGCGAAGTGATTTTAATGTTTCTGAAGTTTGTGTTGTACTGAAAATTAACGATATCATCAACGAGAGTAAGTGTAATTGGACCACATTTTTCGTTGGTTTTAACACAAAGAAGTGACATCTCAAATCTTAATTAATGTTAATAGGTTTTGAACTCGTACTTTTATAGTAATGACGCAGTGGCAGATACCATCATAGCCAAGAAAATGTATTTGGAAAAGACATAAAATGTATGGTGTGTAGTCTACATTGTAGTGTGAAGTATCATTTTTGTCTATATTTTATGGAAATTGATAAGTGACTATAAACAGGAATAAGTGGCTAATAACTTTTTTTTCTTTCTATGGAACGAAGTTAATTTTCACAGTATATTACGACTCATTCAATTCAAGAAAATTCTTGAGGAAATATCTTATAATTAAAATGATAAAAAAAATTGTTCAAAATTATAATAATATTTGGGAAAAACTAAATCATTTTAAAATATTTTTGTAAAGAATAAAATTTCAATTTAGGTCATCATATTATTGGTGTAAAGTGTTATCAGTTTTTCTAATAATTAATCATCGTTGTAGAACTTGACTTACTATTTTTAGTGAAATTTTTCTTTTCAATAATATTTTTTCATCCACATAATAAAATTATCTAAGAAATTCAAATCCAATTTCACTCATATTTAGGTTAATGGCATATATATAAATATCTTTTTAGAATGAACTAACATTTAAGGAATGAAAATCTTTTTAAATAATTAATGTGGTGAACCAAAACTCTCATGTTCAACTCTTATGTACATATAATTACATTAAATAATAAGAGAAAGAATGTGTTGCTCATAGTAATCTTATTAGGCTAGAGAGGAATTATCTCACGTAAAAGAATATGTTACGGATAGTAAAGGCAGGCCTAATTAGAAAGGAAGTCCATTTGAGACTAAGTCAATCCACTCTGTCAGCCAATGTTGGTAAAGGAAACGTGGTCTCAACCGTCCCAAGTCACTAACCGAGGATCTCGAACAAGGTCATGGGGGAACCTCTCCCCAAACAACTTTCAGGTCAGTGGTTATAAATAGAGCTACTTTCAGAGAATAAGGTACACACGTTCTGACTTTCTCTTCTCCTTTCACACAGTGCACACACCCCACGCCAATTGTGGTGTTTTACTAGCATTGTGATCTTCTTCCCTGAGGTATTCTATCTCATTAAATACCTTCAGAGAGAGAGTCTAATCATACATTAAATACCTAGCAATCCTTGCTGGACATCTCTGTTCTTGATGAACAGAACATTGACACCGTCTGTGGAAAACATTAAATTTCAACTCCCACAATCCACAATGGTGAACACGAGAAGCAACCCGATAGAAGGACGACAGAAACTACCTGCTAATGTAGTTCCACATGAAGCTGTGCATGTGACGGACACAGTTTCAGATACCGCTTCATCTCCTGCTCAGCCAAGATTGGCCCTGCCAAACAATCCACCACAACCAGGAGGGAACCAGAATTTGCTGAGCATTTCATCCATAACGCACTCAATTCCATCCTATCCCGAATCAAAAGCCTTGAAAAGCGACATGCTCTTCAACGGCAAGAGGACGTTAATAACATGTTGATTCAAATTGAAGAATGCAATGCGAAATGGAGACACGAAGAGCAGCAACGCATACAATATCTGGAAAGACGCATCAGAAACATGGAGAGCCCGGTTCAAGAAGAGAACCATGAATAGCCCACTCATTCAGATGCACTTCACCAAACCAATCAGATCTCGGCATTCAATGGAGCTCATCAAACCAACCCGATCCCGGCGTTCATTGGAAATCAAACAATGCATGTCGCGATGCCGGGGCCAGTTGGTCATTTTGAAGTTGGAGGATCATCCCACCATCAAGGTCAGAATGACGATTCGGAACATCACGATACTGACAATACCAACACGTGCTTATAGGCAAACGCGAGGAGAGGGTCAGATCCCGGTGACTGAAGCCGTACATCAACCCAGAGCAGAAGGTCGGGTATACCGGCGGAAATATCGACGGGGACAGCAGAACAATAGTCCTTTCATTGATGAGATTGTTAATGTGCAATACATTGAAGATTTTGATGGCTCTTTTCTGTCAAAATATGATGGAAGCCAAGATCCTCAAGTCCATATCGACGAGTTTGACATGCAGATGTGTGTTCGAGGTATTGACGAACCCATAATTTTTCGAATCTTTGTCACTACATTGTCTAGCACTGCTCAGACGTGGTTCCATACATTACCACCATGATCAATTTGAAATTTTGAAGATTTTCGCCAAAAATTCTTGTTAAATTTTGCAACTAGCAAAAAGCAGCCAAAATCCAAGTTCGCATCGAGAAAGATATGCCAACAGCCCGGAGAGACGTTGCAAAGCTACTTAGACCGTTTTAAAGAAGCTGCTTTGCAAGTACAAGGTTTAGAAGAGAAGGTGCATGTGCATCTCCTATCATCCGGGCTCAACGGATGGTCACGATTAGCCAAGTTGATACACAAAGATCCAATGAAGTCTTTGTTGGAGTTCAGAGCGCGATCCAAGAAATACTTGGAATTGGAACAAATGGAGATCGCTAATTCGATTCCTAGAGAGCCTCGGAGAAAGCCTTCCCCACCAAGAAACTGACATCAGGAACATGCCCACCCCGGCCGAAACCCTTCCCGGTTTCAGGCCAGGAAGATACGAGACCAAGTATGACAAATATACCTCGCTGAATACATCCCGGGCTCAAGTATGGAGAGAAGTCACCTTAATCGACATGAAAAAGGTAGACTGACCCCGTCCAATTTTTAAGAAGGCCGGATTCGATTATTCCTGTTTTTGTGAATTCCACAACGAGCCAGGCCACACTACGGATCAATGCTGGGACCTACATGATGCCATAGAAAAATTTATCCGCGAAGGCAAGCTGAAGCAGTATGTGATCAAAACCCAAGGTCAGTGCAATAAGCGAAAAACCACACAGAACGAGGCCTAATCACAAAAGACCTGGGATGAGAAAAGAAATAAACATGATGATGCCGAGTTCCCAGAACCAGAGTTCGAATGCAACGTCATCTCTGGAGCCATGGGAAGAGGAGATACGGCTAATCAACGAAGGAAGTATCTCACAGAGGTCCTTTCAGTAAGGGATCAACCCAGATTCAAAGGGCGTAGCAGTAAGACCGAGGTTCCGCTACTATATTTTACAGATGAAGATTTGAAAGATGTAGTTCCTGGCCATGAAGATGGTCTTGTAATAACTGGGACCCTAGCCAATTGTCGGGTCAAGAGAATATTTGTCGACAATGGCAGTTTGGCTGATATTATTTCTTGGAGCGCCTTCAAGAAGATGAATCTGGACGAGGAAGATCTGAAGCCATGCAAGACTATGTTAATAGGCTTCAATGGCGGAAACACTGGATTCAAAGGTTCCATCGATCTTCGGTTGACATTGGGAACAAAGGAGGCCTTCAAGTCAGAGAGAGTCACATTTGTCATGGCTGATTTCTCCTCGCCATATAATATTATCCTTGGAAGACCAACCATTCACAAATAGGACATGCTGGTGTCTACTAAGCACCAAAAGCTAAAAATAATAGGAGGTAACAGCAAAGTGATCACCATTGGCGGAGACCAAAAAGAATCCTGCCAATGTTATTACAATGCTGTAAAAGAAAGTGAAGGCGGCCCATCTTCACCACCTCGAATACGACAAGGGGACCCGACCGGACGAGATGCTAATGAACGCCGGCCCAGAAAACCAATAAATCTGGTGGAGCTTGATATGAGAGAAGATATTGAAGAATGGAGGCCGGAACCGGTTGACGAGCTTGAGGAAGTTCAGATAGGAAGTCAGCCGACCCAAATCACGAAGATAGGCAAGATTACTGATCCAGCTATCAAAGCCAAGTTAACAAAATGCCTCTGTGATAATCAAGATGTGTTCGCATGGAAAGCTTCCGATATTCCCAGAATATAGCCAAGCTTTTGCTGCCACAAATTGTCTATGTATCCCGGTTCAAAACCGATAGCCCAGAAAAAGAGAAACCTCGGCCTAGAACGAAAGCAGGCACTAGAGAAGCATATCATAGAAATGTTGGAAGCCGGTTTCATACGAGAAATCCAATACACTACCTGGTTATCCAATGTGGTAATGGTTAAGAAATCCAACGGCAAATGGTGAGTATGTGTAGATTACACCGACTTGAACAAGGTATGCCCTAAAGATTCATACCCGATGCTGAGTATTGATCAGCTAGTAGACAATTCATCCGGGTTCAGGTTATTGTCATTCATGGATGTTTATTCCAGGTATAATCAAATTGCCATGTATCCAGGAGATCAAGAGAAGACAACATTTAGAGGAAGTGAGGCCAATTACTGCTATAATGTAATGTCGTTTAGGCTAAAGAATGTCGGGGCCACATATCAGCGTATGATGAACAAGGTCTTAACCGAGCAACACGGCCGTAACATAGAAGTCTACATAGACGATATGATAGCAAAGACGAGGCCGATCGGGAATCACATTCATGACCTAGAAGAGACCTTCCAAAGACTAAGAGCGCACAATATCCGTTTAAATCAACTCAAATGTGCTTTCGGTGTAACAGCAGGGAAATTTCTAGGATTCATGTTGACTCATAGAGGGATAGAGGCCACCCCAGACAAGTGCAAGGCCATGCTAAACATGCAGTTCCCGGCCAATAGAAAAGAAGTTCAACAATTAACAGGAAGAATAGCTGCGTTGACTCGTTTCCTTCCAAAATCAGCGGAAAAGGCACTTCCTTTCTTTCGCCTCTTGAAAAAGGAAGCCAACATCGGATGGAACCCGGAATGCGAAGCAGCCTTCTAGGAAATCAAGAAGTGTCTAGCTTCCCCTCCAGTACTGTCAAAATCGAAGCTCGGTGAAACACTAGTCCTTTACTTGTCAGTAAGGGGAAGAGGTGGTAAGCGCCACATTAGTCAGAGAAATCAATAAGTCCCAATCACCGGTATACTTCGTAAGCCGAGCTCTTAAAAACTCAGAATTATGTTATCAAAAGCTGGAAAAAGTCGTGTTTGCACTCCTCGTAACCGCCAAAAGACTCTGCCCATACTTCTAAGGCCACACCATCATAGTCTGAACTAATCAACCAATCCGGCAAATACTACACAAACCGGATTTGGCTGTAGAATGATGAGCTGGGCTATCCAGTTATCCAAGTTTGACATAAAATACGAAGCCCGACACGCCATCAAATTCCAAGCTCTGGCCGACTTCGTGGTAGAACTAACCCCGGCAAATGGAGGCAACTCGAACATCTGGAAACTATATGTTTATGGTTCATCCAATGTGAAAGAAAGTGGAGCCAGCATCATAATCGAGAGTCCAGAAGGAGTATCTATTGAGCAGTCCTTGCAGCTCAACTTCCCAACCTCAAACAACCAAGCCGAATACGAAGCACTAATAGTCGGGCTAGTGCAGACGAAAGAACAAGAAGCGCAGAAGGTAACCGTATTCACTGACTCCCAACTCGTCACAACACAAATTAAAGGGAGATATCAAGCAAAAGGTCCTTTACTGATCAAATATTTGAATAAAGTGAAGGAAGTTATAGTCGAGTTCAACGAGGTGATGGTTATCCACATTCCTAGAGAAGAAAATTCCCGGGCCGACATATTGTCAAAACTGGCGAGTACTAAAGGCATGGGCAATCATAGAATGGCCATTCATCAAGAAATCTCCCGGCCTACTTGTGTCATGATGATCTCGGCAGCCGAAGACTGGAGGAAGCCTATTATCAGTTATCTAGAACAAGGAATAGTACCAAACGACGGAATCGAGGCCAATAAATTAGTCTGGGATACAGCCCTGTACTCCATAGTAGATGGCGAACTGTATCGACGAGGCCTGCACACCGCGATGCTGCTATGCATAGGACCAGACCAGTCCAAATACGTCATGTCCGAAATACATGAAGGCATTAACGGCCAGCACATGGGGGCAAAATCCTTGGCAATGAAAGCCCTTCGGGCTGGGTACTACTGGTCGACAATGAAAGCAGACGCCACGAATCACGTAACAAGGTGCGACAATTGTCAGAAACACGCCAAGATCATATGGTCTCATTCCGCCGAGCTGTCGTCAATTTCCGCCCCTTGGCCTTTCTTCAAGTGGGGAATGGATCTTCTAGGGCCTTTTAGGGCTACTGAAGGTCAGATGAGATGGCTAATAGTGGCCGTTGATTATTTTACCAAGTGGATCAAAGCCGAGCCTTTAGCCACCATCACCTCAGCCCGAGTTCAGAAATTTTTTGAAAGAAGTATAATATCAAGGTTTGGGATCCCGGCTGAAATTGTCACAGATAATGGAACTCAGTTTACTGATAAACGGTTTCAGGAAATGATGGCGTGGTTCCACATCAAACACCACTTCTCGTCAGTGGAACATCCACAATCCAATGGACAAGCTGAAGCTGCAAATAAAGTCATTCTAGACGGACTAAAGAAACGCATGCACGAGACTGACTCAAGTTGGGTAGAGCAGTTATATTGTCTTGTGGGGACACCAGACTACAACCCAAACATCTAGTCAAGAGACCCCGATTAGAATGACATATGGCTGCGAAGCAATGATTCTCGTGGAGATTGGCCAACCGTCCTGGAGAAGGAAGCATGCACTCCACGACGGAGAAGACACCAACAACGAAACATTGGCCGCCGAGCTAGAACTGATAGATGAGGTCTGGGTTACGGTACACCACCGGGATCTAGCTATGAAAAAGGCGACGGCCAAAAAGTTTAACAAAAAGGTGAGACCAAGGTGCTTTGAGGAAGGCAATTTAGTTTTACGTAGAGTAGACATCAGAAACAGAAATGCTAGAGAAGGAAAGTTAGCAGCCAACTGGGAAGGGCCATACCGGATAGCACAGAACCTCGGACAGGGGGCATACATTTTGGAGACTCTTGATAAGAAAGCGATCAAACGCACTTGGAACGCGGACAAGTTAAAGATATATTACAGCTAGAATGCGCGACTGAAAGTACAATTATTACTCATAATAAGGCCTCATTACTACATAAGCGCTTAACTTTTTCTTTGAATTTACAATTCATGTGTTTCTCTTTAATTGAGAGTATGAGCCGAGGTCGATTAGTTAGACACTCGTTGCTCGTACACACCTCTTTCATTGAGATCATGAATCTTTGTAGTTATTTCAAAGTATCAATAAATATTTCTACTTCCACAAGGAAGTCATGTATAGCGTGCTCAGCACACAATATCTATTATCCTAAACAATACTAAACGTGTAATCAAACCCTGATCAGGTTAATATAATCACTTAGAGATTATTACATGTTTGGACGTTGACAGGATATAGACTGGGAAACATTTTACCGGGAATGACATACCGACGTCCAGCTTAGTCGATATTATACTTGGTTATTTGAAGCCAAATGAATATATGATAAAGCATGCAAACATAGTGATTATGGCCAGAACACAATAAGATCAAAGCAAATTGTACGAAAACACAAAGAAAGCCGAGAACAAACCCGGCAAATATATACAAGAAATAAAAATACAAATAGAAACCGACATCCTGACCCTTCAGTCATCCCCCCGGGGTTGGACTTCTTCAGATGGGTTCGCTGAAGTTGGCTCATCTTTCACTGGATCTTGTACCTCCATTGAATCTTCACTGGAAGAAAGAGCCAACAGCTCGTCGCCACCAATGTATGATTTAAAATGCATACCCGAGTTGTTCAGTTCAATCCCGGGGTTCAAGAAGCGGATTTGTTCCAGGGCATTATTGAAGGAAGCCTCCACGGACCCAGTAAGCTGCAACCTCACATAGTTGAGCTCGGCCTTCGTCTCGGCTAACTCCTTTACCTTCTTGTCGTGCAACTTAATCATCTCATTGAAGCGATCAGAAGCATTGCAATATTTTCCCCGGATGGCACAGACGTCGGATGCCATTTTGGCCGCCGCTTCTTGTGCTTTCTCCGTCTCGGCCCGAGATACCTCAAGTTCAGCTCGAGATGCCTCAAGATCGACACGAGATGCCTCAAGCAGCAGCCTCCAATTCCCTAGCCGCAGTATTCTGAGCCAAAAGAAGCTCCTCCTGCAGCTGTTTGCTCTCCTCCCGATAGGCCTCAAGCTCGGTGGCCACCTTGCAAGCCTTGGTGTTTAAAGTCGCTAGACTCTCAACCGAGGTGGCACCTTTTAGCGCTGCCAAATTGATTTCACTGAGCTCTTTTATCTCAGCCTTAGAGAATGGCACCAGCTCGAAGAATCTTCTCGGTGCTCGAGCAACATTAAAAAATTCTTGGGTGACACCCCTTTCCCAGAGAGATTGGGGCGCCAACTGAATGTACAAATCTGAAGGCTTGGACACCACAGGAGCCAAGGATCTAGAGACTGGAGGATCCAGGATCGCATCAACAACAGAGGACCCAAGTTCATCAAGCGAAACCTTGGGCGCAGGATCTGAGGAAGCCGGGGCTGGGACAAAATCAGTATCCTTGCCTTTAGCCTTCTCAACTCTTTCTACCCTCCGTTGCTTCCTCGTCTTGATGGCGTTCAAATGGCCAGGCGAGGGAATCCAGGGTCGTTTGGCAGGAGGCCGAGTCAGTGGTTCAGCAGCCGGTGACGAAGATCCCAGAACCCGAACAGCATCAAGCCGAGACTCAGACTCAGACTGGCCCATCTCAACAGCTACAAAACAATGCAACGGCATGTCAAACATTGAACAACATAATCACAATAGAGGCATCTATTCCTATGACGAAATAAAAAGGAGCCCAGACTAACCATAGTGGATATAGTAAGTTATGTCAGGCAGACCATGTGACTCCTGATACGAAACTAACCGAGCTACGGAGGAAGCATCGGAGTCTGTCAGCCCAGTTTCATCAACACGGTAGGAAGAAGGAGGGAAGTCATGATGGGCATGGGTCCAGTACAAAGGAAAGTTCCATGCCCCGGCACCAGAGTCCGGAGAATGAAGGAAAAATGGTTGGTGGCCGGGTTCGGCAGCAACCTTAAAAAATTTATCCTTAAAAGACTCGGCATACACGGCAAAGAGTCTACGATCATTTCAACCCCGGATTGAGGTCCATCCCTTTCGATCGGCAGGCTCCTTACTCGACCGCCCGGTATGGACAGTAAATAAATAAAAGAATAAAGAATAAGTACAAGGGATTTCTAGTTCTTGACACAGAAGTTCAAAGGCTTGCAGAAAAGCCCAGCTGTTGGGGTGAATTTGCGAGGGAGCAACATGAAGATGATCCAACACTCGCATCTGAAAATCAGAAAAGGGAAAACGAACTCCTAAACGAGTCACTACATCTTTGTAAAACAAAAAGAAATCAGGACCATCCCCCTCCCAGGTCGAGCAGATGGGCTCGTCCGATTTAGGACACGAATACTAAAACCCTCCTGATTCGCAATAGGGAGCGCGGCAACACTCCCCAGATCCAGGACCGAGGTGAGGTGTAACACCTCATGGGTAACCCAAGGATACTTAGTGGCCAAAGTAGGAGAAGGAAGAGCAGAAGTTAGTAAAGCATACCTGAAGAAATCTGGTGGATGCGAGAATCTAAACCCGACGAGGTGTTGGTCGGGGTTGATGGTACCATGGTTCCACTCGACGAAGTACACTTCGGTACAAGAATTGGGTTATGCCGACATGAATCCAGCAAAGCATCGGCCTGGGTATCACGACCAACACTTGCAAGGTACAGAAATTCCTCAAGACATTAGAGCATGGCTTGAATCGAGTTTCGAAACGGCGCCCCATCGTGTCACTCTACCCTAAAGAGCCCAATAGGGCAATGCTGGAGGAAGGTAGGGAACCTCCAAGGGGCACCCCAGATTGTTTTAACCCTAACGGTGTCCCAGACCTTGGTCGTGGTTGGGTTGTCAACCCTAACATTGAGGGATTAAGGGGTTTGATGAGACTGGTTTTAGAACTACTGGGACCAGAAGGTGCGCGCAGAAGGGTTTTTTTGTGTTCCTCTTCTGGAAGAGGGAGACCAAAAAACCAGAATGCAGACTGAACAGGGACGGTCCTGCGTATACGCTCTTCCTCTTCTGGAGTGAGTTTCATTACAGAAAACTAAAATGGAATTTGGGAGATAGATGAGGGGAGAAGAAACTCAAGAACAAATGAAGACAGAAGGAATAGAGGAGAACTAAAATGAATCGTAGCCTGCGCAAGTACAATAAAAAATGGAACCACAAGAGTCCAGAACAATAAGCATAAAAGGAAAGGTGGGATACCTGGAATAAAGAAAATCTTGAAGAAATGCGCGTACCAAGTATGAAGAGCCAAAGCACAAATGCAAGCAGATCAAGAGAAAACGAGAGCGCGAAGATATGAAGGAGATATGAAATAGGGCATAAAATTTGGATAAAGAGTGAAGGAAATATAAAACTAAAAAATAAGGTAACTGCCGAAATACGAAATGCCTAGAGCAGGTAACTGGCGGATGTGAAAAGTCGCGCAGGGGTAAAACTGTCCAAATTACTCAAAAGTTGGGGGCAAAATGGGAGGAAATTCAAAACACTCATGATGAAAGCATGTAAAGAGCCGAAGCATTAAATTCCTGGGACACATGTCACATCCGATGACCACGATGATGAAAACATTTCGAAGTTTACAATACGGAAGATGGTCAGATACTGTTGAAAAGATGCAAAATAATTAGGCAACATAAAAGAGGAACCGGGCTTAGAAGAACATTCCAGAGGGTTAACAACCCGGATGAGGAAATGTATCCACATTCCGGTTATCCAAGACCCCGGCCCGAATCCGACATTATGGTGTAGAATCCCTACCGAGTATGCAAAGTGGGGAAAACCTATTACATGACACATCCCGGCCGTCTAGAATGCTCGACAGTCAGGCTGGGGGGCATCTGTTACGGATAGTAAAGGCAGGCCCAATTAGAAAGGAAGCTCATTTGAGACTAAGTCAATCCACTCTGTCAGCCAACATTGGTAAAGGGAACATGGTCTCAACCGTCCTAAGTCACTAACCGAGGATCTCAGACAAGGTTGTGGGGGAACCTCTCCCCAAATAACTTTCAGGTCAGTGGTTATAAATAGAGCTACTTTCAGAGAATAAGGTACACACATTCTGAATTTCTCTTCTTCTTTCACACAGTACACACACCCCACGCCAATTGTGGTGTTTTACTAGCATTGTGATCTTTTTCCCTGAGGTATTTTATCTTATTAAATACCTTCAGAGAGAGAGTCTGATCATACATTAAATACCTAGCAATCCTTGCTGGACATCTCTGTTCTTCACGAACAGAACAGAATACATGTGTTATATATATAAAAATAATCTTCTTTTAAAATGTCAAAATCATTATCATGACTAAATTCTGTGTAAATGGGTAAAAAGTAGAGAAGTGATGCTACTAGTCAAAGGATACTTACTACATACATTGCATTATTGCACATTTAAAACTCAAAACTTTGGTGATTATCAGACAAGGTTTTTTTTTTAAAGAAAATTTCTACTTGGGTTTCTTAATCTGTTATATCTTTTAATCTATCTTTTTTATCTTTATTTTTAATTGAATTTCAATATATTTTAAAAGAAATTAATAATTAACAATAACATTCATATAAAAAAATAAGTTAACTTGTAATTGCCTACCTGATTTCAATATAAATATATTTTATTAATGAACAAAATAGACACATCGATGAACTATTTCATTTTCATATGATACAATTTATACTTTTACAAATTTATATTAAAAGTTAACTTAATTTTGTATCAAAAATTCATAAAATGAAAAATGTTTTAAAATATTTTAGAAGTTGATGAAAATACACTAAAACTATAAAAACATTGTTATCTAATTACAAATAATCATATCTAATAAGTTTTTTTATACAACAACTGTCTAATAGTCATATTGTGAATAATTTTAATTTCTAACCAGTTGTTAGTAAAAAAAAAAAAATTATCATGCTAATACATGAAAATTAAACTACCATTTTATCATAAAATATACACAATACTATTTTAAGATTGTATTGGAACTGTTAGAAGAGAATAATTGATAGAGGACTATCTAAGGATCATGATGATGGAGGTCCATTCCAAGCCAAAAGGTCTAGAAGGAGAGCTTGAAGCACTTCCTTTGGTGAGATTTGAAGGACCCATGACAAGGTCTAAAACCAAGCTTCTACAGGAAGAGATGACCAAGAGAATCATGGTTGGACTATTTAACAAGGACAAGGATGGAGGAATACACAAGGAGATGAATTGGAGCACCTTGAATATTGTAGGAGAGCTTGCTTCAGAATTCCTTTCGTAGCTTTCGTAATTTCGTAGTTTTCGTAAT
The DNA here is from genome assembly GCA_013407115.1 of Glycine latifolia. NCBI lineage: Eukaryota > Viridiplantae > Streptophyta > Magnoliopsida > Fabales > Fabaceae > Glycine > Glycine latifolia. Next base: position 28,160,179 of record CM023944.1, on the reverse strand, counting down.
TTTCGTAATGTCGTAATTTAGTAATTTCTTATTTGTGTAATGAGTCTCAATGTGGACTTAAAATAGGCCCAAACTATGCATTTTTAGGCTTAAATCTATAAGTACTCAAATATTGATATTTCTAAGACACTTTTGATTAATAGAAATTAAGCATTTGCTTGAATTGGGAGCTTAGCCTCTTGTTGGTTCTTGATTGAAACCAAATTGATTCTTATCAAGGAAGCTTTCCTTTGTGGCGAATCCTCCTCTGACTTATCGTTCCATTTGTGGATCGTGGCGTCATTCTTAGTCATTCCTTAATCTTCTCCATTTTTCTATTTGAGTTTTAAAGCACCATTCATGGAGTCTTGAAGCTTGCAATTCCGGAAACGATCCAAACCAAGCATTCATGTCTTGGTAGTCATCAATAATGTTAGGAGGGAACAATAGCAATGCTTCAAGATTATCATAGGGAGGCACTCGTGTCATCGTTCCCTCAACAGTCGAAGGGTTCCCTCATTCAACTTCCTCCTCCTCTATCCACGTCTCCATCGGATCAAGGGAGTAACACTCTCACTCCATTTCTTCACAGCACCACCATTTGGGTTGCTCCTGTGGTGCCAGCTGAGGTTGAATTGCTAAGCTCTCAGATCAATCATCACTAGCGGCCTCCTCTGCGGAAGTCCCTTAAGTGCAGGAGATGGAGTCAAGAAGAACACATGTACTGTTTGTCCCTCTCAAAGTATCTTCTTTCTTAATATTGTTGTTTCATTGCTTTTCTCTCATGATTCAAATATTTTATACCAATCTGTATGTTGTTTCTCCTCGGACTTCAGTTATATATGAAAAGGGAGATTGGATAAACATTTCAAGAATGGTTGTTAAGACAAGAACTGTTGAATATATATGTTATATATATTAATAATAATATGTTCACATACAAGCCCAATAGGTTATTATATGGTTATATGGGCCCATATGGGCTGAAGCCCACAATAGCTTACTATATTACTAGGGTTTTCCCTACACTGGAGGTAACACTGTTGAGTATTCCAAATTCTGATACCTCTTGGTGTAATACTTCAAGCACCCAACACTAAACCTTTCTCTCTCAAACCTCCTTACCTCCAACAATCTTGAAGTATTAGCTTCGTGTATTGGATTTGAGCGAGTAAGGTGTTGTTTTGAAGATCTCAACGAGAGGAGCTCAAGAGTGTGATCACTTTCGTGTTTCGACGGAAGGATTGACCGGGATCCGAGATTGAAAATTGTGTAGCCGCAACTTTTGAGGCTAGATCCTGGAAATTTCAGCCACTTTCATGAGTTGAAACCTTGTGGGTTTTGTTCTACTCATCGAGACGATCGTTTTGAGTGGTCGTTTACATAAAACGGAGGTCAGATGAAGGAGATATAGCCATTTGAAGTTTCTGTAGTTTTCCGGTGACTGGTTCGTCTTCTCCAGCGAACTTTTCCGGCGACCGACGACTTTCCGGCGAATTTTTAGCAAGTCTCCGGCGACCTAAAATCATTGTTCCTAAGGTTTTTGGGCGTTCCAGATCCATTCTTTAGGTCAAATTTGACAAATTTCACCTCTGCAGTGCTGTTTTGAAAAGTTAGAAGGTTTGATATACTTTGGAGGACTTAAAGGTGCACTCTTTCTAACTCCTTTACTTTGATTAAAATGGAAAAACATAGTTCTCATGATATCATAAAGCTAAAATCCTTTTATGTCACTGAATTTCATGGTTGGAAATTTCATGTTCAGTTTGGCATGAAGGAACGTGATATATTCTATACAGTATTCAGTGATTTTGCATTTACTGTTGAAAATGTGGATGAATATCAATGGATTAAAGATGAAGATTTTTGTAGAGATTACTTGTTAAACTCCTTAAATCCCCGTTTAGCTATGACTTATAGTGAGTATAAGACTGCAAAGGAGATATGGGATCACTTAAACAGTCAATTTCAAAAACAAGAGAGACTTTCTAAGGCTCTTATAGCCGAGAAGTTTTTTGACTTTAAGTTCAATATGAAATCAAGCATCACTTCTCAATTAATTGAACTTGAGAATATGAGGAACAAGCTAAAAAAGGATAATTCTGATTTGTCTGATAATCTCTTTGTTGGTCTTGTGTTGAGTAAGCTACTTGCTGAATGTAATTCTTTTAAGACTGACATGCACAGACTAAAAGAACAGATGAGGCTAGATGAATTAAAAAGATATATTCATATTGAAGATCAAAATATTTGTAGGAAGAGTTTGGAACAAGTAGGACAACAAAAGTTAGTTGCCAACTTAGTTTCACATTCCTATAAATATCAGAAAAAGTCCAAGCCACCAAAAAGTGAATCATCTTCACAGTTAGAGGCCAAAAAGACTGTCTTCAAGAAGAATAAGAAGGGCAAGTGCCATAACTGTGGAAAGTGGGGTCACTGGGCAGCAGAGTGTAAGCTACCAAAGATGTTAAAGAACAACGCACCACAAAATGAGGCTAATATGCTAATTAGTGAACCTGAGCCTCAAGCCTTCATTGGAATGATGAATAATGGAAAGGCCAGTGTCTCTTCTGAGTGGTCGTTGGATAGTGGTGCTACATGTCATGCGACAAATGATGGGAATTTACTCACTAAGGTCATAGAAGTGAAAGACACCGTGAAAAATTGTAATGGTGGTGAGGCAGAGGTGACTCGTGCTGGAACTGCTAATTTGGTGCTTTCTTCAGGTAAGTTACTAACTTTGAAACATATTAAAGTAGTACCTTTACTTAAAAAAAAATTAATATCTATGAGTTTACTTGATAAAGCTAGTATGTCTTTTTCAACTATGAATGGTAGAGTAACTTTATCTGTTAACTCATGCTACTTCGGTTGTGCATTTATGATCAATGACATGTATAGATTGAGTTTAGATATTGATAGCATAAACCATGTTAGTTCTACTTTGATTGATCCAAAACTATTATATAATAGACTTGGACATGTGAACTATAGGAAAATGAAACATTTATCGAAAACTCACAACATTCCATTAGATACTTCTATTCGATTTGACAAATGTGAAGTGTGTGCACAAACTAAGATCATTAGAAAACCTTTTAAGTCAGTTTCTAAAAGCACAACACTTCTTGAGCTTATACATTCTGATCTTTGTGACTTTAAAAACTGTCACCAGAGGGGGACAGAAGTACCTAATCACATTCATAGATAATTTCTCTAGATATTGTCATGTTTATTTGTTGAAATCGAAAGATGAGGCTTTTGAGAAGTTTAAGGTTTTTAAATCTAGAGTTGAAAATCAACTTAATTTGAAAATTAAGAGGTTTAGGAGTGATAGAGGAGGAGAATATACAATGACTGGGTTCAAAGAATTTTGTGCTTTGGAAGACATAATACTTGAAACTACTGCTCCTTACTCACTCCAATCAAATGGTGTTGCAGAGCGTAAGAATAGAACTTTAATTGAAATGCTAAATTCTATGTTACTTACAGTTGGCATGCCTTCCTCCTATTAGGGAGAAGCTGTTTTAACTGCTAATCACATCTTAAATAGGTTGCCACACTCTAAATTGTCTAAGACACCTTATGAGATATGATACAAACGTCCTTATAGATATGATACCCTTAAAACTTGGGGTTGTGTTACCTATGTAAGGATACAAGATCCTAAGGCCTAAGGTGGGACCTAGAACAACTACTTGTGTATATCTAGGTAGTGCAAAAGATAGTGCTGCAAATAGATTTTTGGATCTATCTACTAATACAGTGATAGAATCTAGAGATGCAGAATTCTTTGAGTACAAGTTTGTTAGCAATCTTGACTTGAAGGTTTTTGGAATCTACAGATGATTTTAGAATCTCCTGTAGAATCTGTAGCTTGTCCTTATGACACTAATCTCACACAACTGGCTATTGAACCAATCCCAGTTAGAAAATCTACAAGAGATAAAGTTTTTAAGAGTTTTGGTGAGGACTTTGTCACTTACAATATAGAGGGTGATCCATTCTCCTATCAAGAAGCAATGAGATCTAGGGAATCCTTACTCTGGGCAAAAGCCATAGATGATGAAATGAGTTCTTTGCTACAGAATCACACTTGGCAGCTAGTCAATTTGCCAAAAAGAGCTAAGGCTATAGGCTGTAAGTGGGTATTAAAGAAGAAACTGAATAGTAATGGATCAATAGCTAGATATAAAGCACGTTTAGTAGCTAAAGGCTTTAAACAACTGAGTGGAATAGACATTTTTGATGTTTATTCACCTGTATGTCATTTGTCAACTATAAGAATTCTTCTTGCTTTGGCATCTATTGAACACTTTGTAGTGCATCAAATGGATGTAAAGACAACCTTCTTAAATGGAGAGTTAAATGAAGAAATCTACATGGAACAACCTGAAGGGTATGTCATGAAAGGCCTTGAGAAAAAAGTTTGTAAATTCAACAAATCTTTGTATGGTCTTAAACAAGCACCTAAGATGTGACATTTTAAGTTTAACAAGGTGGTAAAGAGCTATGGTTTTCAGTCCAGTTACTCAGATAAATGCCTTTACTATCGCTTAATGTCAAATAAGATAGTTATCATATGCTTGTATGTTGATGACATGTTAATTCTTGGCTCCGATCATTCTATTGTGAGTGATGTGAAAACCACTTTAGCTAGAGAATTTGACATGAAAGATCTTGGTATAGCTAATACCATTCTCGGAATGAAAGTAAGCTTTGAAAGGCAAGTTATCTCCCTTAGCCAAACTCATTATATTGAGCAGCTACTTTCTACCTGGGGATACAGTGAGTGTAAACCGAGTGAGACACCATATGATTATAACAAAAGACTGAGTCCTAATGAAGGGACCAGTGTGGATCAGTTAAAGTACTCAAAACTGATAGGTAGTCTCATGTATGCTATGAGTTGCACTAGACCTGACATAGCCTTTGCAGTTGTCATGTTGAGTCGTTTCACTAGTAATCCTAGTAAAGAGCATTGGGATGCCCTCAGTAGGCTGATGAGATACCTTAAAAGTACTAAAAATTATGCTCTATGTTATTCTGGTTATCCTCCAACTGTGGATGGATATTCTGATGGCTCATGGTGTTCAAAAATTGGAAATAGTAAATCCACCAGTGGATATATATTCACTCTGGGTGGAGCTGCTATTACTTGGAAATCCAAAAGACAGACTTGTATTGCATTGTCATCAATGGAATCAGAACTTTTTGCTTTAGCCTCAGCTGGTGAAGAGGCAAAGTGGATAAAGAATCTGATTATGGATATTCCTTTGACTAAACTAAAGATTAATTCTTTAAGTTTATTTTGTGATAATCAAGCAACAGTCCAAGTCGTAAAGAATGCTCTCTTTAATTCAAAGAGAAGACATGTAAGACTGAGACATGCGTTGTTGAATTATCTGCGAGAACAAGGAGTTATCACTTTGGTCGATGTGAGATCGAAGGATAACATGGCCGATGCTCTCACAAAAGGTTTGCCTAAAGATCGATTATTCAAAACAGTGGGGGAAATGGGGTTAAAGACTATGTAGACAAGTCTTAATTATCATTTAATTACCTTAAATTGTGTGTTTTGAATTATCGAATCTTCTTTTGTTGGCCAAATGATAAGCACAATCTATATGTTTCATTGATGATCATGGTTGCTAACTATTTTGAGAAGGGTGAGTTATCTCATTCCAAACTTGATGAGATGATTTTAATCTAATTCAAAAGTTATATCTGGGAAGCTTGTGTCATTCCAGACCTGATGATACAATCCTACTAGGTTGGCCTATCCTTTTGGTTAAATGATGTCATTCCAAACTTGATGCTATATTTTTTTACTTTAAGGAATTAGTAACTGTGACATTCCAAATTGAAACATAGAAATAGTTGATTATATAATAAGCTTATTGGTCTTGTTCTAAATTGAAACTTGACATTACAAGACTAGGTTATTGTAAGTGACGTGACTATTAGTCTTATTATATGAAACGAGACAATCGTTACTCTCTTACAAATAAACTTAGGTTGATGGCTCTTTATAACTTAAACTATTTAGGCCTTGTTCATAATTTATGAAACCGGCTTGATGCTTATGAACATGATATTGTGATGCTTTATGACATTGATATATGTTCTTCTTTGCCTGATGACATGATGCTAACTTCTTTTAGTTGAACTAGACATTTTTGGTAGTTTATTCAAATGATTGAATTCATGATAATATGAAATTCATATTTGATATTCTACAGGGGATGGTAAAGATGGAGGAGAGCTTAAGAAGTTGGATCCTTAGGAGGACGACCAACTTGATATATGAATATATCATTTAGAATAATAGGGAACTTGATAGTTCACTTGCTATTGCCCATTATGTTGAAGTCCATTTACTTGAGACTATTGCCCATTATGTTGGAGTCCATTTACTTGAGACTTACATTTTGTTATTTCTATTTTGTGAACATCATGATTACTATGCTTCTTTCTTATATTTGTAAGGCCTTAGACTATTTTGACTGGCCTACTTATACTTGATTGTTATGCATATGTTGGTTGTGAACTGATTTTGAGATTGATTTTTTGGATGTTGGGATTTGGATGAGTTTAGATTTAATCTAAAAACTCTTGGTATTTATATTGATATATTGATCTCAAAGCAGATTCATGAGAATGATGATTCACTTAGTTTGATTGCAAACGTAGTATGAGTTTAATATTTTATTATTAAAACTCTTTGACCGATCCG
>CM023944.1:28068169-28130640 GCA_013407115.1 Glycine latifolia | reverse complement strand
CGTAACAGAACATTGCCCCATCAATCATGTTTCCGTCGGAGAACACCGCCGACAACAATTTTCAATCGAGCCTCCAAGATCAATTGCATGGGCAATAGAACACTGCCTCATCAATCATGTTTCCGTCGGAGAACACCCCAGACATCCTCCAATATCAATTGCCAGCACAACAAAACAACACTCATGATCACCGCCAGCATACAAAACAACACCCATGATCATCTGTAGACACGGTTTCTTCACAGCGCATCAAACCAGGTTGCTCCCATGTTGCCAGGGGAGGTTGAGTTGCCAATCTCCTAAATCAATAACAATCACTTGTGGCCACAGAAGGGCACTTCATCGAAGTACAATAGGTGCAACAAATGGAGCGAAGAAGAATACATGTTGTTTCTATTTGGGCTTCACAAACATGGAAAGGGAGATTGGATAAAGATTACAAGAATCGTTCAGACCCCAACTCAAATTGCTAGTCATGCCCAAAAATATTTCCTTCATCAAGCATCGGCCCATAAAGGCAAAAGAAGAAGCATTCATGACGTAGTCCTACCAGTTAACCACCCTGTCTTTATAATTGTGTCCCATTTTACCAAGTGCAATCCCTTATCATTATTGTCTCTCTATATTAAACCGCGGATTTCCTTATCAATGAACTCAGACATACACTTTGGGTACCACATAGCTTGCATTCTATTAACTAGGAGAGAGGCCAATAATGAGTTAGCTAAGACCAACCTGCCTAGCTTGTTCAGGAGCCTTCCTTTCCAAGCACTTAGTTTCAAATTCACCTTGTTTGTGATCTCCGCGAAGTCATCCCTACACAATCTCCCTTGCACCATTTTAAAACTCAAGTATTTTCCCAGATGCTTAGAAAATGAAATACTTGTGACATGTTGTAGCTCTTGCTTTCGTTCCATGAGACTCCATTAGCAGCCAAAGCTTGCGACTTGTCCAAAATCACTTTCATGCAATACACATCGCATAATTGTGTAAGGACTTCCTCAACGATGTGCACTTGAGAAGTAACTACTTTAATAAACAACAACACATCGTCTGCGGAAAATAGATGGGATAGGTGAGGACCATGTGGTGAAAGTTAAATGGGTGTCCATCTTGGGGTATCAACCGTCGATGAAATCATTGCCCCTAATCTTTCCATGCACATCACAAACAAATATGGGGATAAAGGATCCCCTTGGCGAAGCCCCCTAGTGGGTTCAAAGCTTTCCATTCTTTCCCTATTCCAAAGAAGCGATATGGTTATGGATTGAATCCCATGCATGATTAGAGTGATTATTCTCTCTAGGAAGTCAAAGATGCACAGAGTTTGTTTAAGGATTCCTTAGTCATTACTATCATATGCTTTCTCTAAATCCAACTTATAAATAACCTTACTCTCTTCTTCTTTGGATTTTTGCATATAATGAATTATTTTTTGAAGAATAATGGTGTTATCCTTCGTTCGTCTCCCCCGTATAAAGATGCTTTGGAGTGGACTAATAAGGATATATAAAAATGGCTTGAGTCAACTTACAAGCACTTTACTCATAAGCTTGTACACTACATTAAGCAAACTAATGGGGCGAAGCTGTTTGAAGCTCAAATGAGGGTCCTCCTTAGGGATTAGAACAAGCAATGCTTCAGCTACACTTCTGTCAAAAGATAATGTTTTCAATGCTTCTACCATGAACCTCCACACGTCATCCCCCACCATGTCCTAATACATTTTGAAGAAAATGGGATGAAGCTGTCCAAGCCTAGCGATTTGTATGATTTCATGGACATCAACACTGAAAATACTTTGTCCTTCGTCACTTGGGCTAAGAGGTTCACCTTAGCTTCATATGGTAACCTCCCCACTAAATTCCCTCACCACCTCGCCACCCTAACCCTCAATTGAGCAAAAAAGGGACTTAAAGAAACTCACTGCTTTAGTCTCAAGCACTGTCTCATCAGTACACCAACTCTCATTTGCAATATGAAGGTCATGGATCTTATTACATTTTCGTTGGACAATAGTTTGTGCATGGAATAAAGATGTGTTCCTGTTTCCCAGCCGAATCCATTTTTTCTCTCGACTTTAGGAACCAAATTGCTTCTTCTTGAAACAAAATCATCTCATATTAAGCCAAAAGTTTCTTTTGTAGAAGAACCAAATAGGCGGAATCCAGCCTCTCAAGAGAACGTTGAATGCCCTTTAACCTTGCTTCCATTTCATGCTTCCGTATTAGAACACTCCCAAATATGTGTCTATTAAACTTCACCAAATGTTCATCAACATGCATAAGTGCCACCGGCACACTCTGAATCCTTTTCGACCATGCCTCCCTAACCACATGGGGATATTGATTGTGAGTACACCACACCGCTTGAAACCGAAATGGCTGCTTGTCTCCCAAAGGTGGTTTGTGACTGCACCTCACTAAAAGAAGGTTGTGATATAAGTGTCATTGCATGAGGTGTTCCACGAAAGTTTCTAGGAATGCTAACCTCCATGATACGTCCCAAACCCCCCGATCCAACTGCTTCAAAACTGACCATCCACCTATGCACCTTTTCTGCCATGTGAAGTTGCTACCATAGCATTCAAGATCCACTAATTCACATGTATCCAAACAAGCTTTGAATTCCAAAGCTCTAAGATTCTAGAATACCCCTCCATCTTGCTCTACTGGGAGGATCACATCATTATGGTCACCAACTGACATCCATATCCCCTAAAGGACATTCTGACCTTATGTGACCTTGCTTTCCACATTCAAAGCATGTAATGGAGGAGGAGTTGGTATTTTTATTTGTGCTGTCATTTCTTTTCTTTTGAAAAGGTTGCCTTCTGCTCTTTTTCTTCCTTAGAAATTTGGTAAATTTCCTTACTATGAGACTCATGTTCTCATCATCCTCATCATCACTTGAATCATCTTCTTTATCAGTCTTTGAAGGTGCAGCTTTTAATGCTATACTTTTGTGCTTTTTATCTGCATCTTCACCATGAGTTAATTGAGATAATTCAAGCTCATATTCAAGAAGCTTACCAAACATAGCTGCCATTGACATTTTTGATAAGTCCTTTGATTCTTTAATTGCTGTGACTTTAGGTTGCCAATCTCTTGTTAGACATTTGAGAATTTTGATATTCAGTTCTTCCACATCAAAGGTTTTCCCTAGTCCAAGCAAGTGATTCACAATATGGGTGAATCTAGTTTGAAGCTGTGAGATGTTCTCATCATCTCTCATTTTGAACATTTCATATTCATGAATGAGAGTGTGTTTCCTTGATCTTCTCACATCATCTGTTCCTTCATGTGTAACTTCAAGTAATTCCCACATTTCCTTGGCACTTTTACACCTAACAGTCCTGAAAAATTCATCAGAAGATAATGCAGAAGTTATCATATTCTTTGCTTTGAAATCATACTGAGTTAATTTCTTTTCCATTTCAGACATGTCATCCCATTCTTTTGGTATTGAATTGCCATCAATAACTTTGGTGGGAATAACAGGTCCTTTCTCAATACAATTCCATGCACCTGGGTCATTTGATTGGATGAAGATTTGCATTCTGTTTTTCCAAAAACTAAAGTGTTCTCCTTCAAACAAAAGTGGTCTATTCAATGAGGCACCCTCCTTGAATGTTATTTGATTAGAATTCATTTTCAAATATTTGAAAAAGATCTTGAGCAAATTACAAGAACTAGCTCTGATACCAATTGAAAATACAATAAATATCTAATCAAACAAACCAAGAGGGGGGTGAATTGGTTTTTACCTCCTTCTTAAAATTTTCTTGCAAAAACAATTGTAACAGCGGAAGAATTTTATTTGGATCGTATCTTTAAACAAAAACCAAATCAGAAATCAATCTTCTCCAAAAATCAATTAACTCTTGTGCAGTCCCAAAGTCTAAATGATAAGCAGATTGAATACAAAAAGAATTCAATGAAACATAAATTGAAACTTTAGATGCACAAAAGATTTATACTGGTTCACCTATCAACCCCGGAGGCTACATCCAGTTTTCTTCTAACCCAAACCAGGTCAGAGTTCCACTATAACAAATCTTTGTTCTTTACAAGCAATCAACAAGGTCTCTTTTACCTTCCCTAGGCAAAAATCAAAATCTACTCCCCAGATTTTTCAACAGACCAAGAACCAGAGATCCCCTCTCTGTTCTTCCCCTAGAAACACCTTTCTAGTACAGCTTTAAAGAACCCCAGATGTTATATGGAAAATCAACAACTTTTACACAACAAGTAACAACAAAACAAAAGCTTAAAGTTCAAGAAAGATATCACCTCATTTTCCTTTGCAGCTAAAATGATATGAACGAATTAATCAACCTGAGATGAAGTCTAAAATGCTTTCTTGAAACTTCTTTTGTCACTGACTTGCATGAATGTTCACTTACAAAGAATATCTTAACAAAGCACTCATGTAGAATCTAACACAATTGAACAACTCTCTAATTTCTGACTTTTAGAACTCTTAGAACTCTTAGAGAATGTAAAACACAAAGTAGGTACGAGTGCTCTCTGTCTAATGTCTTATTTTTCAAAGACACAGCTTATCTATTTATAAAAAAACAGATTTAACAGACTGTAATCGATTATTTTGCTATGGTAATCGATTATTTTAACTTTAGTAATCGATTATCTCGACTATATAATCGATTAAATTATTCATCACAAATCTGGAAATCTTGAACGAACACAATAATCGATTATATCACCATTTAATCGATTATGCCAGTACATGAACAAAACTTAACAAAACACATGTAATCGATTACAATCATCTGGTAATCGATTAAACCAGTTGATCATGTTGTGCAATATTATGCAGATGACTTATGTAATCGATTAATTACTCAGATAATCGATTAAACCAGTGTGTTCCAAAAACTGTGTTAAGCTTATTTAATCGATTACAAGAAAATGGTAATCGATTAAAATGTTTTTAAACCATTTTCCAGAAACTTCAAACAAGCTGGTAATCGATTATTTACTTAAGTAATCGATTAAAACAGTGTAAAAACATTTTATGCTTGTTTAAATGTACTTATGTAATCCTATAACTTTGCACATACTAATATGATTAATACCTATTAATGAATGTATGAATGCATGAAGTTCTTAAGAGCTGCAGAGGATTATAAGGATTTAACTCATGAACCAAGCTTTAACCAAAATTACAAATGCCATCTTATTTGAGTGGGCATGTAAAATATCAAAACATATTAGCTACCAATATCCTTGATTCTTTAGCTTCAGCTCCTTGATTCTAACACATTACTCCCTCACTGTTGAGACTCGGGAATGGTAACTTGATCCACCCACTCCATCCTATTTGACACCACAATCTTCACAAGCATCATCATCTTGACTCTGAAGCCCTCCTTGACTCCATCACCAGCCCCATGTGACTTCCTTGATGGTGCCATGTTTGTTAAAGCCGAGGTACCAATATAAATGGTTTTCTTCAAGCCATCTAGAAAACCATCCCTTTCTGACCACATGCATCATTATTTATTTGTTGACCCCATTCTCCCATACGTCCCTCCACACTATTCTCTTGTTTTGTTTTCCCCCCTTATGACCAACCATATTACTTGAACCCATACGTGCATGTTCCCACTCCTTCATCATTGGCTTTGACTTCCTTTTCCAAAGCTTTAAAGGGATTCTCACCAAAAACAACCTTTTCGTTATTGTTATTATTATTATTTCTGCACCCGAATATTATGTCTATCTCTCCTTTATTCGGTTTCTTTTTTAATTTAGAAACAGTGATCCAATCACCATACATTTCGATATCCCCTTGATTCTCGCTTCCCACTAATTGAGCACCATCAATGCTAGCTTTGGCCAAGTTAGGGTTAGTCGCTCTGTTCCCAGCTATGCTTTCTTCTCCTATTGCCTTCGCTACTGCTTGCTTCCCCATGGTTGCTTCGATCACTTTAAAGGAGGGGCAGGACCCCATAATATGGCTATACAAACCACACTTCTTGCATATGAGATGTAGACATTCATATTCTATGTAAAACCAATGATTGTGAAACCAGACCTTCCCTACCACCTGTTGATTCATGTCGATCTCGACACACACCCTCGCAAATCTCCCCTGTGTAGTATCAATTGTTCGAAAGTCCACCCTCAGCGGTCGACCAATTGTCGCTGCTAACACCAACACAATACTTTTATCATAACACTTCAACCTTAGTTAGGGAAAGCGAACCCACATCATGGAATTATCAATCATCATCCAAGGCCCCCTGCTACTACCTTTTCCCTTTTCTAAGCCAGTCAAGCTTCAACATATAGATTTCGTATCCCACGTCCACCATCTCGAACCCCCTTGAAAGTCTCCATATTGCCTTTAGTTGGTCCTTCACGACGAAGAAGCTTAACTTCTTCCCCAACAGCTTAATGATAATCGCATCCTACCAAGGTCTCCACAGGTCCTGTAGCACCGGTTCCTCCAGAAAGCACCAAGGTTTTAAATGGTCCCCTCCCTCCAACTCAATCCTGAAAATTTTTTTAGCAAGGAGATTTGTCTTTTCCATTTTAGGAAAAGCTTCTTTGTGTTCCATGACTATATCTCGAAAAGACACCTTCAAACCACCCCTCTCGCCCTCTCTTTTCAGTGGTTTGGATGGTGGCGATGCTCCTAACGTAAAACTATGTTTACAAAATTAACTAAACAAAGTAAGTGTGTTAGTAGTTTATTGCTTTCTCTTTAAATAAAAGGTCACGAGTTCAACTCCTATCTAGAACCTTTTTATTTTTCACTTTATCTAACCTCTTGCCACATAAGCGTCAAGTAAATAGCATACATAAGCGTCACATTGGCACCAATACACCACATCAAAGCCAACGTTTGACTTTAGATGATCGACTAACAGAATGATCAAAATTGCTTATTTTGAAAAATATGAAGACTAAATGTCTTGATTTAAAAATAAGAGGAGACCAAAATTGTAATTTAACCTATTTTCAATTATAATTTTCTTCTTCAATAGTAGTTGCTTGCTTCGAATGGATTCTTGAGCAATAGATATTTCATTGACAACTTACCTGAAATTTGCAATAATAGGAATTGAAAACACCACGACAATACAATAACATATCATATATGCATAAAATAGAAAGTAAATTAATAGAAAATTAGAAGGCTTGTTCTCTAATAAGACTTTCTTAACTTAATATACAAAATGAGAGAAAATTAGATATTAAGAATTTTAAAAATATAGAACATATATCTCAATAAAGTATAGAATAAATAATAATTTTCTTTCTCAAAGAGCTTGCTCTAGAAACTCAAATCATGGCTGCAAAAAGAAGACAATAAGTAAATATGTATCAATTTTCATTGGAAGAAAGAAAATAAAATAGTACAAAAAAAGTTTTATCGAACATTCATTTTGTAAAAAAAAAACTATTTAGAAATGTGAAAAGAAATATTGTATCATGACAATAATCATCGTCCGGAAAGTAAAATTTTGTCGGACATTCATTTTCAACCTAATATCTGGTTTTGTCTCCCAAGTTTTACACTACGATATGATTCAACTCATGCACTTAAGACCAAAGCATGTTGGAACCTCAAAAACAGTAATGCCCAGAGGAAATAGATAGAAAGAAAAAATAGAGAAAAGAAATTAAGAAAATCTGAAATAGAAAAGAACACTCTTAATGCCTCAATCTATCACACCTTATATAGTATGTCATATGATAAATCTGTTGGCTATTAAAAAAGGATAGTTGTAATGTAATTCTTTTTTCCGTAAAACCAAAATCAAGTGTTATGGATGGCTAATAAAACCATTTGACTTAAAAATTGTGAAGTTATAAGAAAAATAAATGTCAATGGCACTATTAGAAAAATTGGTTTTAACATCGATTTTCTAAAAAACCGATTTTAACGAAAATGTCATAGCAAATTCGTAATTAACAGGACTTGGTTAACATCGTTTTTCTTAAAAATCTAGAAAACTGATGTTAACAGAACCTGGTTAACATCGATTTTCTTAAAAATCAAGAAAATTGATGTTAACATTAGTTTTTAAGAAAACCGATGTTAACTATCTACTATTAACATCGGTTTTATAGATTTTTAAGAAAATTGATGTTAACAGCAAATAGTTAACATTGATTTTTCAATGAAAACTGATATTGTTGTTATTATAAAACCTGGCCCCCCAAATTAAACCCTTCACTCTCGCGCCTATCTCTCACTCTTAGTCTCACCCTTCACTACTCCTTCTCTCACGCCTACCTTCACTACTCCTTCTCTTGCGCCTACATTGTCTGCAGTCACCTTTGTCGTTGTCATTGTTGGTGTCAGCCTTGTCTCATGGCGCTTCCACTGTTGGTGTCATTCTTTGAGGTGGTTCTGTTGCTTGCAACTGTCGGGGGCTTTCACAAGGTTAGCATTCCTCTGGAAAACCAGGTCCTTCTATTGTTTGCAAAGTTTAAGCTAGTTATTTTATTTCTGCTTGTTACTTACTTCAGTTGCATGTTAAGAAGCTATGCTTTGAGTACGACACTGAATCGTATTAATCATGTTTTTGTCATTTGAGAAGCTAAGTCCTTGGTAATTAAAGAGCGTGTTGGGGAGTGATTATTGACTTATTGTTAGTTGGTATATGTTGACAGAACTTTGCACTTGTTGCTAGAATTGAGGTTTTCTCTCCTGTAAGTCATACACTCTTCAATTCCATGGATATCATAAAAAAGGTGAGTTTGAAGCTTAATCTAATAATCATCTCAATTTATTAAGCCTTAAATATGTTTTTAGTTATTCTAAAATGAGAAAATTTTTTTATTTATTCTATGTAAAATTTACTATTTGGTTTTGACCCCTTCAAAATCTGAAATCCTTGTTATTGGTTCTTAACGTTCATGTTAAAGTAGATTAATATCATTCATTTTAGAAATTTAGAAAAATAATTTGATGTATCGCATGCTGACATGGTACCATTGACATTAGTGAGTGCTACCTATGATGGTTACTTGATATTTTGTTGAGCACAAGTTGATTATGAGTGTTGGTTGTCACATTCACATAATGGTTACTTGATATTTTGTTGAACACAAGTTGATAAGGAGTGTTACATAATAGTACGAATTGAAGACAATGATTTCAAAATTTTTGAAGGATGAAAACCAAATAAAAAAAAGTACAAGGTCCAAAACCAAAATTCACTATTAACCAAAAAAAAATTCACTCATTTTACAGTATTTTTATTTCTTATTTCACTTGAGATAACCTTTATATTATGAGATTGTCTCAGACTTTTGTATGCATGTGCTTGGCTCAAACTTCATTGTCTATTGTGTAAAATGTAAATGTAGTTCACTCTGTGGTCCAAGTAGATATGTACATGTACTGCCAAAACCATTTACTCAAAATCAAGAGATATGGTTGCAGTATTTCCTTTGATGTTATCAGCCTATATATTCCTTTGTAACTCGCACTACACAAGGCTCTGCATTGTACCTTAAGTAAGCTAAGCAATTTGGCATATGAAATCTGAAATGCTCGTGATTTGAGGACACACGCATGTCTGTTAGAGATAGCTTATGGACTATGGTTTGTCTAATTGACCAAGCTTTTAAAAGTGCCAACTAAATGTCATTTGCCTACCAATCCAATGGGGTATATGTGTTTCGTATATTATTCTTCGACAAATGCTAGTAAACACTCTATAACCCAATTTGTTTAAGCTCCAACACACTCCTTGCTATATTTGTTGAAATTGATTGGGACTCATGAAATGATATGGGTTCCATATCATATCTAATACAATCTCATTTGTAATCTCTAGTGAAGTGTTGAATTTATACCCGGTGGTGCTTGTCCTTTTCAAATTATTGGTCATGTGCTTGTGCTTTTATAAGTCTATTCCCTTTCAGAAATAGGCTAATATAGTAAAGTTTCCTTTATAAATTCTAGTGTTGGGTAATGGTTGTTAAAGCTTACACTTGGTTCATATATGGTATTTTCCTAGATTCTTTAAGCACTATACTATTAGTCCTCTACTTGATTTTAAGCGAAAATAAATCAGAACAAGCAAAAATAAACCATAGTCCATATGATCATAGGATCACCACTTGTACTGAGTACTTAGGTTTAGCTACAAGGGTGGTGTTAATGTTTGCCTATAAGGACTGAAAAAGTGTCAGTTCCTGAGGTTATGTCAATCTACTACTAATTACTATTAATTTATAGCTTGCTTTAGGCCAATCATGTGAATTCGACACAAATGATTGGTTGGAATGGTTTGAGTGTAATTGGATTTGGAGAGAGACACATTTCATATTTAAATTTTTATTCTGACTAATCACTAGTTGTAACTGTAATTTGTAGGCAGTTTTCATTTTCGTTGTTGCATCATCATCACGACGTTCATTGTTGTTGTTAGCCACCATCTTCACGGGTAGGAATGTCTTTCATAAACTAAGCAAAATTGTGTGTGTGTGTGTGTGTGTGTGTGTGTGTGTGTGTCATCTTTGAATATAACATGTTTAATGTTCAACATCATTTGTAGGCAGTTGTCCTTTTGTACTTTGCATTGTCATCACTAGATTTGTCCTTGCAAATTGTCAGTGACCATCATCACAGGTACTTACGAATGTCTTTAGTAATTTTGGGGATTCTATATGTATTTGGTGGTTTTGTAACTTGTTTTATGTGATTAATGAATAGTGCTTTATATATACAATCAATCTTCATTATGAGTGAACCTTAGTTTCTCGTTTGAGATTCATTACAATGATTCTTCTAGACAGTTTTGCAAATAATAGGAATACACACAATAACCAAGAGGGGTGAATTGGTTTAAACTTGGCCTTTTAAAATTCTTTAGAAAATCAGATTTAAAGTATCTTAATCACAATTAAAACAAGAATGTCTCAAATCAATCAAACTACTCAGCCCAAGAAAACAATTGCTTAAAATAGAACTTGTTGAGTAATGTAGATATCACAAAGAACCATAGATCAAGATAACAAAAAGAAATTAAGGAATAGAGAACAACACTAGAATTTATACTGGTTCACTTCTCAAGAGAAGCTACATCTAATTCTTTTAATCAACACTAGATTAGACTTCCACTATTATCAAATTTCAGTTCTTACAAGCTTTACAATAATCACCCTTTATCAAACCTAGATAAAGACATAGAGAACACTTCTCTACTATTCCCGTCTAGAGAAACCTACTCTAGAAAAAGCGTCAAGAACCCTTTGCAATAGTTACAAACAACTAAGAATTCAAAAATGAATTTACAATAAGAGTTAATGGAGAGAGACAACCGATGATCCAATGAATATAGATGAATATGATTTACCAATCAGAGTTGAAATGGAGAAATTAATTTCAAAATTTTCTCTCCAAAAGCTTCTTTAAAAATATTGCCCAAGAAATCTTTCAATACACCATGAAGATTTAAAGGTGGGACAAGAACTAACTAACTCAGAAAATCCTTTCTAACTTTGAGAAGGCTTATGAATGCTTTGAAATTTCGAAGTCAAGAAGTGTTTGTTTCAGAAAAACTCACAGTCTATTTATAACCAACTTTTATAACATAATGTAATCGATTAAATCGTCATCATAATCAATTAAATTATCATATGTAATCGATTAATCTTCTAGATAATCGATTAAAATGTTCTTAGCTCAATCTGGAAAAAATGTAATGAACAAAGTAATCGATTAATACGAGTCGTAATCGATTAAACCAGTCATGTTCAGTTTTGGTACAAGACTATGTAATCGATTACAGAATGTGGTAATCGATTAAGGCGGTCATGTGTAATTTTCAAAATAAGCCTAGGTAATCGATTGCATAATGTGGTAATCGATTAAAGCAGTCATGCATGTTTTAGAGATACAGCTATGTAATCGGTTACGATTACCTTGTAATCAATTAAAGTGTTCTTCATGGCTTTTCTAGAAACTAACAGAAGATGGTAATCAGTTATATCCTTGTGTAATTGATTAAATCAGTAATATTTTTTTTCTCCAAAAACTTAACCATGAGAAATTACTTTCTTTTAAAAACATGAACAGCTTTAATGCTTTAGTAAAATTATGTATGCATGTTAATGATCATGTTCATGCAATGCAAGGATCATGAGATTAGTCTCTCATACACTTAACTAATTACAAATGCTTAGGCTTGTGAAAAGTTAAAATCCTTCTTCTTCGAGCTTCATCCTTGACTTGATCTTCTTCCTGCTTCCCCTATATCCAACAAGTTTGGATTAATCATTGTATTGATTCTTGAATTGCCCATTTGGACAATATGGGAATACTCATTTTTTTATAGTATATTCTTATGTATATGTTGAGTTTATTTTCTTAAATTTAATGAAATTTCGGTACAATGCATTTCACTTTGTTCTCCAGGTGCATACTTGATTGTGGTGGAACTCATGTCATCGCTTTCATGTTGTGTACTTGAAGATCAAAGCGAAATGCTGCTGAAATTTTGTCAAATTTAAGACAAGAAACTCAACCAATAAATATGAATATACTATAAAAATATGTCTTCCTGAATGGGATAGGGCCACACCTTTAATGAAAAAAGTGAGGTTTTCATGCATGGAATAAGAGTAATCAATTCGATGAATCGAAGTTGGATGAATGCAAGTCGCATAACGGTTACGTATGAGGAAGGCGTTGAACGTTTCTTGCAATTTTCCTCCGAAAGAAGTCGACTGGATGGGGATGGAAAATATTTTTGTCCTTGTATAAATTGTTTCAATGGGAGATGCCAAGCACTAGATGACATACGGGAACATCTTCTTTGTGATGGGATTAAGAAGAATTATACCACATGGATATGGCATGGTGAATTGGCATACATGCAGAGGGTGCCACAAATTGAATTGCTTGATGTTGACATCGGAGATCCATTAGAGGATATGATTCGTGATTTGGGACATGAGTATTTTCAGCAAGCACAGGCCCCTATGTATGATAAATTGGAAAGTGATTCGAAGAAGCCATTGCATCCAGGGTGCAAAGAGTCATTGACACTGTTGTCAGCAGTGTTAACTCTGGTTAATGTCAAGGTCAGATATGGGTGGAGTGACAAAAGCTTCAGTTCACTGCTTCAGGTAGTTCAGGAGATGCTTCCAAACGAAAACATGTTTCCAAGAAGTTATTATCAGGCGAAGAAGATACTTTGTCCGATGGGTATGGAGTATCAGAAAATTCATGCCTGTCCAAATGATTGCATATTGTACAGAAATGAATTTGAAGAAATGCATAAATGCCCCAGGTGTGCGGTATCAAGGTACAAAGTGAAGGACGATGACGACTGTAGCAGTGATGAAAGCACAAAGAAAGGCCCCCCTGCGAAGGTGTTGTGGTATCTTCCGATCATTCCAAGGTTTAAGCGTCTGTTTGCTAACGAAGATAATGCAAAAGACCTGACATGGCATTCAGATGGGAGAAACTGTGATGGAATGCTCCGCCATCCGGCAGATTCCTCCTAGTGGAAGAAGATTGACCGTTTGTATCCAGAATTTGGTGAAGACCCAAGAAATCTTAGGCTTGCACTTGCCAGTGATGGAATGAATCCCTACTGCAATTTAAGCACTCAGCACAGTTCCTTGCCTGTTTTGCTAGTCATTTACAACTTGCCTCCTTGGTTATGCATAAAGCGAATATACATGATGTTGTCTATGATGATATCGGGCCAAAGACAGTCAGGAAATGACATTGATGTTTATCTTAGTCCCTTGATTGAAGACTTGACAAACTTTTGCGATGAGGAGGTTGTCGTGTTTCAATCGAAAAGAGACATTCAAGTTGCGTGCAATGCTATTTTGTACCATTAATGATTTTCCAACGTACGGAAATTTGATTGGATACAGTGTTAAGGGCCATTGTGCATGCCCTATCTGTGAACAAGACACAAGCTACGTACAACTTAAACATGGAAGAAAAACAGTTTACACTCGACATCGACGTTTTCTGAAACCTTATCACCCTTATCAACGATTGAAAAAAGTATTTAATGGAATTGAACCGATTTCGTTAATCGGTGAGCAGGTTCTTGAGTGGGTTGAGGACATTCATATTGTATTTGGAAAGACCCAAAAGAAGCTGAAAGGTAATACTTGCATATGGAAGAAGAAGTCGATATTGCTTTATCTTCCATACTGGTCTGATCTAGATGTTAGACATTGTATCGATGTTATGCATGTGGAGAAAAATGTGTGTGACAGTGTCATCAGCATGCTTCTTAATATTCAAGGCAAGACAAAGGATGGTTTGAACACTCGTCAAGATCTTGCTGAGATGGGTATACGTGAGCAGTTACATCCTAGGTCTAATAGTAAGAAAATATACTCCAGCATGTCACACTTTGTCAAGAAAGGAAAAGATAAGTTTATGTCAGTGTCTGGCCGAGTGAAAGTGCCACAGGGATACTCTTCAAATATTAAGAGCCTTGTGCAGGTCAAGGATCTGAGAATAGTTGGCTTAAAGTCTCATGATTGCTGCATCTTGATGCAACAACTGTTAGTCGTGGCGATTTGAGACATTTTTCCTAACAAAGTGAGGCATGCTATAGCTCGCATGTGCTTTTTCTTTAATGCCATTTGTAGCAAAGTTATGGACCCTGTAAAGTTAGATGACTTGGAAGAAGAGGCAGCAATTATCTTATGTCAGTTGGAGATGTATTTTCCTCCTTCATTTTTCGACATAATGGTTCACTTGTTTATCTGGTTAGGAAAATTAAATTGTGTGTTCCCATTTATTTACGGTGGATGTACCCGATCAAGCGATACATGAAGATCTTGAAAGGGTATACAAATAATCTAGATCGTCCTGAAGCTTCCATAGTTGAAAGGTACATTGCAGAAGAAGTTGTAGAATTTTGTTCAGAGTACCTTGAAAAGGTAAAACCTATTGGGCTTCCCGAGGCTCGACATTACGATAGAGTCGTAAGTAAGGGTACATGAGGGTTGCATGTTATAACGCCTAGTTTACAAGAATTACAACAAGCCCATTTGTATGTCCTGAATAACAGTAATGAAGTCATGCCATACATAGTTCGTCATGAAACCTTAGTCAAGGAAAGTAATCCAAGAATGACGAAGAATAGGTTGTTGAAAGAGCATAACAAGACTTTCCTGAATTGGTTTAAAGATACAATATTTAGTGATGAATCTTCCTCTGAAACAATGAGGAAGTTAGCAGATGGGCCTAAAAGAAATGTTAGAAGTTGGCAAGGATACGATATCAACAAGTACTCTTTCTACACCAAACAACAAGATGACAAGAGCACAATGCAAAACAGTGGAGTTAGCCTTAGGGATGAATCCCAGCACTTCGCTACTATGCATGACCACAATCCTCGTTTGGCGTCCATGCCTTACTTTGGAGTCATTGATGACATATGGGAGCTTAATTATGTTAAATTCACTATGTGTGTCTTCAAGTGTAAGTGGGTTGATATCAATAGCGGTGTGCGAACCGAGAATTCGGGATTCACTTTGGTAGATATTAACAAACTAGCTTATCAAAATGAACATTTCATCATGGCAGAACAAACAAAACAGGTGTTTTATGTTCAAGATCCTTATGATGAAAGGTGGTCAGTGGTACTACATGGAAAACAATTGGTATTAATCTTGACGATGATGATTCAATCGTTGATACTGGTGTCACTCATTTCTCGACACAAATGCCTAACGTCAACAGAGAAGATGAAGTTGACGACGTTTATGCAAATCGTAATGATCATGATGAAGAATAACTAATTAACATCGTTTAATGTAATGTTTATTGTATATTAACTTGTTTTGTCATTTACAATTTCATAGGTAAACTTACTTTTCACTTTAATTAATTTTGTTTCTAATAGGATCATGAGTACACCACCGAGCTCCCTTCCTCGTCTTGAGTCAGCACCTGCGCCGTATACGGCGAAGAAGACTAGGAAAGCAACATGTCTGAGATCATTGGCTACCAGACCTGCCGGTTTTGACAGACCAATGGTTCATGTGGATCTTACCACTGGGAAGGTTGATGGTCCTCAGGTAAAGAAATTGAGGACATATCTAGGGATCGTGGCTCAAGACAAGGTGGATGTGACCATTGCTAACTGGAAGGAAGCTCCTGCAGCTTAAAAGGAGTTGATTTGGGAGGACATTCAGGTATTACAATTAAATGTCAATGTAATTGTTTGTAGTAATATAATTTAATTGTTATTGTAACTGTTAAACTTGTTTTTTGTATCGCAGGTTGAATTTGATATACCTGAAGTGTCCGACCAACGAATGAAGAAGAAAATTCTCCAAACAGTAGGAGAGCGATGAAGGCAATTTAAGTCAGACCTGACCTCGAAATGGGCTCTGGCACAAGACAAGGATGACGATTTCGACATTGTTTGTGACAAATACGGTATTGGTAAGGAAAAGTGACACCAATTTTGTGAGAGTCGCAGAGCCGGTTCCTCGGAGGTTAGCTGACTTCCATTATTTTAGAATTTCACAATTATGGAGTCTTCCCAGCGCATTTTTTTTACATTTATCTGTGCAATTCTTACAAGATGTTAGAAAGAAGGCTCAGGCCATCCACAAGCTGAACATTTCCCCTCACGTGTTGTCTCGCGGGGGTTATGATTTGTTAGAACAGAAATTGATGGAGGAAAAACAAAAGAAACGATTGTAGGAAGCAGCCCAAGGTGAGAGCACCGAGACAATTGTTCATCCTCCATCCCCTGTTAGATGACACATGAAGTGGAAGCTGGCTTGCACAAAAAAATGGGACAAATGACATCTGAGGCGACACGTGAGATTTCAGATAGGGTTGTAAGTCAAAGGATGGTTTTGTTGGTCCTAACAAATTACAAAACTCATGTTCTAGTTATGTTGATTGCAGGATACCTGGACGAGCAATCGACACAGGGTAGCTTTGTCGCCAGTGGACATTAGGATGTACTAACTGCTGCCATTGGAGGACCAGAGCACTCAAGTCGTGTCTGTGCTATTGGGTCAGGTGTGACAATAAAACAATACTTCGAATCGGCTTCATCAACCTCTCGCAAGTCTAAGTCCATGAACCCTGAGGCCTTGGATCAACTTAAATGGAACATCATGGAAGAGCTGGAGCAATCAATCACTGAGAAAGTGACTCAACAACTAATGATGTCTTTCAGCCACATGCAGTCTCAGATGTAGTCAATTGTGCAGTCTCAGGGTATGATGCCACCTCCGACGGTTGAGGTGAGTCCTTATGGTGCCCGTGTCAGCACCAAGGGAAG
Organism: Glycine latifolia; assembly: GCA_013407115.1. Taxonomy (NCBI): domain Eukaryota; kingdom Viridiplantae; phylum Streptophyta; class Magnoliopsida; order Fabales; family Fabaceae; genus Glycine; species Glycine latifolia. The sequence continues at coordinate 28,113,359 of CM023944.1, read as the reverse complement.
TTGTGTCGATCCCTCAGGGAATGACCTAGACACTGGTGCATCTGACAGGCGTGGGTTATATGTCGATGACAATCCTCCCCGCATGGTCGCCCTTGGAAGAGTTTATGATGGGTCAACAACCGTGCACAACGTCCCTCTCACCAATGATTAGGTCAAGGTAGGTGTTGAGAAAGTTCGAGATACTGATGCTCGCGTCCCTGTACCCACTGAAGAGGTTCAGTTAGTGGGGCAGGCCCTTAACACCTTCCTTGCTTGACCAACACATCTTGTACAACCTATTTTGAAAAAGGTATTTCATTTTTGGCCTGTTTATTATCATTTAAGAAATATTTGTCTCATATAAAGTGAAGACGGTCGTTCACTTATGTTTGTTAACTGTGTAGGATAAATAGGGACCTGAGGGATCGGCAAAACCTGTACATAAGTCGGGACCTATTGCCGATCCCCTGTACCAGATCACATTGACCATCCCTAATCTTTTCCTCAGACCCATGTAGGTGTCGTGGACCCTACTTTGTTCGGGGTATATAATGATGACTTCCCATTGTACATAAAGCATGAAGATATTTATGAGATAATTCACGGTGGTCAATGTCCGAACATCTCCATTATACAACTGTGAATTCTATAAGTCACTTTCAATTGGCTATTATTACATAACTAATTGTTTTATATTCATGCATAATTGACTTTATTTTCAAAACAATAGGCATATGAATGACTTATGTCTGCAATCGGATCATGCTGATGTGTATGGATTTATCGAGCCACAGTCCATACAAAAACCTGGGCAATCGCAATTTGAATCCGAGGACTATATCAAGAAATGGATGCAGAGTTCATAAAAAGATGCCTACCTTGAGGCGTACTTGAATGGGTAAGTAAAAATGTACAAATGAATTTAAATAATGTATGCAGTATAATAACTTAATGTTCTCCAATGCAGTGCACATTGGCAACTGATCGTTATATGTCCTAAGGACAATGTTGTCGTGTGGTTTTGTTCGTTGCACAACAAGCCTGATAACTACCTGAAAGGAATTATTAATAGGTAGGTTGTAATTTGTAAGACATTTCTATTATTATTTCTAACACATGAATATGTTAATTGTATAATATGCATGCATGTTTCTCTTAAGCAGTGCTTTGAAGGAAGTCCATGATACTCAGGGAACACTACTAGAAAAATCGCTTTCTACATCGATTATTTTGGACTTTCAACATCAGTTTTTAACCGATATTGAAACTACCGACTTTGAAAGTATCAACGTTAACATCGGTTTTCAAAAATTGATGTTAACATAACCACACAACATCAATTTTCTTAAGAAAACCGTGTCGTCAAATAAGAAATTAATAAAAAAATATAAAATATGTAAAATCAACATCGATTTTTACAAAAACCAATGTTGTAAGTACTATTCCACATCGGTTTTTCAAAAAACTGATGTAGAAAAGGGACTTTCGGTTATTTAAAAAACCGATGTGGAATAGTACTTACAACATCAGTTTTCTACTACATAACCGATGTAGAATGATATTTTTTAAGAAAAAAATACGACCTATTCTTTTGATTGTTTCTGACCCTTATTTAAAAGATTGCCCAAACTCCACCAAAAGCTATAAAAATAAACCACGAAAACTAAATATATTATGACATATATAAAATTAAACAATCAACTCTTACAAATTTAGTCAAGTGAAGAAAATCCAAAAAAATATAAAGCAATCACAATGAGTCAATCAAAGAAGCAAGTCTCTATTAAATTATTTCAATCTCAGATTCAGAAATAAACTAAAAAGACCAATGAACTCAGAATCCACACTATATCAATATTATTATGACATTAAGCACGAAAATAACCTATATAAACTAGGAACCTTCATGAATTGCATAGCCAGTTTTACATTCACGTATTCCACTGGAGCAGGAACCTGGAAAGTGAAGAGAACAAGAATTAATAGAAGGAAAAATGAAATTTATATTGTGCCACTAGACAGAGGATTAGAATCAAACAAGTTGTGTTAAAGGCCTTGATGTTGAACATATAAACTTCAAACGGTCATAACTTTTGATAGAAATGCCCGATTAAGGCGTACGATATGTCAAAATTCTTCAAAATTCAGAGAGGAAGCCCTAGGCAAATTTCTGAAGGGGATTTGGTCAACTATTTTTCCAAAAAATGCCTCTAACTAGGTGAAAAATAGGATTTAAGATTCAATCACCAGTGAAGCGTTTAATCACTAGTGATTTTCTCATGTGTTTCTAATTAGAAAACAATCTCAAACTAACAACAATGGACAACAGTGGTTCAACAATGAAATGACATACAACAATGCAAAATTATGTTACAATAATCTAAGGGATGCTACAACAACAAGGAGGAAACAACAAAGTAATCAAGGGAGGAGCTAAACGCATCATTTGGGATATCCTTGAGCTGTGTGCCTGAAACTCAACATTATCATCAAATTAATGCGATAAGACTTCATCGTCTATTCCATGAAAACTATAAAAAAAATCCATCATAGTTATGGGACATACAGCGAGTGAAGAGAAAAGGAAGCGAGCAACAATGGCAGTAACATAAACAGTGAATAGCAATCAGTGAGTACGAAATGTGAGACTAACATAAACATAAACAGAGCAAAAGAAAAATGCAAAACCACCAAGCGTACCTGAGCTGCGAGAGTGAGAGTGAGACTGAAATGTGAGTTGCGAGCGACAGTGGAAGTGCCACCAACAACAACACCAAGACCGCCGTAAGAGTGAGAGTGAAGGCTGAGAGTGGGAGTAACCTAAGGCCGAGAGAACGCGAGCAGTGAAGGCTAAGAGTGAGGGTCAGAGGCGCGAGAGTAAATGGTGTTTAATTTGGGGGTTTAGGGTTTGGAGGGCACCGCTTTTATAATAAAAATAACAACATCGGTTTTCAACAAAAAAACTGATGTTTCTATCTCCTCCACAACATCAATTTTCATTAAAAGTCGATGTTAACATGTATCTGTTAATATCGGTTTTCCAAAAATCCTTAAAAATCGATGTTAACGTGTATATGTTGACATCGGTTTTTATGAATTTTAGAAAAATCGATGTTAACAGAACATGTTAACATCAGTTTTTAAAAAAACCGGTGTTAACCAGGTCCTCTTAGTTACGAATTTGCCACCCCATTTTCGTTAACATCGGTTTTATTAATAATCGATGTTAACTTAGTGATGTTAAAACCCATTTTTCTAATAGTGGAAATAAATCAAAGGCTACTACTAAATGGATTGCGGTTAAAGTAAGTCATTTAAATAATGGTTTATGTATTCAAAAAAAAATTTATTACTATTTACACTAATTTCCGTTTAACTTTGACTATGTTATTGAATTTAGTGGAAGCCGAGATATCGAAGACTATTAGGATTCAGTGGGCTACATTTTATCTTAAAGTTAGGGATGAAACATTAGGTTAGGTGGATAAGGGATTTTTAAACAATTGTATAAACACTTGGTTAGGAAATCATTTTATGTATATTGACACTATTGAATTGACTTTTTATTCAAATATTATTTAACCGTATTGTATTCTGAAATTGGCTGGATTTCTATTTTTTCATTGCAGGATGAATTTGGATAAAATAAAAAAACAGACAAAATATTAAAAAAATTAAAAAAAAACATCAATTTTTGTTAAAAATCGATGTTAATTTATATGACAACATCGATTTTCAATCAAACCCAATGTTGTTTCATCACAACATCGATTTTCATTAAAAATCGATGTCCCTATATGTAACAACATCGATTTTGATTGAAAACCAATGTTGCTGTAATGTAACAACAGTCCATTTCAATCAAAACCAATGTTGTTACATATATAGGGACATTGGTTTTCTAATGAAAATTGATGTTGCTGTCATGTAATAACATCGATTTTATCTAAAAAATTGATGTTGTAAAATAAGTTAACATCGATTTTTGTTAAAAATAGATATTGAAGTATCATATTTTACATTTTTTCCTTTTATTTCTTATATAGTGACGTCGATTTTTACAAAAAAATCGATGTTGTATACTTTTGTTAACATCAATTTTTAAAAATCAATGTTAACATCCAAACTTTCAACGTCAACAGTTTCAATGAGTTAAAAATCGATGTTGAATGTCAAAAAAATCGATGTTAAATATTATTTTTCTAGTAGTGTGAATTTAACTCTCTTTTTTTAAGAAAACGTATTTAACTTTCAAGCTGTCAATATTTTAAATGTTAACATTGAATCAAATGAAAGATTTTTATGAAATTTAAATGAAAAGAATAAAAATAAATTGATTGCATTATCGTTCCATAGAGATGGAGAAGTCAAATCTCTATTAGTAATTGTCATTATCAAATTGATGGAAATTAAGGATGCATTTATTGATTTAACTATAATTAAAAAAATTAAGTAAAATTAAAAATAGATTATTTTGAATTAAAATTGTGTTCCAGATTTAAAAAACTAAAAATCAATTGAAATCAATCAGTTTGACGGAAATTAAGGTTGAGTGAATTGATTTACTGAATATAATTATAAATGATTTAATTTTAATTTAACAAGTTATTTACAATAGGTCTTCAATTAATTTTTGTTCCATATATTAATTTGAATTTGATTTGTAATCTAATCAAATAATTATGAAGCATCAAATGATGACAGTGTCTTAAGAAACTATTTTATCATCTAAATCTTAAGAAGCTGACGATTTTATCATGTATCATCCAAATCTATTTGTAAATTCTTAAATTTATATATATATATATATATATATATATATATTGGACATTAAAACACGTGGTGGTAAAAAAAACGAGTAAGACAATTGTGGAGTTAGCCCACAGGAAAGCATTTTATAAACTTGAAAGCCATTCAGGCGAAATATTAAATTAACTTTTTACTAAAATAATTCAATTCTTATCTCATTTTCAAGTTGTTGTTTATTTTTTTGACAAAATCTCTTTCTTTCTTGGAAAAGGAAAGCAAAGGAAACTTAGGTGAAAGATCCCAACTAGTGATATAGTGATTTTTTTAATAAATCGTCTAATGCATTTTTTTAATTGGTACGTAATCAATAAATTAAGGAGGGAATGGATTTGGATTGACCTAGGATTTTAAGCTGGACTAACTAAAATTGGGTTACATATCCCAAATCAAAAACAGGGGCCAATTATAACTTTTGAAAACGTTATAAAAAAGAGAAAAATAATAACTTTTAAAATATTACTAATGTTATAATAAGATATTGAAAGTCACGCACGTATTAATTCAGAAAAAAAAGGTACGTATTAAATTGTAGATGACATTTTTTTATCTTTAGCTGTCATTTTTCAATGTAAATTTAAAATACTTCCAAACATTAATTATTTTATTGTGACATGATTAATTATATATTTATATTCTATTTTTTTACTACAATTATATTATTTTTTTTACTAACATGTGATAATTATTTCAAGTGAAATTAAACTTTAATCTTTTAAATAAGGTCTCAATTTTAATCTTTAAATAGAACAAATATAATTAAGAGAAGAAATTATACTAAAGTTGATTAATTGAGTTTTCTTAGAATAAATTATCTTTGATAAAATTAATACATATTTTATATGAAAAAAAATAATACAAAAAGGTTTTTTTTAGAAGTAAAATATATTTTGGATGATTTATTCAGAATCAAAATGTGAATTCTGTTCCACCAAAAAAATGTAAATTCTGTACATCAGCCAATCCTCCATCCAATCAGCATGCACTAGTATGAAATAGAATATTCATTACCACAATACCAACGTACTACAAGACAGCTAATACAGACAAAGCACTAAAACAAAGGGGTAGGCAGTTTCTGATTTTTAGTCCCATGGGTGAACATGACCGACAAGTTCGACCGCACAACGCTTTATAGCTGGTGATTTTGGAATTGTACACATAAACCCTAACAATGATGATTTAAAGTAATGCATATGAAATCACATCACATGATTAAAAAAATGAAATGAAAGAATCTTGGCTCACAACTTGTTAATATTTAATAGTTCTAAATTATAAGTTAGAGTTTGATCTAGTTGTCACTGGTCTTCAAAGTTAAGCTTTTAAGGAAAGTTTGATTGGTAGAAACTTTTTCATGCTCGATAATCATAATTCTTATGTATATAGGAAATAAAGAAAATTTGTTTGATTATAATTAAAAAATTTTAAATAATTTTTTTAGGAATGAAAGAGTTATGTTATTACATTAAATAATTTAATAAGAATATTATAATATTTTTATTATGATAAAACAAAAATTAAACTTGAGAAAACATGATTCCTACCCCCTCCATGGAAATGTTTTTATGGAAATGTGAGTTAAAAATGATTCTCAAATGTTATAGTTTCCCGAAAATATGTTTCTTAAAAATGCATACCAAATAGTTTTCCAAGTTAGAATTCTTAGGAAAGTGAAATTTTTTTCTCTACCAAATGTCTCATTAAAGCGTAATTTTGTCCATGAATTCTTTTTTATGTATCTCACACATTCTTTTATCTCGGAAAATGTTTGATAGACACTCATGATATTCTACACCTAGAGAGACAAAATATAAGTATAATAAAATTTATGATGTGATAGAAAAAAGAGATTAAGAGAAATGAAGGTATTTAAAATGAAATATAGTTTACACCTACTTAGTTTTTTCTTCACCAAAAGTAGACTTAAATAATGAGAGGTATTTAAAATGAAACAATGAGAGCTCACAGCTTTTTTAAAAATTAAATAATAAGTATACTTAAATAAATAAATATTAAAAGTAAATAAAATTCAAAACTAAATTTAATAAATAAATTAAAAATGAATTAGAATAAATAAATAAAATATTAATTATATAAAATATTAATTATAAAATAAATATTAATTGCAAAAAACATATTAATTAGATAAAAATTAATTATATATCATCTTAATTATATGAAATTAATCATGTAATATATTAATTATAAAATAAACAAACTTAAATAAAAATATACAATTAAAATAAAATAAAATAAAATAAAAACAATATTCAAGATGCACACTCATGCATGATGCTCACTTATATCATAAAGCTAGTCTTCAAAAGAATATACTACATTGAAAATAATTTTCACAACATCTTCTAATGTTACATTTACTCCATCCATCAAGCATCATATCGTATTTACTCCATCCACCAACCATCATATCCTTCATCAACTAACTATAATAAATTTTATTTATATTTACGACATCCGGCGGAAGATATGTTTTAGGATGAAATAGAGAAAAATTATAAATTTGGTGGATGGTTAGATTTGTTATTATTTTTATATTCTAAACAGTCATTTTTTTTTTTAAAAATTCTTCATTTTTTCCCTCCATTTTTCACCCTTCTTTTCTTTTCTTTTCTTTTGTCTTATTTCCCATTTTTTCTAATTTCCTCATATCTATCATTGAATTCATCTACTACCGACTACGATTAATTTAGATTAAAAGTATTGTTGATGTTGATAATATTTTCATTACTCTTATCAAATAAAACAAATCACGTTTCATTTTTATCACTTTTATTTTTATTCACAATTCTCTTATTACAGAGTTAAAAACAGTCTATTAATAATTTTTTTATATAATTAACAAAATATTATATAAATAATATTATTGCTATTATTTAATATTTTTTGGTTCAACCACTGTAATTAGAATGTTTATCTCTCCGATGAAATCCTGAGATATATTCTCATAAATTTCGATTCTTTGATTTGACTATGAGATTAATTTTAAGTCTTGGACTTAGTCATATTTAAAGTTCATTATCTTTCTCAAAAGTGTATTATGCCATGATCAAACACATGTCCTCTTCTACAAATGTTATGTATTAATGTGTATATATATCATAATTAATTAATTATGAATGTAACATTAATACATTTAATTTATTTATTTATATTTTTTTTAATAGTTTATTTATGGCTATGTATTTTATTGTACAAGAAATATTATCAGCATACTTCTAAACTAACTTTTTTGACAATTTTTTATTATCACTTAAAATTTATTAAAAATCATAAATTTTTATAGGTTTTAATTCCACTTTATAGTTAATTATTTTATTTTGATTTTATATTTTTTTAATAATTTTAACTGATACTACCTCATGACTATGTTAGACTAGGTTAGATTAAAAGTCTTCTTTAATATATATATATTGTGTGTATATGTATGTATATGTATGTATATATGTTAAGAATTTAATTCATGATTAATGAAAATTTAATTTAATTAATTAAATAAGACAAATGAATTATTATAACTTTGTGATACCTATCTTTAATTCCTAGACCTATGAATAAAAAAGAATTCACCTCATGAAATAGAAACATCCCAATGATTGACTTTTTCTTTAAAAAATGGATTGTGTCACATGTGACATGTAACATGGGACATAGTCTATATTTACACAAAAAAAAAAAAAATACGACACTAGAAACCACCACGTGGCTCAATAGACCAATCTCAATAAAATATTTCAAAACTATTGATAACATTTTAATAAGGTTTTTTTCGTTTTTGTCCTTAAAAAAATATTTTAATTTTTATAAAATATGTATATTTTCTTTTTCATCTTTACAATGTTTAAGATAATATTTGCACAGTAAAAAAGTATTTTGCATGCGTTTTAAAGACAAAAAATAAAAATAAAAACACATTTTGAAATGACTAAAACCTGAAAAATTTATTTAGACAAAAAAATACTAAATTATATTATATGAATGAAAAATGTATTTAAACCTTTAATTAATTTATAATTTTGCCTCATTTTTGTGAAAGTGTCATAATAAATAATAGAGTGAAACTTTCTTGAAGTTTATTCTTATTACACATGATAATTTTTATTTTTTATTCCTACAGAAAATTTCCTAGTTTTTGAACTTTTTATTACACGATCTTTTCTCTAAGACGTAAATCATTATATTAACCCCTCTTGGACGTAAAAAATGGTATACCGACCCCCTTAAGTTTTGAAGAGAAACCTTATATTACATTTCACTTTAAGGGCTAGATATTGGTTGAGCAGGGCATGAGTTGTCACGTGAAAAAATCATGTTAGTAATTTATAATTTGATTTTCCCATATAGATAATTAGCTTCCACGTAGCATTTATTTTTTACATTTTTTTTTTCAAATTAAGTAAGTAGCCATAGTATTAAATACGTAGCAGCTCGGCTTTGCCACTTCACTGTGATGTGGCTACATATCGGTAGCGGGAAAAATTAATAAGGGATACAAGTGAATAATACTTTCTTTTCTTCCTTAAAAAAATACTTTCTTTTCTTCAAATGACACACCATACTTGCATCTGATATTATTAAAATATACTTTTTTTCTTTTATCTTGATTTTTTCGTTTCGTTTAGTTTTCTATATTTGAAAAAAAAATTGTTGGACTAAGTTGATTTCTAGCTTTTTTAATTTATCATATTAATTTGATTAACTTATAATACATATGACAAAATAAACCGTGAAAAATATTTTATCATAGGGGCCTGTTTATTACGTGAGTAAAACATATATAAGACCCACAAATAATTCATGGAACGACTAATTCAATTTAACAAAAAAAACTTTAAAGTAGAGAGTAGAAAGAGAATAGAAAAAATGAAATTAAAAAGAAATATTTAAATTAAAATAAAAAGAGAAATATGAGATTCATACTAAATAATAAAAAGTTCTCTTCAAATCATCTCTCCTTCTTAGCAACCAAATCACCCCGTAAGGGAGAAGCTCGGATTTCATTATTTGATGGATTCTCTTTTTGTCTATTACTATTAATTTATCTGATACACAGTACATGGAGGACACCTAAACATTCCAGGGGAATTTGATGGATTCTATTTTTGTCTATTACTATTAATTTGTCTGATACAATACATGGAGGACACCTAAACATTCCATGCAGAGGAATGAACTGCTGTGAAGAGTTCATGCTCATGCAAGCAACGTGTACAGTGTACTGGTAGTAGTTATATAGCATAATAGTGGTAATATATCATTTTAATGCAGGGGCTTTAAGTTGTAGGGGACTAGGGTCTTAATTAGGAATGGTAATAGGTAAGATTTGGATAATTCTTATAATATTTGTCTTTATATTTACTTTTAAAAATAATATTTATCTTCGGTTACATGGATAATAATTTTAATTTTGGTATATGTTAGGTATCTATATACTTATATTTATACTTGTAATATACACTTTACTTATATATAAAATTAATAATTATGAATCAATAAAAAATTAATTAAAACAATTAATATAATTATATTAAAAATTCATTATTAAATAACTCAAACAAAAGATTAAAAACATACACATAACATTTAAAAAAACAATATAACGTTGGTTCGTTCAAATTTAAGTCATAAATAAACAAAATTAAAAGATAATTATTTAACAGTAATGATTGTTAAAAATAATATTTTAATTGTTTAACAAAAAATTCTAATTAAAAGTTTAGTGTTTTTTACTTTCTGTATTGTGAGATATTAAAGACTTAATTAGAGTATTATAAAAAATATAATTATTTTCACAACAAATTATATATATATATATATATATGATATGTGAAACACGAACGGATTAGGTATAGTAACTATATCTATACATATACTCGCGTAAATTTGTGGATATAAATACTCATAGAATCCGAGTATATTTTATCCCTAGTCTTAATGTTTGCTTTGAAGGGATATTCATTTTGTAACGACAGGGCTTTTATTTTCACTCCTTATTGCTTGCAATTTTTGCTTGGTACTGTTGTGGTACATGTTAATTGAATATTCTTTTTTGTCAGACAAAAAGAAACTTTTAAATGATTAAAAGTGAAATAAATACACAAAAAAATCTAATTTTCTATTAAAAAAGGTCAAAAATATATTTTTATTATATTTGATAAAATTAGTTGATGAGTTAACTCAAAGCTTGAAACATATAAGTTAAGAGCTTAAAAGCTTGAAGCTAACTGAAAGCTTATAAACTAGTTTATTTAATGAAAATATTTTATAAGACTAAGTGATAATTAAGTTAATTGATAAATGTCAAATAATATAAAAGAACATATTTAATATTTTTTATATTTGAATTTTAGTTTTAATAACTTATCATCTTAAAAAGTAGGTTAATAATTTTTAAAATTTTATATTATAAAAATGGTAAAAATAATTTTTTCATTTTTTGGGAAAAGTAAAATTAAATTAAATTAGTTAAAATTATATTTAAAATCATTTTTAACATTTAAATACTTTATTAATAGTATTATTTTAAAACAAAAAAATTCTTTATAATTTTTCTTAAACATTCTTTTATTATTTGTACAACAAGAACTTGGATGCGTATGTCTCTGAATTGCATGACTATGAAAAATTAAATACAAAAGTTTTTTCATATGGAAAACAAAATAGATAAGAGTTTTTAAATTAAATAAAATGATAAAACTAAATTTCAAATAAAAAAGTTTATTTTTCATAAACTACTTTAATAAGTAGATTATATTATCAAAATAAACTATTAAAATAAATTTATTTACCAAACATTTAACTTAAATATATTTAGATTTATCATTATCTTACAACTATTATTTTTCTTTATTTTGTATTACACCTTTTTATTTATTTATTTATTTCATCTAGACTATAAGTAGAGATAATATTCAAACTCAAAGTCATTGATTAATTTGAATCAATCCTACATCAATTAATTTGCACAACACACGACTATTTGTAATTATCACAACATCTATTACATCAATTATTATTTTTTTATATTTGTCACTTTTATTCACTTGTATACAAAAGACAAAAAAGATTGAGTTGTAAGTTAATCATTAACAATAAATACATATGAAATAACACGTGATGCATTGAGTTTTAAGTTAATCATTATCAATAAATACATATGAAATAACACGTGATGCATTAGTACAGTGTCATCTAGTAGTTATCCATTATTATGTGAAATACATTTATTAAATTTTATAATAATTATATTTAAAATTATGATAATTGAATATTCTTAAGATTACTATAAATGTATGGCCGTAAAACTCAAATTAATTAATTATAATAAAATGCAGTAAAAAAGAATGAATAAAAAACAAGGTCAATTCATAATATAGAAGAAAGCTGACTAGATTAGTACAGAATAATATAGATAGGTTTCTCCAATATAAAAACCATCTGCATACTCATTTGGGTAAGCAAGAAGTTGAATAAACATCTCTATCTTCTCTCCTCCTCCAAATGGCGGACTCCACCTCTCTCCTCTCCCAACCCAACCCATCATCATCATCATCATCATCTCCCGACACACAAGAACCACCGCCATGGAACCAACACCATCCCTCTCTAGGGTCCACAGTAGAACTCTGCATAGGCGAGTTCAACCGGTCCCAGTTCCTCCAGTCGATTCTCGTCTCCCTTGCATGGATATTCGACGCCCAGCAGACCTTCATCACCGTCTTCACCGATGCCCTGCCCGAGTGGCACTGCACCGAGCGGGCCGCCAATGCATGCAAGACTGCCACCACAGTCTGCAGCCTCCCAAAGGGCTCGTGGGCCTGGGACGTGCCCACGCAGGCCTCCATCGTGTCCGAGTGGGGTCTGGAGTGCGCGAACTCCGCGACCACGGGCCTCCCCGCTTCGATGTTCTTTGCGGGGTGTTTGATTGGCGGGTTCGTGCTGGCCTCGCTTGCGGACTCGTCCCTCGGGCGCAAGAACATGCTGTTCTTCTCGTGCCTCGTGATGGCCCTAACTTCCTTGCTCGTCACTTTCTCGCCCAACGTTTGGATCTATTCCGCTCTCAAGTTTCTCTCTGGGTTTGCTCGTGCTACCATTGGGACCTCCGCCCTCGTGCTGGCCTCCGAGCTCGTTGGGAAACGGTGGCGCGGCCAGATTAGCGTCATTGGCTTCTTTTGTTTTACTATAGGTAACGTACTAATCATGAGGGATTGGGTTCCTTGTGTGCGGCCCTCGCTCCTTCTCTCCTTCGAAAAATAAAACTTTTCTTAAGGAAATAAAATAAAAAATATTTATTATGAAAATTATAAGAAAATATAAATAAAATTATGGATAATATAATTTTTATATTTTAATAAATTTTATTTTTTAGTTTCTTATCCAACGTTCCAAGAATACGAGTTTATATTTACTACTTTTCTTATTGAAATATTAAAAACACACTTTTTAAAACATTTTCTTAACACATTTCATTCTTATTTATTAAAATTTATTAAAAATTATAAAATTTTATAAATCTTAAGTCCTATTTAATTTTTTTTTAATTTTTATTTTGTAAATTTTAATAAATTTTAACAAATAAAAAAGAATGTATTCCATCAAATATGTTAAAGAGTGTGACATTAACACTCCTCTTTTTCTTATAAATGTGTTTATATGATTTCATTTTTTCTAAAACAAATTCCTTAATTTTAATAATAAAAAATTTAAAATAATTAATATATTTTACCGTTGAGTAATAACATAATGCATGAGAAAAATGTTAGCGACCATCTTTTCTTAATACACTTCTTTAATTTATTATTAACTAACTGAAATTTATTAAAAAGTATATTGTTAACCAGGAATCATAACTATATTAATTATTATTATTATTATTATTTAATAATAATAGACATTAACTTAATATGTTTTAAATAAAATTAATGATTTCTTTTTAATAACCAGGAATCAATTAAATCATTTGTAAAAATTAATTGAATTTAATTAACAACGTAAATTTAACAAAGTTTATTTACTTTTCATCCATTTTTACGTGTTTGTGACATGTGGTTGTGTAGGGTTCTTGTCCCTGCCAGCCATGGCTTACATAAACAGGAATTCTTCATGGAGGAACCTTTATCTGTGGACATCCATTTCAACCATGTTCTACTGCATAATGGTGAAGTTGCTCGTTACGGAGTCCCCAAGATGGCTTCTAGTGCGAGGTAAAACAGAAGAAGCGGTGGAAACACTAAAGTGCATCACATCAATCACCCAAAGCAACCTGAATTTGGCCATACATAACATGTCCCACAAGGAAGAAACATGGAACGTGGAAATATTCTCAGCCCTCAAAATCTTGCTACAAAAAAAATGGTCTTCGAGAAGGCTATCATTGATTATGGCAATGGGAATAGGCATTGGATTGGTGTATTACGGCATGCCACTGGGCCTCCAAAACCTATCCTTCAACCTCTACTTGAGTGTCACATTCAACGCCTTATCGGAGTTACCATCAGCATTGATTGTGCTCTTCTTCGTAGACAAGTTCAATAGGAGAGTTGCACTCCTCCTCTTCACAATCCTAAGTGGTGTTTTCAGTGTGATGTCAATCATGGAAATGAAGACATCATCGTGGACCAACAACACGCAAATAGTGTTTGAGTTAGTATCGTTCTTCAGCGCTTGTTCTTCGTTCAACGTGTACCTAATTTACACCACGGAGCTGTTCCCGACCTGCGTGAGGAACTCGGCGCTGTCGATGGCGAGGCTGGCGGTGGTGCTCGGTGGCACGATCAGCCCGTTGCTGGTGAGTGCTGGAAGAGGGAACAAGTTTATGTGTTATGGGGCTTTTGGGTTGGTGATAGGGTTTAGCGGGGTCTTTGGAATACTCTTGCCAGAGACAAAAGGAAGGGCACTGTGTGATACAATGGATGAAGAAGAAAACAAAGAGAAAAACATGACTTGTGACATGTTGCTGGCTTGAATTCAGCGGATTTTGAAAAGGGAAAAAACAAACATCGGGTATGTTTGTTTGGTGGATTTGCCCCAGTTGGCAAGTGTCAAGAGAGAGTTGTTATGTAAGGTCAAATAATAAGAGCTTTAATAATTAATGCATGTGAATATTGATGTTACATGTGTTGTATCAAGTGAGGTTCCTTTTGTTGATTAGAGATAAATCCAAAACGGAACCAAGAAAGTTCATAAAAAATCAATAATGACTTCATGAAACGTACAATTTTCCGCTAGTTTGTTACAACTTTTTATTAAAAAAAATATTTTTTATATCACAATCACTTATTTTTTTAATCAATAGTTTATTTTATATTACAATATTATTAGTAAAATATTTTCGTCTTTTGAAATTTTAATTTTAACATTACTAAAAATATAAAAAATTAAATAAATATAATAAAAAATAATTATAACACAAATTATTAAAATATTTAATAAAATGATATAAAAAATATATATAAAATATTAAACCAAATTAAAAAAATTAATATTACTTCCATTTTTAAATAATAAAATTAAACTACTTTTTTTAATTTTTAAAAAAACTTACACAAAATTAAAACTAAAAAATAATGAAACAAATTTAAATAACAACAAATTATAAAAACAAGTAATAAAAAAATGGGTTTACGACAAAGTCGTAACCCATATATATATATATAAAGAAAAAGAAAAAGAAAAGAAAAAAAATAATATTTATGACTTTTGAATAAATTAAAAAAAAGAAATACGGAAGTCCTAAATACACTTATGACTTTTAAATGAATTTAAAAAAAAAAATTCAGGGAAGTAATAAATAAAGTTACGACTTCAATAAAAAAAAAAGTGGTATACCATCTTGCACGACTTATCTCCAAATCATAATAATTTTAAAAATTATCCCTAAATGATAATTAATTTTTTTTACCCCTTTGTGTCAAAAAGCCCATTTCCAGTCGAAAATTAAAATTATACCAAAAATTAATAAATTAAAATTATACAAAAAATTAAGACACTGAACCCTAACGAAGGACACTCGCTCCCTTGTTGCTGATGTTCGAAAGCCTTCACGCCCTTGGATTACCCGCTGCCGCACCAGCTCTAGCACCATCACACATCTTCTTGCCATCTGGTCATACGAGAGGTAGGCCGCAAAGCTCCCCAGTCTCTATCTGTGTAGGGTTAGTATTGAAAGAAAGAGTTGATGACCAACACTTATACTATGTGTTTGTGTTTGTGTTTTGGATTTAATGTAGGCATCGAGTCCGCGTGTCGTCGACAGTCAACCTTTGAGCTGTGAAGAACAAGATTTTTTAAATTAACGATTAGTAAGCTATACCTCTTAATATAATCTATGATGCACCTCTCCATTTATTCAATTTTTGCTTGCCTTTAATTTTTTCTTCGTTGAGATTGGGGTTTGGGAAACCTGGAGAGCCAGATATTTTAAGGGTAAGGTTGGGGATTCTTTTGATTCATTTTTGTTCTGAGTCTAGTTTCATAAATGCTTAAGTTTTTGTATGTAATCATTTTTTGAAGCACAGATCGTGTTTTGAGAGACTTGTACCAGGTGGGTAGAGTTTTTGAAACATTTTTACCTCTAGGCAGAATGTATATTAGCATACCCAACTAACTTCTTCAATGTAAATATTGGTACAAGAAAATGATGGCAAATTTAAATAAATAATACAAATTAAATAAATAATTCGGAAAAGGGAGCAGTTTTTAAAAAAAATTGAAATTTGGGGCTGTTGAACACGCCTAAAATGGGTGTGTTTAAACACACCTATTTTAAGCATGTTTGGGTTCTATGACTCTATTTAAAGTGGGTCCAGATAAGCAGCCTCCAGATGCATTGGTTGAGTGAGTTGTTGTTGGGTTCCTTTGCTTCAGATAGTGAGTTGTTGTTGAAGCATCCTTTAAGCGTCTATATTTTACCATTACGTCCTTAAAAGTTTTTGCTTTTGTTGGCGGCAAGAAATGAGTTAAGGCAGTGAGAGTGTTAATGTTATGTTATTTTTTAATGGAAGAAAAGTTAGAGGACGACGGAGTGTTGTTTTTGAAGGGGACAACAGGCCGACACGTATCAATCGAAGATCAACAGTGAGTGAGTTGCATGAGAAGGTACGCAAAAAATTAGGTCTAAAAGACAATCAACGTATCACTTTGGTGACGGCAAGATTATGGCAACAAGATCATTACACGGCGAGTTAACTGCTTGATGATGAAGACATAGAAATTGTAATGGACCAATTTTTGAAGCAGTCAACGAATGATTTGTTAGAATTGTACGTGGATTATACCGCAGTGAGGGATGTTGTTTTACCCTTACCCATAAGGCCAGTCGCTTTTAATTCTGCACATAATGAAGCATCATATGTTGCTCCAGGTGTAAATGTGTTTGAGAAAGCTGAACATGACCCAACTTGGGTTATGGATGACGATAATGGAAATATCGCAATGGAAGATCGTCCTCTTGAGGAGGATGCTAGTGCGTCGGATAATGATGCGGATGTTGGTGTGCATGCGACTGGATTCCAAGGAGAAACTGATGTGGGGTCGTCTCAAATCCGTCATCATGCCGACGTTGGATCTACTCAACCAGAACAAGTTGTCGAAGGTATGTTAGATTGCTTTAATTAGTGAAACTGTAGTGATATATGTTTAGTTGTTAGGTGACATGTTAGATTGCACATAGAATTAAATTCTTCTGATTCTGAATCATCATAATATCTAGACGTAGTTCTCCTCTTTGAATACAGGCTATTATAGTTGTTAAATATTCTTTGACCTAAGAAATTATTCCAATTTAAATGTAAAATCAAAAAATTTGTTAATAAGAAATTAAGTTCTGCCTCCATGTTGTTCTTGTCTTTTATACCCTTACTATTTTTTTCACTATTTGATCCTACTTAATCATTTTCAATATCTTTTTATTGGTTTGAGATAGATAATTCAAGATTTCTTTCATCGGGGTATTCTGGTTGCCTTTGTCATATTATAGCATTTTATTTGGCTGATATGTTTAGGTGCTGAGGTCGTTCCTTTTTGGGATGGAATTCCACATTACACATATATTGATTGGAATCATCCAAGGGAAGAAGAATCTTTTACCGGTTCTGCTTCGGGTTTGGGTTCAGGTTCAGTGCAAGGTCCATGGCAATTAGGGGACGACTTGTTTGTTAAATAGGAATTGGCATCCAAAATGGAGGCTCAATTTGCAATTAAACGAAACCTCATGAAGGAGCATCAAAAAGCAACTGTAGTTGAGAGCAAGCCTAACAAGTTTAGCATCAAGTGTATTCGAAACAACGATGGTTGCCCTTGGAGGGTTAGGGTAATCAAACCAATGTACGGTGAGAAGTGGCTTGTTTCAAGATGGGGTGGCAAACACAATTGCCTGAATGATCATATTACACAGGGTCATAAACAGCTTGATGTTGATGTTATTGTTTCACTTGTAGTAGGTATGTTTCTATTAAATTTGGTCAATATGAAGAATATTGTTTTAAAAGGTATGTTGTTAAGGAGGAACTGTCTATGTCAATTGCATTGGTTCAGGAGAGGATTGCCAGTACGTATGAATTTAAAGTTTCATATGGAAAGACTTGGTATGCGAAGCAGAAAGCAATGACAATGATTTATGGGGATTGGGAAGAATCTTATGCATTTTTGTCGAGGTGGTGCGACTACATGCTTCGTTTTTCACCAGGTTCTTTTTATGATATTCAAACAAATGCTTATTTTGTGGCAAATCGACTGGTACGAGCAAAACGTGTGTTTCATTGCATGTTTTAGACTTTTAGGCAGTGTTGCGAGGCTTTTAAATTTTGCAAACCCATCATTCAAATTGATGGGACTCATTTATATGGTAAGTATAAAGGAAAATTGTTGATTGCCACGAGTCAGGATGGAAATAATGAGTGTCTGCCACTTGCATTTGCCATTGTTGAGGGGGAGACGTTGGAAGCTTGGGAATACTTCCTTGTTAACATTCACCTACACGTTACCCAAATGCAAAATATATGTCTCATTTCAGATCAGCACCGGAGCATCATATCTGCTGTGGAGAATCATGCCGGTTGGCAACCACCTTTTGCGCATCACGTGTTTTGCCTTCGTCATATTGCCAGTAATTGTAATCAAAGGTTCAAGAGTGCAAGATTGAAGAAGACCCTCATGACTTTAGGTATGTTACCAACTATTTCGAATACATTAAGTTGAGACAAATCTGTAAACGAAATAATGTAAATGTTATTATTATTGTGCAGGTTATACTCCCAGTATGGCAGATTTTGACGTCGCGTTTGCACGGTTTCGTGATACCAGTCCTGAGGACGAAGTAGAAACAATTCCAAGACGCGTCAAATGCGGAACTTGCAAGCAGGTTGGACATAATTGGAGGAATTGTCCTACTCGTGGTGGTACTTCATGAATTTGTAATTATGTTTTTTTAATTAATGTGATGTTAATGCATTTGATTTATAAAAATGTTGTCTATCCCTTGTATTTGGAGGTTAATCTGTCGACTGATTAAAATAAAAGTATGCGTGCAAAAGTTATAAACAAATGTAACTTGAGAAATAAAATGTATTACAAACTGAAATGAAAAAATACAAACGGAAAAAAAACTAAGACTCCGGTGGCCACTGATGATGACGCGTCTGACGATCAGGTAGCCTGCGTCTACGAGGTCGTGTGGAAGGGTCTGACTGAGAAGGGTCTGATTGAGAAGGGTCCTGCTGAGAAGGGCCTGCCCCATAATTGTCTATATATGGAGGTGGACATGGAGTGCCCTGCTCTGAATATGAGGGCTGAGGATGATCATCGGCTGGGGTCGAATACGGTACATCTTGTGGCCAACCACCACAACCTACAGCAGAATAATCAAGCTAGGAGAGCATGTCGTCAATGTCGGTACCAGTCCACTCAGTAGGATCTACGTCACTACTTGCCCCAACATCCGCTGATGCCATCGCCATTGCTGTAGCCACATACACAGGCTGGGAGTCAGCGGGTGGAGGCATCTGACTCTGTGAACTTCTTCCCCATACCCTATGTCACCCTGTTGATGAGACTCGTAATATAAGGGCTAGCTGTCGTATGACGATGCTACATATGGAGGCCTAAAATAACCTGAAGTACGAGGCTTAACACCTACAATGGGCTCAGAAACATGATGCATCGGTTGCTGTCTACGCTCTAGCCCATGCCCCTCCCTTCTTCATCGACAAACGCCAACAGACACTTGTGGCTCCTCCTGAAGCTGGGTGTCTGATGCATGTGGCCCTGCCTCCTCTAGGCGACAACTCTCTCTGAATATAGATATTATGTGACCGACTTCCTACTGCGCCCACTCGCGACTGTAACCCGACCACTGATCATGACTAAGCGCGAAGTACAACATCTCCAGCCATCAATCTATAAATTAACATATATAAACATTAGTGTTTCTCATGTGTTCTATCATAATAAAGATAAAAAGACAAATTATAATGTCAACAAAACTTACACCACGTCCAGTCTTGGCAGCCATCTTCGAGATGTACTGCTTGCCATTTTCCCTGTAGCAAACCATGTACTCATGGTTTGGTGACATCAAGCCCTGAACCAGAGGGGGAAGGTCGATGTGCTGGTCCTGAACCTCCTAGCATCTAATAAACGGTCTCAGCTTATGCACCCATTTATCTTCTCGTTTACCGCCAAGGAAAGGTCACGCACACCCTTCAGCTTCCTGGGAGTACGTGGAATTGGCTGATCCCTCCCAAATTGGCACGTGCATCTGTCCAGCTGCGAATACTCCACGGTGTGGAAGCATATAACAGAGTAGTTGCCATCCACAACAGTCGCTGCTGCTCAGATGCACCAAGAAAGTGGTAATCTAGATATGGTTGCCAAACCACCTGCACAGACCAAGTAAACACACAATTATATAACGACATGGACCATGAAATTACAGTAATGAACACTTACAAATAACTAAACGTACCTCATCCTGACTTACGGATTCCAATCTCATCCTATACCAAAGCAGCTCGTGTGCTCGAAACCAGCCTAAAGCGTTAAACCTTATATCAAAATAACTGTCATTAGAATATTATAAGACTACATTACACAAATTGTTTAAAAAAATCAAATATACTAAAACATACCGGTGTCCATACTGCCACTCCGGATGAGTAGGAAGCGGAATAGCTGGAGCAATGGGTGGGAATCGGAGCCACGCCCACACCTGAAGCAGCATGTGACACCCACCAATGTCACTTCTGCGTGGATCTGTGTACTTGCACATTTGTCTAAACAAATGTACAAAGACTGCAGAGCCCTAGCTATATGCTCCAATCTCCTCGAAGTCCCCAGCAAGCAATGAGACGTAACGCGCCGCAACCTGCTCCCCCTGGATCTGTCGCTCAGCAGCCATGATCCAAGAAGTCGCGCAATGTGCTCCTTAGTAAAGTGCATCATAGCGATCAAATCTGGCTGAACCTCACCCCAGTGTGCAAAATGTCTATCAAAGAAATACAGGCGCAAATATCCACATTTAAGCTCGGTGTCTGCCTCGGGTTCATGACCGAAAACCTCCTCAACGATAGTATCCCAATCAACCACGGTGACTCCTGTTACGACTTTGCCCTCGATGGGCAAACCTAAAATAGTAGCCACGTCTTCCAACGTGATGGTCATTTCTCCCTGCGTCATGTGGAAGGTATGGGTCTCTGGTCTCCACCGCTCAACCAGAGCACTAATAAGCGCAGCATCGATCTTCAAAAAAATTAACTAATCAATTCATATGCATTCATCTTGAATAAAATTGTTTAGTCTACTAATTTCTTGCTTGCATACCTGAATATGTCGCATGCGTGCGACATGTAGAAAGCCAGCATTTCCTAACATATCACCAACGATGTCAGGTATATCGTCGTGCTGTGCCCCCCCCCCCCCCCGGTCGCTTTATCGCGTCGAGTCTTCAACAAGCGAGTTGAGTCCTCATTCCACACAACTTGTGAAACGTAGGTCCGTTGAGTCTGCCTACGCAAAACACCCCACTTATACGGGATAGGGATGACATGTGTCGTTGGATCCATGGGCTCACCCTCATGATCGGATCCAGAGCGCGAAGAATCACTCGAAGATGAGTCAGCCATCTAACGACTATCTTAATATAAATAAATCAAAATTAAAATTAAACAAAATTTGACTTCGGTTGACAACACATTACAAATAATTATCATATCAAATTAATTAAACCCGGTGTACATAACTATCAATCCTAAACCCTAAACCATAATGACTCAAACATAAACCCTAAAACTAACACCGTAAAAGACTTGAACTTCATCTGTGTATACATCTTGTCAAGACAAAATAGTCAATAAGTTTTACCATTAACCTTTTTTTTATCGAAAATAGTTGAAGATTGAAGAGGCTCTAAATCAAATAATACTTAGAAGTAAGCCTAAAAGGCTTGTGTGTAAACAATATTAAATTGTTACTAACATGTACATAGCTAACACTAACATGAACAAACTAATAAATTTTCCTACTAACATGTACGAACCTAATAATTTTGTTACTAACATGTACGAACCTAACATTTTAGTAACCTAATAAATTTTCTACGAACCTAACAATTTTCTACAAACCTAACATTTACGTCACTAACATGTGCACCCTAACAATTTTCTACGAACATAAAATGTACGGCGCTAACAATTCAATAATATAACATGCTAAATTATAAAATTCACTTACTTGTTGGCAGAGTTTCGATGCAAGATAAATCTACCCAAACTCTAAAGCAAACCAAGCCTAACTTTTTCACCCAAAAGGTTAAATAGTGACAATGGTAAAAAGTTAATTTTTTTGGCCTTATATAAAACCCAAACACGCCTAAAATAGGTGTGTTCAAGAGCCTCAAATTTCAAATTTTTTTAAAAACTGCCACCTTTTTCGAATTATTTATTTAATTTGTATTATTTATTTAAATTTGCTGAAAATGATGTAAAAGTTGTTTTAAACATCAAACAGTCCCTAATGTAGCTGCTGTATGAGAATTTCATGTTTAAACATTAAACTTTTGCCTTTTGACAACTATGTAGTTTGGAGTGTCATTATGTTTGATATATTTGTGAGGGACACATTATCATTGAATAGCCATAGACATTGGACTATGACTAATTCGAATGTGCCAGCCTTTTATATGATAGATTATCTGACATGAAGAATTTCACAACATATTTGGCATGTTTCCATAAATGTTTACATATATAGAGACAGGACTGTCACATATTTGTACACAACATGAGGAAGTAAGCTCTCCAAGAGTAGAAAGTGCTGAATGATTTGAGATGCATTTGAACAACATCGTTAAAATGCTCCTATGAGCAAGGAACATGGAAAACAGGTGCATTTGAACAATGTGGCATTTAATCCGAAGCATCAAATATTCTTATTTATGTGACATGACTAAATTTGAGATGTAAGGCCTACCAACACATATAAAACAATTAGATCACTTATGTTGTTGTTTCCAGTACTTTATGATTTTGCTGGTTTATTCACTTGCGCGGGTATCTGCTGATAATTCTATTTAGTTGTCTTTGCATTTCCACCAATGCTAAAATTAAGAGTCAATTAAAATTTGCTACTATATAATTTTAATATTTGCATACGGCTAAAATAAGTCAAGTAATCTGATAGTGTCAGTGGGGAAATTGATGAATTAGGAGGTAGGTGCCTGTGTTTCTGAGCCAACAATATAAAGGACCAAGCATATGAAAAGTGTACTATAGGAGAGGCGAGCTAGTTAGTTAGATTAGGCGGCATTCAGTTAGGATGCTGGTACGGACACACTAGTACATGTTTGAATTAAAGTTAAAAATATTGTGCATGCGTTCCAACATAAATCTAACAAAATATAAGCAAAATAAAACTAAAACAAAGTGATCTTGATCATCTTGATCATTTGGTAAAATTACTTTTGTCTTATAAGTACTTTTCACCTGAAAACCAAACATGTACAAGAAATTGTAAGCATGACCGGAAGAAATATAGACACCATTACCAAAGACTTAATAGGTCTTGATATATAATCTGAAATTACACTTTTTTAAAGAAATATAACTATATAAGACATAAAATACAGTTAGGACAAGTTAAATATGATTGAATTAATCTTTACAATATGTCAAGTAGACAATCTTGTTCAAGTATAATCGAACATTAAATTTAAGTATCTCTTTCAGCAGGGATTCAAACCTTAATTCTTGTGAGACTGATTCCTTCTGTTAGACCCAACATCATTGATAAATATATCAGTTTAATTTCTAAATTAATAAAAGGAAACATGTCATCGAGACTCTTAAGTGAGAATTTCATAATTTCAAAATTCAAATTGTTAAAAGTTATAATAAGAACCGTTCATTTGGAGATCTACTTTTACTTTAGGCCAACCATTGTTGTGTGATGTGATGGTCCAATATTAACTAAAAGGAGTGCTAGCAAAACATTCTCCAATACACTCTTTTATTAGTGGTTAAAATTTATTAAAAACCACTAAAGGTGTGAGATTTACCAAAGAGATGAGACAAATTTTTGTAATGATCCTATGTTCAAACAGTGCATTAGAGTATATGTAGCTAACATTTCTACTGTGCTTTTACAGTTAAGATTGGGTCAGATTTTGATGGCCTAACTAACAAATGCTCCATAGCTGAGGAGAACATTACACATTACGGCCGGTAGTGATTGAAACCAACGGGAGGACTTAACAAAAGGAATATTACGCAAGCAATGAGTGACACAGCGAATGCAACATTTTGCCGACCTTAATTTTCTCACAAAAACAAACAAGAAGATACCCTTTGATGTGCAATCCACTCCCAAAAATGTTAAGCCTGTCCTTCAAGATTCATGCATATCAGAAATAAGTTAAGCTCATGACTCATCATTGTGTAGTATATTATAAGGTTTATATTAGGCAATGAGTCTCAAAACCACTGTAATCGTGGGCCATGTACTTAGAATTGTGTGACATAAACAATTTAAATTAGTTGATGTTTATCTGTAGTCATCTAATTGTAACTGTTCATAGTGTCAACAAACCTAATAGTTATAGATTATTAATATAAAAACAGTCTCTGACCCTCCCACTTCCTCCATTTAAGCATATGTTAAATTTTCAGTTTCCTTGATGCAATTT
Organism: Glycine latifolia; assembly: GCA_013407115.1. Classification (NCBI taxonomy): domain Eukaryota; kingdom Viridiplantae; phylum Streptophyta; class Magnoliopsida; order Fabales; family Fabaceae; genus Glycine; species Glycine latifolia. The sequence goes on along the minus strand of CM023944.1, from coordinate 28,088,380 downwards.
CTCACACATCTCACATAGAAGCAAAGATCAAAGTGAGCACAATTTCACAAGTTCAAACAAATTTCACCATGCCTGGCCAGAGAAACTCCAGAACTTCAAAATTCACAGAAAGTGAGATTAATGATCTGATATTGAGGCCACATGCACTGCTACCACAACTAAACCAAACAAGCAACTCAAGGGTATGACATGCCAAGACATGTAAACATTTGATGTTTTGAACATTATGTTTCTCCATTTTCAGCATTATTACATTTTTTACAAGTCCATAGCCAATTCCAAAAGAGCTCTTAATGTAACCAGACAGCTATTGAAGATAGTGGTGGCAAATGGCAATAGTAATTCATTAAGGTCCTTTTTGGATAAACATGTTCATAAACACTTGTAATAGAAGAAATAAAAAGTTAATAGAATTGAGCTTTTCCCATAAACTAAAATCAATCTATGCTCTGGACTTCTATAAAAAGTTCTCTCATAATTTCTATAAAAGCTGAAGTGTATAAGTTGGCTTTAGTTCATAGAACAAGTTCATTTCTTTTTACATTTCTAATTTTCTTCTCCTGTAAGTGCTTATAGATAAGTTTATCCAAACAAAACCTAAAATGAAAACAACTTCTCTCGAGTCCTAGTGCATTCATAGTGATCCATAACATTAGTTTCTGTATGTTTGGTACAGGCATCATCAGTAAGCGTGATGAAGATCATGAAGGAAACTTGCTCTCACATCAAAAGGCTACAGAAAGACGTGAAAGACCTTGGTGAAGGGCTAGCACAGCTGATGGATTCTGTAGACCTTAGTGATATTGACGAGGAACGTTTTACAAGACTTTTGCAACAATAACAGAAGTCTCCTTTTACTACCATTGCATCGTCAGCTTTTAAGTTAAAATTTAAGTGCAGTCTTTTAGTATTTTTTGGTGTTATTCTCTGATCAAATTTAGAGGTTATCTCTATAACTAGGGTCAACCTTTAATGGCAACTTTTATTGCATCAACTACTGAGATAAAACTCTAGTTTTAATTAAAAATAACACTAAATATATAAGTTCGATGTAGTAATATGCTTTCTTCGGGTGATCACATTCCTCTTGTCAGGTTCCATGCATAGTTATAAGAAATAAATCTCTTTTCTTTGATTTATATGGAAATATTAGGAACTAACTAAAACTTCCATGCTTGCTATAATGACATGAAAATAGTATGCTGATTTTTGTTTTTTATAGAACTCTTCTAACACTTTGTTACTCTTGACAGAGAATCAACTCAAGAGGCAAAAGTAACTTCGTCCAATCAGAGAGTGTTTTGGACCTTGAACCCATCTTGATAGCCCACTATGCCAACCCATTAACCTGATCAAATTAAGACATTTAGGAACACTAGATAAGATAATAAGATCAAAATTAATGGGAAAAAAATAAGTTGAAGAAAAAGTTAAACTCTAAAGTCTAAAAAAATGCATTAATATAAAAGTTAAAAATTAGTTGATCAAGTTATCGGGTGGGTTCGAGTTGGAAAAAGATAAGTCCAAGAATCAAACCAATTATAATTTATTTGATTTGAATTTGAAGTAAAATGAATCAATTAACCAAACTAATTTAATTCACTTGGTTTGTATGATTGAGTCTGTATCAATATGATTTGATGAACACCCCATTTGCCAGTTTTGAAGGGCATCACTTCGCCCTCTAGCACCAAACAGTAATAGTGAAGCCTATCATGTATAGACATTAGACAGACTTGCATTACACTGTGGTTGATCACCTAAAATACTGGACCAATTCTCATCGTTGGTGAAATTCTGGTTAAATACTCTTCTTTTTGTTTTTAACAGTGCTTATGGTCAACAATTTGGTGTCATTTACTATATTTTATTTCCCACTCCTATAATCAGAATCAGCAAAATTGAGATGCTCTCCGGATAATATCATGCACAATCTTCCCCCTTAATGAGTTTTGTTTTTTTTTTTTGTTGAACCAACCCCCTTAATAGTTATAACTTATTGCTCAATAATCACTTTAAAATTGCTAGTATAACTAGTAACTTTTTTTTTCTAATTTCTGTCCTCACTAAAATTTATACCAACACACATTCTAATAAATCAAAATTAGTTAATTAAAACTCAATAATACAACAATTGGTAAAAGAATCCAAATAATACTTTTTTAATAAAAAATTATCAATTTGGAGCTGTTTTCAAACTATTTACCAATCTGGAGCAGTAAGACACGCCCATTTTGGGCATGAGTGGTCATGCCTCATCTGGGTGTGACTCCCCCAATTGCGCCACGTGTCCGTTGTGACACGTGTCACGCATCCGTGCATCGGTGGTAATATTTTACGTAAACGATCATAACTTTTGATAGAAATGTCCGATGGAGACGTACGATATGTCAAAACGTTTGAAATTGAGAGGGGAAGCCCTACGCAAAATTTAAGATTCAATCATTCAAAAATTCCATTGTTATCTATTTTTTAATTATTTAATTAGTTAATTCAATGCTATTTTTTTATTTTTTTAATTACTTCTCTGAATTTCGAGTGTTCTGACATATCGTACACCTCGTTCGGACATTTCTATCAAAAATTAGACCATTTGAAGGACATATCAGACATCTTTGTAATTTTTTTTGATATTCTAAATTTTTATATGGTTTTATTTAATATTTTTCGATATTAAAAAAGTATTATTTGAGTTCTTTTGCCGAATAATGGGTGCATTATTCTATTTCTATTTGCACCCTCCCACTCCTTCCCCTCTATCACACATCTTCTTATTTTCTTACTCGTTGTACACTCATGCATAATCTGTCACTTAACGCTGTTTCTTTTTCTTTATTTTCTCCCCGTCAAATATGTATTTATTTAACTTAATTGTTTATCCTTTTAATCTTTTTTGCATTCTCTATATATTTAATTACTCCTACATAGAAAGGCATAATCCTAATAAATATTTTAAATAGTTTACTACAAATGTGACTGATTATAAGATTATACAATAAGTGAACTTTGTGAATTGTGATACTGCTCATGGTCTTGACCTTTTTTTATATTTACATTAATATGTTTATGTTTTTTAACTTGTATTTTTCAATAATAATTTAAGAGTTTAATAGAGTATGGTTAATGTAAAAGTTTTTATACTATTGATTATAAATATTTTAAAATAAGTTTTATTAAAATCAATAAACTAACTTATTATATTTGATATATATTTTTTGTAAAGATCATATCTATATTTTTATGAATAATAATTTTTTTGGTATTAACACAAAAATTAAAAATTACTGGTTAAAAAGTTAAAATATTTTGGTATATTATAGTTTATAGTTGAATGAAAGTATAAGGGATTAAAGCAAATAAATTATTTTGTACAAGACATTCATAATTAAACTCAGTATAAAAATAATAATTGTCGTTTTGTAAGTTTTGTTAATAAATAATCAAGAGACATTCATTCACCAAAAAATTATGACCGTTTGATAATTTATATTAAAAATTATTTATATAAAAAATCCAAAAATATTAAACAAAACCATGTAAAAATTTAGAATATCGAAAAAAATTACAAAGGCGTACGATATATCCTTCAAATGATCTAACTTTTGATAGAAATGTCCGATCGAGGTGTACAATATGTCAAAACGCTCGAAATTAAGAGAAGTAATTAAAAAATAAAAAAATAGCATTGAATTAACTAATTAAATAATTAAAAAATAGAAAACAATGGAATTTTTGGATGATTGAATCTTAAATTTTTCCTAGGGCTTCCCCTCTCAATTTCGAGCATTTTGACATATCGTATGCCTCCATCAGATATTTCTATCAAAAGTTATGATCGTTTACGTAAAATATCACCACCGATGTACGGATGCATGACACGTGTCGCAACAGACACGTGGCACAATGGGGGAGTCACGCTCAGATGAGGCATGATCGCTCACACCCAGAGATGAGGCATGATCACTCACGCCCAAAATGGACGTGCCTTACTACCCCAAATTCGTAAATAGTTTAAAAATAACCTCAAATTAATAATTTTTTATTAAAAAAATATTATTTGGATTGATTTGCCTACAACAGTTTTAGATTCTATTGTATATGTATTTAATTTTATTACAGCTCTCATTGGAATCAACAAGTGTAAGTACTCTAAAATATACTTCCTCACTTTAGGAGAATTAAATCCGTTAGTGCAGTTTGTCAACAAAATATGTATGTGTATTTCAATTTTCTTCCAATGATTGCCCTGATCTAAGGGACAAACTTCATCGCAGTGGTACTGCATAATTTGACCGTCATTTTAACCCTCTAATTCCTTCATACATAACGAAAGACTTTGCATATTTTGTCGTGTAGTTATGAATATTCATCAAATACCGAGCTAATTCTCTTCGTTGGTGACATTCTGGTAAAATTACTTGTATAACAAGTAACCTCGTATTTCTAATTTCTGTCAACACACATTGTAATTAACTTGATCCTCGACCCCGATAGGCATCCCTCCTTAGAAGCTGCAAAATTGAATATGTATTACATTATTTACTTGTCTATAAAACATATGAAAGCAGCCGAATCACCCGTGTGGAGGAAGCATGGATATCGTGCTAGAGAAATTAATTAAAACCGTCAATACAACATTTTTCGTATAGCCACATACATATTATACAATTAATTAAGCATCACATATTCACAACTTCCATAATACACACAAAATTCATATAATAATACAGTGTTATACAATTGGCAATTTGTGTCCCAATCACTTTGAGTTGCGGCAGTGCATGTGTACAATTAATAATACAGTGTTACATTACATCCCTTGAATGTTTGATTTTCCCATTGTTTATTTGATGAGAAAAATTGAATGAAAGAAAATGGCAGAAAAGGAAAAATTACAAAATTTAACTAAAAATTTATTCAATCTTTTTTACATTTTGTTTAGGAGTATTCTTCAATTTAACTAAAAAACCGCATGAGTGTTTATGAACCTGATTTTAAATAACTATGATTTTTGTAAAACTAATTTTAGTTAAGATTAAGTGTGGAATGAAATGGCTTCCATTTAAAAAAAATTGCTTATTTAAACCCTTGTAGTATAGTGTTTGGGCAATTTTGATCTTCCAATTTTTAATTAGTTGATTTTGATCCCTATACTTTTAAAACATTCAACGAAAAGGTAGACGAGTTAAAAGAGTACTGGCATGGAATTGGAATGCTAATTGAAATGTTAAACAATTTATATAAATTAATTGTAAGACGAAATCTAGAGTGATATCACATCTTATAGTCCATTTCCATGTACCATCTATTCTATTAGACATCAACTCTTATGGAAGAAAAAAAAATGCGGAGGAAGGTTTAAATACCTATTAGACAACTTCATCTAATTGAAGAAAACTAACAACCAGAAAATTCATGAAAACATTGATGTCCTAAATGACAACGCAATTAGCAATTGCTGCTATCCTGCTTTCCAATGTATAATTCAGTAATTTCAATTTTTTTCCAAAATTTGGTAACGATTGATGAGGTTGATACACGATTTCTGGTAAAAAAATAATAATAATAATAATAATAAGATCTGTTGGCTGAAATACCGCTGTAAAGATTTCATAGATCTTTTTCCCAAAAGAACGCTGCAAACCTCATGCAATCCATAGCAAAGTGAAACAACCCAGTTGAAGGAGCTAACAATATGTAGTATCCGCACACAGCATAAGCAATTGAAAATAACAAATCAAGAGAAATTGATGAATTGGAACAAATAAAAAAAACAAACACCTGAGCTTTTTCATCCCTAAACATAAAAGAAATCTATACAAAGGTCATGAACATAACTCAACTATTAAAAAAGATGTGCATTTTTGTCCTTTTTAAATGTTACCAATTTGGTCATTGTCATCTTAATTTTCTTATGTACTTTTAATTTAGGTCCAATACTCGGTAACATATTTTTAATTTAGTCTCTATGTATGTAAAGCATTCTTAATTTGATCCCTACATGTAAGGGACTAAATTAAAAATGTGTTACACATATGAAAACTAAATTAAGAATCCATTAGTGTTACACATATAGTGATTGAATTGAAAATGTATGACGTCTATAAAAATCAAATAAAGAGTGTGTAAAATAATGGTCAACATGTGATGACATAGACTAAATGTCTAAATCAGTAATGTTTGCATGTATAAGAACTTTTTTAGGGAGACAACACTTATAAAGACTTGTTCAATAAGGTTTTAGGTATAGGAACCAATTCAGAATATACGACATATATAATATAAAGACTAAATTATGTTTAAAAAAAAGAGAGGAGAGAAACAATTACATAAAAACACACAGATAAAAATCTATGAAGGAAGAGAGAAGAGAAAAAGAATACGAACCAAATTCAGAATATAGACCAAAAGTTATTTGTTTCTATTCATAAAATAAGACTTTATTTGACTTTCTTTCACATTACTTATTATTTTTTTATTATGACTAGAATAAAAAAAATAAATGATTTCAAAATCAAAATGATTAATAAAAAATTTCTATTAAATTTTGAAAGATGTAAAAGAAAATTATCGAATCATATAATATCATTCCATTACATTGACAATTCCAAAAAACTGTTCATAGTATGAACGTAGGATAATGGCAGTCGGGCAAGTACGCCCCCATCGTCTAGTGGTTCAGGACATCTCTCTTTCAAGGAGGCAACAGGGATTCGACATCCTCTGGGGGTAGGGTGCTACGAAAGGAGGTTGATTATGAATTTTCAATAAAAACTGAAATGTAATCTTCCTGTTCTTGGATCGATGACCGAGCGGTTAATGGGGACGGACTGTAAATTCGTTGGCAATATGTCTACGCCGATTCAAATCCAGCTCGGCCTAAGAATTTGTTGATCCACTATGAAGTTATATAACCCATTTATTATTCTCTGGCATGGAAATGACTAATGTGCTTTCATACGGAAGAACAAAATATGAAACATCCCTAAACGCTATTTTTTTTGTATTCCATCTTTCCACAAATTCAAATCTTGCTAGGAAAAATATTTAAATAAACAAAAAATATTTTTTTTCATTGATTCCATTTTCAATCAATTTATCAATAACAAACAGATTGCTTGTAATCTGTGTCTGTAACGACCCGCCACGTCGTCACTGTATTACTAGCTCATAACCGTAACATAAGTTCATTTTAATAAAAAGACCACCCCTTTGGTTACTTGTGAAAACGATGGTAAATTTTTCGCGAGCATATAATGATCGTCCTCATAGAAAATAAACGTAAACGTAATTAAAGGTACTCATAAGGCATTTCAAAAATATGTATGCACATACCAGATATAATTTAATTACAAGTACAAAAGATTATGTCTCAAAATACACATCAAGTGTTTTACAAATAGAAAGAGAAATTGAAGTCAGGGGTGTAATTAACAAAAAAAGGAGTGCATCCATTAAATCAAGGGGTGCATCTAGCAAAGTGCAACTCCTGCCCGGGATCATGTCATAAACATCCCGACAAAACACGGCGGCTTCAAACAACCCGGTCCTCTTCCAAAAGCCCCTACTGTTGCCCATCTGCTCACACGAACCCGGTTCGCAATCATCATAGGTACCATACCACAAGGTACAACAAAGTAAATGTGAGTTAATCACATTAAATAACAACAATAAATACAACAGAAAAGGGACACAATCCAGTCAAGAGGCAACACTATCATCAACATGTCAATACAAACGTCCAAGCATTCATCAAGCACTAACATGCACGAACATCCGCAACCATTTCATAAGTCTCCCTATAATAGCTATCATGATGCATGCTCCTTACTCAATTATCATCATGCAATGTGATACATCCCAGAAATGGGTCATCCTTGTGGTCAGATGATGCAATAGCTTGTTAGGGTCACTCTGTCATGCACAGGAATCACCCCCCACGTTGATCAGCCAATGGGTACCAGAAGGAGTTCCCAACAGACGTGGCCTACCAGTACCTCCGTACCCTACAGCCAATCATCAACCCCATTTCCGCCATGCAAATGTCGTATGTTACGTAGGCACCATCAATGTATGACCCCGCTAAGAACACAATCCTTCCTCGCAAGGGTAACCCGTCATACACCCCCTATGTAACATGCAGCCCACACAAGGGCCCAACGATGCACTGACCATGGCCTTCGCAAGGTTTACCACCACCCAGTCCCGACATCTCACGGCTACCGCCCACACAAGGGTCCAACGATGCACTAACCGTGGTCCTCGCAAGGTTTACCACCACCCATTCCCAGCATCTCACGACTACCCATAGAATATCACAATGGCACCATCAATGTATGACCCAGAACCAGGCTCAACCTGGCCTGGCTAGGATAACGCCATACGCCCCCGTGGGTATTTATGTATATCCAAACGCATTCCTCATCTCAAGCCATCATGTAGGCCAAGTTCAAATGCCACCAACGTAATCATATACGTCATCCACAAACACGTACAAACAAGTGAACCAGTGTGAAGTACGAGGTGTCCGGGTTGGCACTTAGACATACTATCTCAAGGTAAGAATCCGAACAAAGTCGGACGAAGGCGGACAAGATCGGTCAATGTCGGTAGAACTCGGACAAGGTCGGTTGGGTTTGATAAGGATTTGCCAAAGGCGGTCAAGAGGTCCTTAGGTTCCTTATAAAGTTCCAAGGATGGGTTCTACACTATGTAATCGATTGCATAAGCGCTATGATCGATTACAATAGATAACGCTTGTAAGACCCCGGGTTTGTATTTCACTAACCCACACAAGGGTGTAAGGGAACCCGGTAGCTCATTTCCCAAGAGCATACAAGCTCTGTTGAGTAATGAACCCGGCAGTTCTCAAAGAAAAGGGTTTGGACTTAGCAGTTCTAAAGGGAACATCCCATCCCGGGTGAGGAATCTGGTCTTTCTAAGAAAAGGGAAGGATGAGCTTCTAGAGGCGACACGTGTATGTAACCCAGTCATTTTAAAAAGAGGAACACAATCTCAATCGAGTAGGGGAGTCTGGTGGCTCTTTTCTCGAGAGGACACGAGCTCATCCGGGTTAGCAACCCGGTAGCTCCCTCTAGGTGAGGTAACTTGAGCTCAACAACTCTAACGTGTCACCCGGGTAAGGAATCCGGTATACCTTATAAAAAGGGAAACGAGTCTTAACGACTCTAAGGGAATGACCCCGGGTAGGGAACCCGGTCTACTAGCCTGGTCTACTGACATCCGCCAACAAGGACTAAGTCACGTCCTGCATGCATGCATGCATGCCACGTAACCCTCTAAACTCGGCCTACCCATCCCAGTAGCCGACATCAAAACACAAGGATTGATGTCTAGGTGCAACACAGTCAGCCCATCCCGGTACTCATCATCTTCACGAACACTTCCGCAAGTGCCTAAGAAACCTTTCAGCATCAAAATACCAACTTCACACATGCACGGGGAGTCCTTAAAACATCTACTCCCCCACAAGAACACCAAACATCAACACAAAACAACACTCAACAGATTCAAGGCATACCACATCCCCTTCATAAAAGACGTAGCTTTTTTGGAAAGAACATCACACACACAAGGGACATGCAGTTATCATCACTACTGGACTCCCTAGCCCCCAAACCGTGGTACCTAAAGCTTTTAAGAAACACGATAAACTCCCCTTATGTAACATCCCGGGTGCTAACGAGAACGGGGAGTGATCGCCGATGCAATGAGGCACGAACAAGGAGCGGCTCCTGGCAGGCTTCCAGCGAGAGGGGTACATGAATGAATCGAATACACACCCGAACGAGAGGGATCCAGAGGCTGTGCAGGTATGGGACTGTACAGTTGATGATAACTTAAAGGAAATAATAGGTACTACTTATACCAACAATATGCATCTACTTTTTGGTAGCCCATAACTTAAGAACTCCACAGTTAAGCGTGCTTGACTTGGAGCAATTCTGGGATGGGTGACCTCCTGGAAATTTTCTCAGGAAGTGTGAGTGATGACAAAGCACGCTGAAAATTCTTGTGTTGGTATGTAGGGGCAGTCATTTGATCCTGCAAGTGGTCGGGCATTACACCTTACCTAACCAGGAGTTTGTTCACGAGCTTCACGGTGTGTTTGTCCTAAGCTTCAGTTTCAACCACAAAGTTCCTATCAGTATCGGGATTTTTGCAGCAGCTACGATGGCTCTCGTAGGTTGGAGATAACAAAGAAGGGGTCGAGAACTTGTTGTTGTGCTAGCCTGCTATTTATAAACACGACTGACACAGTACGTCCACTTAACGTGCACGGCCAGCAACCACAGCACAGCAGAGTTGACTTACGTCTAATACCCGCCAAGCACGCATACCAAGACAAAAGCACTCAAACAGTAAGTTATAAATAAAATAATTAATCAATCCACATAACACATGTAATTTAATTAATATAATGCACACTCATCAAGCATCCAGATTAGCAACTTATAATATGGGTCGTTACAGTGTCAATCTCACGAAAGTGCATATCAATATCAATCAATATATACAAAAATCCGCCTCTTTCATTTACAGCAAAATGGTTCAAATCTGAAATAGAAAAATAGAAAAAGCAAAGGGTTTGAAAGAAACCGTAAAAATATGGATATTGTACACCCTTTTCCTTGGGATTGTAGTTCAATTGGTCAAAGCACCACCTTGTCAAGGTAGAAGCTGCGGGCTCAAGTCACGTTAGTCCTGATGGATCTAAACCCCCCCCCCCCTCCCCAAAAAAAAAAGACATCCATTCATTTTTTGTGTGAAAGGCAATAAAATTTATAAACAAAATATTATTCCTAATAAGGAAGGAAAGGAAATTTTGAATTCCATAAAAAAATGTTTTTTATTTTATTCAATATGGATAAAAGATCTTCGTATGTTATACTATTCAATTATTGACGATGAGTCGATTTGATAACTTATATATTGTTATTCGGGATATTGATCCAATTTGATATCATTGAAATCAAATTTATACCAGTGTTGAATTAATTATCGATGAAAGATTTATCATCTCTATAAGATTAAATCCCAAATTTTTTATTGGAAATTTAAGAGAAATAAAACATAATAAAGATTATGGAAGTAAATATGCTCGCATTTATTGCTAATACACTGTTTATTCTAGTTCCTACTACTTTTTTACTTGTAATTTACGTAAAAACGGTAAGTCAAAGTGACTAATTTCACTTAAATCTGACTTCTTAATTTTTATCAATGTAATCAATGATTAAAAAAATGAAAAAGGTTTTCAATTTCGGGTCTTAGTCTAAAAAAAAGATTGGACTACAATCAACGTAATCTAGATAGTAGAAATCAAATATATTTGATTTCTACTATCTAAAAATTGTGTCCAATTTTTTTTTTAGTTTCATCCATTTGATTTGTATTGATTCCAATGAATATGAAATAATAAAAAAATAACTCTTATTCTTCGGATTCTTTCTACAATCCTGGTATCATATTAAAAATAGAAAGGGGATAGGAATGAGGATTATGCGGTCCCTCATATATATAACCTGGTTAAGCGTCAATTCATCGAAAGAGAAATTTTAAGAAGAATTCGGTTGGAATAGGAAGCAATTTCCTATTCTATTTTATTCTCTTGATTTTCTCAAAATACAAATATAGATATAATTCAAATCTTTGTTTGATTGAAAGAGTATTTTCAATTTCTATAATATACATATACATAGAATACATCACACGACTAGAATATAATAGAACCCTGAAATGCAGATCTATTTTATATTTGTTGATATTTGAACTCAATTAATTAGTATGAATGAAATACTTTAATTCAATAGTTCAGAAATTTAAAAACCCAAGTAGAAAACAAAATGGGTACTTTGATCCCTTAACTCAATTTTGAGTATCCCTATAGTCTACTTCTTCCCATACTACGAAGGAAAGAGAAAATGAAAAAACTATCATTAAAACAGTCCAAGCAAGACTTACTATATCTATGTAAATTTTGTCTGCTATATATGGAATTATTTAATAATTATTCAAAAAAATTTCTTCTATTATTTTCTTTTGTATTATTCACTAAAAAGACTATAATAATAGTGGAATTGCTATTAGAGAGTGAAAAAAAAGGATTCAGGGCTAACACCATTGACAAAAAACAAGAATCATTTCTATTAGAACATCTAAAAAGTTTTTTATATGATTTTTAGTAAATCGGAAAATATTAAGCATAAACAACACATCCGGAAACAGCCTTGGAAGTTTTAAGTAAATGAATGTTACTAACAGTTAGGAATAAAAAGATTTATGTTTTACCCCCCCCCCCCCCCATTTCATTAATTCATTAAGTATAAAAAAATTCAAGACAGATTAATTTGCATACTTATACTCTTTCTTATTTCTATTTGAATAATTTTGTAATGTCTCCCGATTCATTCTCTAAAAAAACTAAAATAATCGGAAGACAACTTGCCTATTAATTTTTTTACCAGAGGTTAGTGAAAAGAAAGATTTTCTTTTTTCTATTAAATTTTAGAATATAAAAAAATTTGTAAAATATTTTAAATTATATTTTATATAATAAATTATATAATTATATATATACTTTTAAGATTTAGAAAGCGAATTAGCTAAATTAAAAACTATTCAATCTAACTAATATTAATTAAATGTGGAAGCACTAATAGACTTTCCATCAGTCTGTAGATAAGGTTTTTCTTTCGCCCGTTCTCTAACTAAAAATGGAATTCCCTATCCAACTTATCCTTATCCAATCTAATTCGAGATCCAGTCAGTAGACAAACAATACAATAGTTGTGTAGTGAAAGAACTATCATTTCTAAATTTATTGATTCCTTTTCACTACTTGAATCCAAGATGAAAATATTTACATACAACATTTTTTAGAATAAACCTACTGATGCTTAGAATTTAGAATCAAACACAAGTCTCAAGACTCATTTTCCCTAGCTTACTTCTATTGGAAAAAAAACTATAAAAAATGTAATACAATATTTCATTTCAAATGTCTTATTGATTAGGCGACACCCGGATTTGATTCTCCTAAAAGGTGTTCTATTTGCTCATAGTTCACGATTGATACCGGATAAAGCAAATCTAGGTTTTTGTTTTCCTTGTGATGGACCTAGAAGAGGGGGGACATGCCAAGTATCTGCTTGGGATCATGTCTTCTTAGGACTATTTTGGATGGACAATTCCATTTCGGTAGTAATATTCCATTTCAGTTGGAAAATACAGTCAGATGTTTGGGGTAGTATAAGTGATCAAGGGATAGTAAATCATATCACAGGGGGGAATTTTGGGCAGAGTTCTGTTACCATTAATGGGCGGCTCCGTGATTTCTTATAGGCATAGGCATCCCAGGTAATTCAGTCTTATGGTTCTTCATTATCTGCACATGGTCTTTCTTTCTTGGGTCCACATTTTGTATGGGTTTTTAGTTTAATGTTTCTAAACTAAATTATTGTTTAGGAAGAATTACACTTAGTTTTTTTTTAGGTATAGGAACCAAATTCAGCATATAGGCCAAAAGTTCAGCCGTTTGAATTTGTCCAAGGCTCCCTTGTTCAATTTTGAGTGTTTCGATATATTAAGAGCCTCGATCAAACATCCAAGTCAAAAGTTATGGTCGCCTGAATTTTCCTAGGGCTTCCTTGTTCCATTTCGAGCGTTTCGATATATTATGAGCCTCAATCGGACATCTGAGTCAAAATTTATGACCGTTTGAATTGCCAAGGGCTTCCTTGTTCCATTTCGAGCATTGCCATTTATTATGATCAGTTGGGTATCTCAGCCAAATGTAAAGGCCATTTGAATTTGTCCAAGGCTTCCTCGTCCGATTTTGAGAGTTTCAATATACTATGAGCCTTAATCGGACATCTGAGTCAAAAGTTATGGTCGTCTAAATTTTCCCAGGGCATCCTTGTTCCATTTTTAGCGTTTCGATATATTATGAGCCTTAATCAGACATCCGAGTCAAAAGTTATAGTGATTTGTATTTTCCCTGGGCTTCCTTGTTTGATTTCTAGCGTTTCAAATATTATGAGCTTCAAGCGGACATCCGAGTCAAAAGTTATGGCTGTCTGAATTTTTCCAGGGCTTCCTTGTTCCATTTCGAGCGTTTCGATATATTATGAGCCTCAATCGAACATCCGAGTCAAAATTTATGGTAGTTTGTATTTCCCCAGTTTCCTTATTTGATTTCGAGCATTTTGATATATTATGAGCCTCAACTAGACATCCAAGCCAAAAGTTATGGCAGTTTGAAAATTTTCCCAAGGCTTCCTTGTTCCATTTTGAGCATTTCGATATATTATGAGCCTCAATCGAACATCCAAGTCAAAAGTTGTGGCCGTTTGAATTTGTCTAGGGCTTCCTTATTCCATTTTGAGTGTTTTGATGTAATATAAGCCTCAATCAGACATCCGAGTCAAAAGTTATGACGTATTTTCTCGAGGCTTTCTTGTTTGATTTCTAGCGTTACGAATATTATGAGCTTCAAGCAGACATCTGAGTCAAAAGTTATGGTCGTCTGAATTTTGTCAGGGTTCCTTGTTTGATTCTGAGCGTTTTGTTATATTATGAGCCTTCTTAATCAAACTTTCGAGTGTCAAAAGTTATGGCAGTTTGTGTTTACCTAGGGCTTCCTTGTTTGATTTTGAGCGTTTCGATATATTATGAGTCTCAACCAGACATTCAAGGCAAAAGTTATGACGATTTGAATACATTTCATTGTTTATCTCAATTGATTTTATTCAAATATATAATGAAAACATGTTTTTATTATGTTATTAATGGGTGTGACTTTATAATATACAATCAAAAACATTTCCATTGTATATTTCAATAAATATTGTTGAGATACACAATGAGAACGTATTTCTACAAAGAGTATTTCTATCCAAAATATTTTGAAAGGTTGGAGGTGAACTTATCCAAATGAGGTAAAGCTCAATTATTTATTAAAATTGTTGTCGGGCTCCATTTTTAAGCCTTATTTGGCATGCTTCAATCATATCTATTTAATCTTGCCATTTACAAAATAAGGTTTATTTTCTTTTTGTGTCAGATACTACTAATTAATTTAGTGAAAGATTATATTTGAGTGGAAAATTTACTTAAAGAAATTGAATATATAAATTTAATGATACAAAAGTTAAAATATATTTTTCATTTTTGTAAAATTGACAAAGTTCATATTTCTTTCAAGTAAAATTTATTTGTTTTTCATCTTCATAAAATTTCAATATGTTATTTTTTTTGCATGAATCAAGTTTCATATATCCATTTTACTAACAAAATTTCATCCTCATAAATATTAATAAATATATAAATTATATTTTAGATTTATAATAATAAATCATATTTTTAAACAAGAATAATTTTAATTATTGATAATTCCTTAAAAAAATTGAAATCTAATTCAAAAATAAAGATTAAAAAGATTGATGAAAATAAATAATATTAAAAAAATATGGCTAACATAAAATGAGAAAGATTTGATATGAGTAAGAAATAAACTTTTTTTTCAATCATTAAATCAAATTAAATATGAAAATAAAGTTAAAAAAATATACGTAAAAGACATAAGAAAAATTAAAACTAAATACTCAATATATAAAATTAAGATAAGACATGTGGTTATTGTAAAAAAAAAAAAGATAAGACGTGTGGTTTAAGGTGAGAGAATAACTCTTAAAAAAAATTTGTTAAAAAACAATTTTTAAAGATGCATTCATGGTTTCATTGTAAAAAAAAAAACAAAAAGATAAGACATGTGGTTTAAGGTGAGAGAATAACTCTTAAAAAAAATTCGTTAAAAAATAATTTTTAAAGATGCATTCATAGTTTCATTCAAGAATGATGATTCATATTTATAACACGGAGTAGATATATTTATAGCAACAAATCAAATATGTATTATGATTATAATTATTTTTCATAAAAGTAAAGATTATATAATTTGATGTGGCAATGAGTATTGGATCTAATGGATCTATCAAAAAGGATAAATAACAACAACTTATTAGGATTTTCAATTCAAAATAAAATATCACACTAATTAATTGTTAAGAGATAAATCTCATTCTTTAATAATTCACACACAAAAAATAAATCATGTTCTTTACAAAGATATATCATGTTTATTAATTCATTAAAAAAATAAGTTTCTTATTTACAAAAAGTATTATGTTTTGTCAAAGATCTTCAAATACGATTTTAAATTTTATGATTTTTGATAATCATGATCATGTTTTGTAAAAAGATATTTGAATCAAATTTAATTTAATTATTATTATATTTTTAATTTTTCTTTTTTATATTAATTAAAATATGGATAACAAAAATGATATGAACATTTAGATACTCAACATGAAAAGATATGAGTATTAAAAATTTTATTCACATAGATATTTTTTTCTAATCTAACTTTTTGGTTCATCGAGGAAAACAAATTTGATTAATGCAGAATTCAATCAAGAGATAAATAAAGTCTAATAAAAAATTATTTTTTTTATCAACCATCGAATTCAAATAATACTCTTAATTTCAACACATTAGTGTCCAATCTTTTGATTATATCCAAATGAATATGAGTATATAGATTTCCTAAAAGGATAACTATAACGATATGCACTATATATTATAGACTCTATCAATTGTTATCCTTAAATTTAAAGTTAATTTTTTTTTATGTTAATATATTTTTTTAAACTTTCGTAGGTCACTACACATTACGAGTGAGATTAATATCTTATTCGATATGTTGAGAGACACCGTAATATCTGATTTATGACAAAAAAAATAAATTTTAATTAATTTACAATACATATTTAATATGTTTGAGATACTAATAAGATGTTTTTTATAATTAAAATGAAAATATTTTAAAAAAAATTATAACGAAAAAGTGTGCCCTTATAATTAGTTTGCTGCGATTTGAGATTCAAAAGAAAAGAAAAAAGAAAGAGACAACTTATAACCAGTTTAAAATCTTATAAACCAAATTAAAAAGATATATATCATGATCAATGACTCAATTAAAAAAAAAGTTTGAAGACCTATTTAGAAAATCTGAAATTGTTTAGGACTAATTGAGTAATTTAACTATGTTTTAGTTACACCTGAACACCATGTACGTTAAACAAATAAAACAAAATCAGTCTCCTCTTCCTCCTTTCCCCGGAAAACCCTTAAACCCTGACCCTTCATATTTGCAGTGCTAGTCTATATTTTTTTATTAAAAAAACTCTTAAAAATATTTCTATCCTGTATCCATATCCAAATAGATTCTAACTATATATTTTAAAAAATAAACGGAGTGAGGGTACCATTAAATAGAAAAGAGATTCGAAAAGGAAAGCCTTGACATTGGGCCTTTAATTGGTTTGCATGTACTGTCAAATCAGGCCCATAGAATTGAGCGGTTCATTTTTCGGATTCGGGTTTCATTCCCATTTTTGGATCCCTTCAGAACTGAACCACACGCCGTTAGGAAGCTTCGAGTTCAGAGAGTCGACGCATCATAGCATACAAGCAACAGCGGCGGAAACCACCCGTTCGACGTGGATCTTTTTCCACCTTTTCTTCAAAGTGTAGTCTTGGATTCTCCCGTTCATTTCTTCAGGTAGCATATACTTTATGAGCCTTCTGGAAACTCTTATTTGTGATATGTTAGCATTTACTCTATAGTGTTGGAATTTGTATTCTTTTATATTTCGCTTCAGAAACATATATAGACTGGGAAATAGAATGTAAAGCTATTCAGTAGTAAGTTTTTTAGTTTCTGAATTGCAACTGTATTTAAAAACAATGATTTTGGTCCCTCTTGATAGAACTTAGGATTCTAAGGAGGTACAATTACAAAATTCACAAACTATAAAAAATACCACGAGCAAAATCATTGTTTATAGGGATTAAGACCAATTTTGATTTTGATTGAAAAGTTAAGGGACGTAAAACACATCTTATCCAATATTACTTCAAGAGCCTGTTTGGTGTAGATTACTTTTTTAAGAAATAATTTTTTTTTCAAGAAATCTTGTATGAAGTAGGAAAAAAATAAGCAATTATTTCTCCTAGAAGTTTAGGTTTATGCGTTGTACTGCATCTTATTGATAAACTAGGTATCTGAACTCTAAGCAATCAAGGGTGTTGAATTCTAGTTTGAAGAGATTATTCAGCTGATACAGGGTAGAATGTAGATCTGTACATGTATTCATATCGAGTTATTCTTCTATATAGTTATGTTCCACCCTGAAGTGAAACAAATTTGTCTGAATCTTTCAGAAAAACGCTATGGCAATGAACTGTGCCAGGTATATTAGACACATTCTTACCACCAAAGAGGTAGTTGGGGTTGCATGCCAACGAACTTTTGCCACCGGTAAAGCAAAGAAAGGATCTAAAGGGGGTGCAGCTACTGATGCACCCAAAGCATCAACTCTTAGCAAGGAAGTCAAGTCAAGTACAGTTGTAGGTGCCAACATTCTCAAGGAAGGAACTGATCCAAAAATCCAGCCTGATTCAGAATACCCTGACTGGTTGTGGCATCTGCTTGATAAACGTCCTGCACTTAGTGAACTGCGTAGGAGGAATATTGATACACTATCTTATGAAGATCTAAAACGCTTTGTTAAGCTGGATACCCGAGCAAGGATCAAGGAGAATAACTCTGTCAAGGCAAAGAACTGATTCAATTGTCAAATGGAGAAATTAGGGGGAGGGGGGGTTTGAAATAACAGTGTGGAGTTTTTCCATTTCTTTTATTATTTTGTGGTTCTCGGTCTTCTGGGATTGGATTCCTTTGAGTAATTAGCATACATGTATGCAAAACATTTAGCGGAACAAAAAGACAAAGAATTGCATGGTTTAACACTTTTGTTGTTTCTTTTCTTTCTACTACTTTTCTGTCTGTTTCCCCCCCGGGATGCTTGTGGTAGATTAAATGTGATTGTCTTTGTTGATTAAACAGAACCTGGTCAACAATATTTTTTCTTCTTTTCTTTGCTTTAGCTTTTCAAGACTGATTAGACATTTATAATGTTCATTCAAGAGGATTCTTATAGACGGCGAAGGAATGTCCTTCCCCTCAAACTCAAAATTGTGGTGACTACAGAATGGTAATTGCACATTTGTGCGCATAAAATTTGCTTTCGTTCAAAACATTGTCTAAGTAAGGATTTGGAAAAATTTCCCCATTACATACTTATTTTGTGAAAGATACATATGGAATTTTAAATTTTTGTAATAATTTCTGATAGAAATGCAATGAGATTTGTTGTGATTGGCATTGCTCCCATTATGTGATTCTTCTTACAAGAATGGTATATTGTACTTTAGAAACATAAACTAGTTCCACTTAATGCAATTATGTATAGGTTATTTTTATTGCTTCATGTATATGGGCCATAGTTTTGACATTGCTATCGACTTCATGGGTGTAAGCCACCATCTCTTGTCCCCCAGCTAGTGAACTTAACTTGTGGGTGATCCAATGGCTATCTCACTTTTGGAGGTTTACCAAAAATGCATATACTATTTCCCTTTACTATCCTTGACTTGGTGGAGCCTTCTATTGAGGATTAGTCATATACCGGAATGGGTTGATGAACTTTTTAATTGCTTTATCTAAAAAAGGAATTTACCCTTCTAAAGTGGGAATTGCTTTCTGTTTTCCTTTATTTTATTTTTAATTATGAAAATTCATTTTATTTTAATTTTTTTATACAATCTTTGAAAATAAAAAATAAAAAAATTGTTTCGATATGAACAGTCCCTTAGTGTGCATATATCTTGATTTAATGTGAGTTAAATATACAGAGTACTTTTAGTTAAAATAAATAATGATTTTTTTTATCCTCTCAATTTATACATTATATCAAAGTTAGAAGAGTTTAATCATTTTAAGATCTGGGGATAATGTGTATTGGTCATGGTTCAGTGGTCCCTGACTGGCTCCCTGCATCATTAATTTTTTTTCTTCTTGATTGTGGTCCCTGTACTGTATCTACTTATCACATAGGAAAATGTTTAATGTATTCTAAATGCAAAACTGGGACAAGGAAAAGTTGTTCTCTTTTATTTTAGAATTTATTTTTGAGATGCATGTATATATAAAAACAATAAAAGTGAGAGATAGAGATAATATTATACCACATTACATATGGTATCAATTATTAGATGTTCAATCAA
>CM023944.1:28048393-28063169 GCA_013407115.1 Glycine latifolia | reverse complement strand
TCAAAGTCATCAATTTCTTCACCTAGATCAATAGACAAGCAAAAGGGAATTTTCATTGACAAAGACATCGGCAGGCCGTCTTGTTCAAGTCAACAACTACCACCACCACCACAACAACCTGATGATGATGAATCTCCAAAGTTGGTAAAGAGAACTTCTGTTGGAAGGAAGTTAAGGGGCCATTATTTCTGTTTTGGTGCACCTGGCCTTAACGTCAAAAACTCAGTTCACAGGCAGCAAGAAAGCCAGAGTTACAAGTCTCATGTTGTTGCAGTGGCTTAATTGGAATTGGATGAGCTTATATAGATAATTCCTGACCAGGCTAAAAAAAAACTAAAAACTAGCAACTTTACCCTTACATATGCAAAGAGACTGTTTCCGGATTCGAACTCATGACCAATAAGTCACCAAGACACAACTTTACCACTGTGTGAGGGTTCACCCTCAATTCCTGACCAGGCTAATTCAACAAAATAAGGGAAAAAAAGGTGATTCATCAACTTGAAACTTCCCTGTTTAGGATCCCTGGGTGGTTCCATAGTTGTAAGTTATTTATAGATTATATTTTCTTACTTAAGGATTAGCTCATCCTCAACTTCACTTGTTAAAGGTAAAATGCTATGTTAAAATATGTTTCTTATCAATTGGCATCAAATTAGCTCAATTTGGTGCCTAGTAATGTAAGAATTAGGTATTGCCAATGTACTCAATAAACCTTTTGGATTATGCACTATGCAGTCATCTGCATTTTTGTTAGATGATTGACAACTAATCATGTGCATTAATGAATCTAGAAGACATTTTATAAGGGGCAAATAAAGAATGATAGCACATAATACTCTTGGAAATCCGCTTATTAACTAATTTGATTACTTTTATATATGATAACTTCTATCGTAATTAATTCCATTTTAATTAAAAAAGATTATTTATATGATATGATTGTTATTAAAAAAGGTAGATTGTATCTTATTTAATTTACTTTTAATTTTAAAAAAGGACAATTTATATCTATAATTAGTTACATTTTTTTCACGTAAAACTTTAACAAAATGGAAATATAGATTATGTTTGACAACTCATTTCAATTAACTTTTTACCTTTTTAACTATTTAAAAAACTTGTTTAACTATTTAGCAAACAATTTTTTTAAGTAACTTCTACCGTTGTTTGAAGTAGCGTTTTTTGAAACACTACTTAAAGTAGCGTTTTTTTAAATTCGAACTTCTAGTTTTTTATATTTTATTCTCTTTTGTCCATAAAATATTTATTCAATTTCTTGATTATCATTTTTTAAATATGTCATT
The DNA here is from genome assembly GCA_013407115.1 of Glycine latifolia. Taxonomy (NCBI): domain Eukaryota; kingdom Viridiplantae; phylum Streptophyta; class Magnoliopsida; order Fabales; family Fabaceae; genus Glycine; species Glycine latifolia. Next base: position 28,061,862 of record CM023944.1, on the reverse strand, counting down.
TATGTTAATTTATATTTTTCAGCTATTTCAATAACTAGTTTAACCAACACTTATGATTTGAGGGGTGTTTGTTCAAACTAAAAAAATAACTTTAAAAAAAGTGCTTCTTATATAAACACTTTTTTAAGAAGCATATATGATTTTCTTATTAAAATAAGTAAAAAAAAATATTTTTTAAGCATAAACAATTTAGAAAAACACACTAAAAACTAGAAAGCTTCTTACTTTATTAAAATAAACATTTATTTCAACTAATAAGTTTAAACAAACTGGCTCTTAATAACCTAACTTAAAAGCTTTCAGCTTTCAATTACCAACTAGTTTTGTCAAACATATCTATAGTTTTGTTGTGAAAGAGAGTGCAAAAAAATAAACAACAGAAATGTGTTTTTGTTGCATAAAAAATACACAACAAAAATATGTTTAAGTATATACTTTATACAACATAATTGTATTTATTTTGTAAATATACAGCGTGTTAAAAAAATTCACAATGAGAATATATGTCTCCATTGTATAAAGTATACAACAGAAATATATTTTTGTTGTTTATTTTTGTGCATCCCCTCATACATAATGGAAACATATTTCCATTGTATAATTACAAAATAGAAGCATATTTTTGTTTAAAGGATATTTTAGGATTAAAATTTTAAAGCACCTGAGGTTGTGAATAGTAAAAATTAGGTTAAGAATAACAATTCCCTAAGAGAATCGGTTGGGCTGGAAGTACATCCATCTCGATCCAAGAAAAATTTATTTAAACAATGTTACTACCTTGCTAATAGATTACTAACTTTTACATTTTTTTAAATAATAACTAAATACTAAAAATAGTAAAATTATTATATATCCCATCACTATTCAGTTTAATATTATTTTATTTTAATAATATTTTTATTATTAATATAATGACTTAGTTTTAATAGAAGACACATTTAAAACTAAATAAAAATGATAGATAATAAAATAATTTAATATGACACGCTGAAATGTTGCAAGAGGACTCGAAATGAATCAAGCTGAGTTGAGCTCAATTGAACTTGATTTAGCTCAACTCAACTCAATAAGAAATGGTTCAACTCAAAGCTCAACTCGAGTTTGATATGAATTTTTAATTTTAGCTTAAATTCGATTCGACTAAAACTCGCAAATAACTCGATTCAACTCATAGTTTGACTCGATTTTAAATTACAATTAATTTACATATTTATATTTATTTATTTTATGCGAAAAATAAAAAGTTAAATTAATAAAAAAATTAATTATATCAATTTAATAATATAAAATATATTCCTATACATATGTGTATGTTATATTTATAATGGTTAAATACCTTTTTCATTCCTACAATTTAGCGTTTTTCATTTTTGTCCTTATAAAAAAAAAATTAGTCCTTGCAAAATGTGTTTGTGTTATTTTTCATCCTTAAAGTGTTATCTATAATACTTTGAATGGTAAAAAAAGTGTTTTGTATTGGAAAACTGAGGGGGTAAACACTAAACACTTTGGGAGATTTACACCAATGAGCTTCAAGTATATAGGTGAACTTGATATCACACTTTAATTCAAAATCTTAATACTCAGTTTTATAGGTCTTATTCTCACTTATATGGTGCTCGACCATGTCATTCTTACCTGATGCCTAACTTCACCTCACACTTGTACTCCAATAATCTCCTCCTTAAGTGTGAATTTCTTCCACATGGTAGTCCCCCCCTCAAGCAAAAGTCATTTTCATCCATGAGTATTTCATGGTGACCAAATTTTTTCATACCCAATCTATTATTAGAAAAAGGACGAATACAGTTGCAGGTCTCGAATCAATGATATTTAGTGCTCTGATGAAGAGGTTCTAAAAAGTGGAGCTAAGTCTTGTTCAAGAGATTGTTTAAGGATAATAACCCTCGTAATATGAGTAGCTTAAAAATTGCTTTTTATCCCCTCCTTGAAACCCGTTTCACAGTAGGAGGTTCGTCATGCTATCTTCTCTACGAGCCCTTAAAAATTACTTCAATTTGTGATGATGATATTTTGAGATTCAAAGATAGAATTTGTGTGCCACAAGATGCTGAGTTGAAAATAATTATTTTAGATGAAGGCCATAAAAGTAAACTTAGTCTACATCCTGGTATGACTAAGATGTATCAAGATTTGAGGAAAATGTTTTGGTGGTTGGGCATGAAGATAGATGTAGCACAATATTTAGCAGCGTGTTTGACTTGTTAGAAAGCTAAAGTTGAATATTAGAGGTTTGGCGGTTTGTTGCAAGCGATAGAGATTCCTTAATGGAAATGGGATGGCATTACTATGGACTTTGTTACTCATTTGCCAAGATCAATTAGAGGTTGTGATGCAATATGGGTGGTTGTTGATAGGTTGACCAAGTGTTCTCACTTCTTATTAGTTAACATTAAGTACTCTTTGTAAAAGTTAACTCAGTTATACATCAAACAGATAGTGAGATTGCATGGAGTGCCTTCTAGTATCATTTCTGATCGAGATCCAAGATTTACTGCAAGTTTTGGCAAAGTTTGGAAGAAGCTTTAGGAACTAAGTTGAGACTTAGTTCTACTTATCACCCACATACAAATGGACAATTTAAGTGGACGATCTAGTCATGAGAAAAAATTTGCAGGCATGTTTTTGGATCATCTAGGTAGTTGGGATGAGGTTTTTCCTTTGGTGGAATTCACCTACAACAACAACTTTCATGCTAGCATTGGCATGACACCATTTGAAACTTTATACGGTAAAAGGTGTAGGACACCCCTTTGTTGGTACCAAGATAGTGCAAATATGGTCATGGGACTAGAATTCTTACAACAAGCCAAAAAAAAGATAAGCGTAGAAGACAAGCGTAGAAGACTGCTTAAGATTGAGGTTGTCGATCATGTTTCTCTTAAGGTTACCCCGACTACTAGTGTAGGGTGAGCAATCAAGTCAAATAAGCTTATTCCTAAGTCCATTGGATCTTATCAGATTCTTAGGTATAGGTCTAAAGGCATATTAATACGAACATGGAAACGAGGCGTATCTCCTTGAAGAATTTGGATTTAGAAATTGGTTTAGTTTTGTTTTAGGGAAAGGATATTGACACCACACTCAAGAAGTAGGTGAGAAGGTGTGAAATAAGTCATAGATTTGATCGCCACAAGTTGTCTTGATAAGATCAAAGTCAATTTTTTGCCCACGAACCAAGGGAAGCTCTCACAAAAGGGAGAAAACTCAAACTTTCATTCAAACTCAATTTGCTTCAAAGCTACAAAGTTTCTACTATTTATAGGCTAGGCTTCCTTCTAAACATTTCACTAGGAATTAATTTCCACTTAGAATTAAATTACTGCTTACCATAAATTTCCACTAGAAATAAGACCCCACAAACCACTATAATAACTTAGGAAGCCTAAAAACATACCTAAAATATTTGAAGAGCCATCTGAACTTATTATATGAAAATAAAATACGAAAATAAAATAAAAATATAAAATGGGCTTTAATTACTTCTTTAGCCCAAAAGCTACTCCAACCCACAATTTCATATTGAGTATAAACTTTTGGGCTCATTGTGATCTTCAAATTATTGTTTTTAAGTTTGTTGAATTTATCTTCAAGTTGTAGAAATGAGACAATTCTTGGTTTGAGCACTTGCATGACTATACTTTGGAAAGACTTCCTAGTTCTTTGCGGTCTTGCTTTTGTTATTGGGTCTTTCATCCATTACAAAAGATATTTGAAGTGATTGGACCTTTGTTGAATCATATCAGTACTTATGAACTAGTTTTACCACCATTCCTAGCCAAATTGCATATTGTATTTCATGTATCTCAGTTGTGGAAGTATGTTCCTGATCCTGCTTGTCATAAAATATGATGTGATACAAGTGAAAAAAGACTTTATGCTTGAGACTCATCCAATAAGGATTAAGAAACTTAGGGGAAAAGTAATTAGTCTAATCAAGGTTATCTAGAATGATATTATGAGAGACTCTACATGGGAACTTGAACATAAAATGCTCGAACAGTACCCTTATTTCTCCATAGGTAAGGTGAATTTTTGGGGACAAAAATTTCCTTGTTGGGGAGAATTGTAATGTCATGATTTTATTAGTTTTGTGTTTAAGTGTTTAATTTTAATTGTAAGATGAAATATGACGTTATGTTAATTGATATGTTAGTTAATTTTATTTGCTTAACTTTGGTATAATAAGAGTGTTAGTGAGCTTAGACAACTTCAGGCCTTAAATCTGGTCACAAAAGCATGTAGAGGAAGAGTGGGAATAAAAGAAAGGGGTAGTTTGATAGGAAAAGGGACCAACCACCTCTCATAATCTCTTTCTTTCAATGTTGAAATACTTTCATTCCTCTCCTTCTTATTTTTCCCTTCAATTAATCTTGTGCTTTGAGTCCCTCATTCTCAAGAACCAATAATGGTTAGAATCCCAAAATAGAAGCTTGGTTTTCTAAATTCTAGAAGTCCCCTTGTTTAATTTTAGTTGGTAAGCAACAATTCTAGAAAATCCCACAATAGATCAATATTTGAAATTGAGCACAATGACTAAAATTGTGGATTTTTTAAAAGTGGGAGACGAAATGTCTCAATTAAAAAATAGGGACTAAAATTAGAAACTTTTTAAAAGTGAGGCATAAAATGTCTCAATTAAAAAATAAGAGACTAAAAGCGTAGATTTAAGAAAATACAGGAACAAAAATTATATTTTAACCTATTATTATACCCTTGCTACCGATATATACTACCATATTACTTTTCTACTTACCTACTAATTCTATTATTCCTGCTTAATGATACCCACTGGAAAATTATACAATGTACAAAGCATCTTCAACTATGTTTTAATTTTGAATTTACCTCGAAATTTCATTCCCATCTAATATTCCTAAAAATAACATTATTGAAAATCCAATAAGATTCCAAGAAACAAATATCCCCTTAATATAGTATATTATTATATTTAATTATTTTTATCCTTTTATTTATCTTTTATATATATGTATACCAAAACTTCATTTTAAAATTAGAAAGATAATAAGTGTTTGTTTTTTCTCATATACATAAATCATAATAAAATTTGAACCTAAGACCTAATAGTAGTTATTCAAAAACTAACTCTAATGAACTAATAAGTATTTATTAACTGTTTATAAAATAGAAATATTCATGTATTAACAAATAATTAAGAATATATAAGATTAATTTGATGATTGAAGAGAAAAGAAAAATATGAGATATTGAATACTTCCCATTAATAACAAACATTTCTCTAATAAAATATATCAGAACTCAACTTTTATTCGGCAGGCATTTGGCAACAAAAAGAGTTGGCAATTGCTATATCCATTTTCACATTTTACTTGATACACTCATTTTGTATTTTTTTTCAAAAACACCCTCTTTTCAGAAAGTATGTTCCATTAAATGTAATATATTCCAAAAATTAATTTCCGGAAGACAATTCGGGAATCAGAGAGGAAAATTTGATTGAACCAAGCTCCTCTTCACACCTGCACTCCTAAATGGTCATCGAATGCTTACACCTCCAATCACCTCAAGGATTTTAGGCTTGGATTTGGAAGAGTTGAGGTATGATCTTAATTTGAGGGTGAGTGGATATCAACTCATTCTCGAAATTGGCTTCCGGTAATTAATTTTCGGAATATATTACATGTAACGGAACATACTTTCCAGAAAGAGGCTATTTTTGGGATTTTGCATTTACAAAAGGGAGTGTAACAAGTAAAATGTGGTAATGGATATAGCAAATACCAAAATGTGACGTATCATTCCGCGAAATTGCTACCATGACGAAGAAAACAGCTATCGTAAAAAAATACAATTGAAAGTCAACGTTTTTCCTTTTTAAATTTCAACATAATTTTCATGATACGTCACGTCTAAGAACTCTTCCTTTCTCTGTTGTTCATTCTCTGGGCGTGAGACACTTGTTAACAAAGTATTTTAACAAATATATTATGTAATGTACTGAAACTTTTAAATTTCTATAAAATATAAAATAAATGAAAATCGAACAAGATATAAAATTATTTAAAAAGTATAACATTTGATTTAAGAATTTAATGTCTATTTTAATGATAATTTGGCATCATTATTTAATCATAAATTAATGTTTAAATTATTTTAAAATAATTATTTAAAAGATCAACAAATTTATCATAATTTACAAAATTTTTAATTGAATTAGTTTATAATCATTTTTCTCTTCGTGAAATTAGAATTTAAAATATTAAGAGACTATTTAAATTGTAAGATGATATATAATAAAAATTGAATTTATATGACAAAATTAAATCAATCTAAAAAACTAAACTTTAATTTAATATACAAGAATAAATAAGTAACTTATCGATTTATATTTCCAGTAGATTTTAAAATTTAGTTTTTGCTGCTACAAAAACAATGTGTAGATGACAACAGTTTGTTCCAGATTTCAAAAAGTTATGAATAAAAAAAATGGAACTCAAAGAATAATTAAAAAATTAAACTACACTAAACAGATGTTCTCTCTTATATAATATAATTGAGTTTTTACTCTTTATATATGTAACGTTTTTTATATAATACTTATAAAATGTATAAATCTTTCTCTGTGATATTATTTTCAATTTTAGTTTAGTCTTTAATACTATTACGTGTAAAGATTGACGTGCAATATTTGAACACGTGAATGCAGAAATGGAACTCCACTCATTCACAAAAATTTCTTTAAAGAACCTTAACTCAAAAGTCAAAACAGACATTTTTTTTAGATGAGTCAAAACAGACGTATTGTATAAGCCTATAAGGAATAAAAATGAATTAAGCTTATGTCATAATATGCGTACGTGTCCACACACAGACACCACCAAATCTTTAAAGAGGAATGCTACACTTGCAATAAATATTTTCCTGCGTACTCTACAATATATTTTTTCAATTTAATTTTTTTAGAAATTACATATTTGGTGTTGGTGAATGGTGGACACTCTAATGTTTGTCTACATTCCTAGAGACGAAGAAATGCTATGTCATATAATAAGGGATGAATAAAATGTATTATTAACAATGTGAAATTATTTTATATTGAAATATCATTCCAAAAATAATGAATACATAAGTTATAACAATTTGTGTCCTTTAATTAAATAGTTTAGAATTTGAATTTGTTTAATTTTTAGGTATGAAATAAATCATATTAAAAAAAATATTCATTTTGTGTACACTTAAATTTTCTCGAGAAAAAATTGTAATTACTTTTAATAAAGACAACTTTGTATCAATTCCATCATTATTAAATAAAATACTAGAATATCATTATTTGTCTTTTGTTTTGTACCATTTTTTGTCTATAAATACTCATACATTCGACGCTTTTCAAAGGTGAGAGCCACCCTTTTTCTCTTACAAGCTACTAGAACACCGTTTGTTTTGCTCTCCCTTCATTTTGCAAAACCTCTGGGTATCTAACTCTGCAGCCATGGGAAGTTTGGAAATTGAATCAACAAATGGTCACACCTCAAGTCCTCACAAAAAAACTGTGAGTTTCTCTCTCAAATCTCAATCACCAATTTCTCATTTATACAAAACAATGATTTTTGGAGTATTATACATGCTAAATCAAAGATCAGGAATTTGATCATTGTTCTTCAGCATATTTCAATATATACTCTATATTATATTTCCCCTCGATCGGCAAGTGCTTTTTCCAATTTCCATGGTCCTTTTTCCTTGTACTTTGATGTTCTTTCTTTGTTCACTTATTTTTTATGTTTGATTTAATGGAGAGAAAATATAGTAGATAAAAATATAATAAATATAATTTAAAAAAAGAAAAATGAGTGAAAATAAAATGATATATTTTGTTGTTTGATTTAAGAGAAATAGAGTGAAAATAATATTATAAAATTGTTTAGTATATATGAAATGGAAAGAAGATAATTAAATAAGTGTTATAAAAATACTATTGTGTCCTTGTAAGAATTGTGTTAGTGACCTTAATTGAAATGTGTAAAAGCACGGTTAAGAATGTCTTTTTCTGAAAATTTTACTATTCCCGTTCAATCCCATCACCTACATGGAGAGAGAAATTAACGTTGTGGGCTATGCACATATGAACGTAATTCTCTTTGAAATCGTGCCTACCAAACTGGAACGCCTCATTTTTGTCCCCCACATGTTATTTCTGTCGCTGGAACCTAACACAACCTTAATTGTTGGATACTTTTTTTTTTTCTTCTATCAAATAAATTTAGGTGAGTTTGATATTGGAGAATCATCATGCCTCAAGTAGACAATGGAGCATGTTGGGGTGAATTTGTCTATCCCAGTCTCCATTCTTGCAAAAAGTGAGGGTGTAAAATGGAACTTAACCTCATGTGCATCGAATTTTGGGGTGAAGTTGTCTATCCCAGTCTTCATTCTTGCAAAAGGTGAGGGTGTAAAATGGAACTTAATCCTATCTTCATCGAATTTTATTGTATTAGAGAAATTAGAGAGAAATTCACTTCACATTTTTTAAATTATTTATTCATATATTTTAAATAAATCATATATTAGATTATTAATTATATTTAATTCAATCAATATATATAATTTAATAAATAATAAATAAATAAACATATTTAAGAATTAAATTATAATTTTAATTAAATGAATTTTTTTTAATTTTATTATAATTAGTATTATAATTATAATATTATTTCTTCAACTATTAAAATAATTATTCTATATTTTAATGACTATAAAAATTAAATACGTAATAATTATATAATTAAAAATTACATATAATATATAATAATATAAGTGTATAAATATATAACTGCATTATTAATAATGATAAAAATATACTTAACGCCACGTGTGTGAGAGCAAAGGCGAAATACCCACGTGTTTAGTTTTATTGTCATACTTAATCAAAGGCCCAAAGAATGCTTACTATTATACATATAAATTACTCAAAATAAGATTTTTATATCGACAAGGGAAATCTAATAGACTTCTTTATGGTATTTATAAATTATTTACCGATAAATTAAAGCTCAAACTTCATTCTTTATCGATTAGATCAATTTTTATTAATTTAATTGGTTGGGAAATTGCCACAGTACTTCTTTAGCCGTCCATTTTCTTAGTAGGGAGGGAAGTATTTCTCGTAACAAAATGGTCCATAATTTTGACTCCTTAATTTTCTTGTTTGACCAACTTATTTGAATTAGAATTGGATGTGACTATATTAAGTATTAACAACATCAAAACTACTATTTTAAAAAGAACATCCAAACCCTCCTACTTACATTGCATCTAGAAATTCAAATTCGAGAAAACTAAGTTAAAACAATTTTTTATTAGTTGATGTAGATGTTCATGGTCATATATATATATATAAACTGGATACTTAATTGGTAGGAGCCTTGCTCATAAAAATTTGGTAGGAGCCTTACTTGATTGGTAAGAAGACAAAAGAAATTACAGTAACATAATCTCTAAGAACTCTTTTGAATTTTAGCCATCTCTACAGATAGCCTGGCTTGTAGAAAATCTAATCGAAAAAGTGCTAAATATGCTTGAAAGATGACGGTAGTAATAATCAATTGGCTAATAGGTGTCAGAAAGAAAGACGTAATAACTTCTACAAATTCAAACTTTCCAGGAATTTAATAAGTAGAAATGGTGTATGTGCAACATGAATCAATTCGTGGAATTTATAAACAGAGGTAATTATATTAATTTTTTTATCGATAAATATTATTTATTTATTATTAATGTTTTTAGATGAAATTGTAATATTATATCATCATAAGAAGTTTATATATTAATACAACATATTTGTTTAATTTTATATACAAGCAATCATTACCTGCACAAATTCATACAGATAAATAATTGTATTATCATCTTATTAAATTTTTTCCAAGAATTATTTTTAGATGGTTCTCTCAAATTTGGCTCAAGTACTTTGTGAATTTTCAAACTCTCTAAAATAATAGAATGCTTTAAATAATCACATATTGACTAATCATTGTTCCCAAAAATGTAATTTTCTACGCATTTGTTGAAAGCTAGTATAATTTTAAACAAACTTTGGTGTCATTCATAAATTACTATTTTCATAATTATTTGTGGTCATAATTATACTGATATTTAATAAATTAATATCGCTTATTAAATTATAATTCTTGAACAGATAATGCGCAGAAGCATTTGCTCATACTCTCTTCGTATTTTGTCCTGTTAGATGAGGACACGTAGGAACCCATTAACGGAATAACCTACCCAATACATCCCTAAGAGTATCTTTAGTGGTAGATTTTAAATTGAGATCTTATACCACTTTTTGATAGTTTCTATAGAACCACATAGGATTGAAGATCTCTTAAGATCTCTCTAATTTTTCTTTAGTGGTAGATCTTATTTTGAGATCTTAGGGAGAGAGAAAGAGATAAATAATTTATTCTTTTTTGAACTATGTGCAGATCTTGAGGGTTCTTCTACAAGAACTCATCATCCATGTTGGAGATCTCTTCACCTCCTTTATTGGGAGATTTAGTGAAGATCAGATCTTGAGATCAAGATCTTTGCACAAGATCTAGCACTAAAGATGCTCTAAGTCCCCAGTACATAAGATTCATGGTTTTTTTTTTTCTATCCAGAAGGTATTTAAGAATTCTGATTTGATATTCAATTAATTATCCTTTTACTAGATCGATTTATTTTGGAAATAAAATAATATTATTAGTTGTGATTTTATGATTAAGTTGGAGATCGAATTCAGATTTTGATTAAAACATTCAAGTATCAAATCATTTATTCGAATAACTTTTTATAGATTCATAGGTACATTAGAGTTCATTGTGTGATTCATATATTTTTTAGGGAAAAAAGCAGTATATGTGATTTTTTTTGTTGAAAAAAAAGGTACATTTGCTTGAGTAATGCATTATGCATGATAATGATTGTCATTCTTTGAAAATATATGATCTCACTTGCTTGAATGCTATTGATTTAAAATTAAATTCACGTTACTACTATTGTAAATAAAAGAATTTCTACCCACCCACAAGAAAATGGCGTATTTGTATGCAAACTGAGCCTTTTCAAAACGCCACCTTATCACTCAATAAATATCCATAGAAAATTATTAGTATTGATGCCGTGATAAAAAACGATAGTGAAAATTTCCTTAAATAATTAGTCAAAGTCATACGTGTTCTTAGGCCTCAAAATTCAAAAGTCATAATTGTCGGCACTCAAAATAGAAATATGCACTTTAATAACCGGACAAGATAGATGTTATATTTGGTAACATTTTAATTAATTTTAATTTTTTAGCTGAAAAACTCATTTAATTATTTGATAAATAAAATTTTTAGTAGCTTTTTAAGAGTGTTTAGTGTTTTCTAAAATTTCAATAAGTAACATTTTTTAAAATATAGTTTTTAACTTCCAATTTTTTATATTTCTTTTATTTTTTATTATCAATATATTTTTTAATTTTAATTTGATCTTTTTAAATAAATTTTGATATTATTATTTTTTGTCATTTTACACTATTCAACTATTTCAATAACTAATTTTATTAAATATTTCTAATTTAGTAAACTAATTTTTCAACTTTCAATATTCAGTTAGCTATTTAGCTTCCAGCTAATTTTATCAAATATAACCAAAATTATTTTCGTTTGACCACCATATTTTGTTTTTGACAACTTTTTTTTAAAAAAATTTAATAACTAATAAACTTTTAGTCATTTTATTATATAAGATAAATGTTTGTTTATATATAGTTAAATTTTATATAAATAATATTTTAAATTTAAATTAAATAATTTAAATTGTGTTATAGGGTTATTTTTAATTATTAATAATTTATTTTCAAAAATCCATTGAAACTTAACTTAAAGATAGAAATAAAAGGAAAGTTTTGAGATATTTTCGAATTTTTTTTTAACTAGTTGCAAGGGTAGTATGTAAAATATACATTCAAAAAATGAGAAAGAGGATATTAAGAATATCTATATGAGAGATATAACTCTCAAGTTGTATATTCTAATTTATAATATAAACATAGATTTAATATAAATACATAGAACATATATATTGTCTCTAAGGTATGTATTCTAATTTATGATATAGGAGTAGATTTATTAGAACACAGAACATAATATATTGATTTTGATCAATATTTGATTATTTAAAAATAAAACAGAATTGAATATGATACTAAAATGTGAAATTCTTTGCTAGGTTGAAATGTGTAAAAATATTTCTTACATGATGTTTGTTTCATAGAATGACATTGGATTTCCAGGAACCATATGACTAGGAATGTTATCTCTGGATATATTTAAAAATATGGTTGATTACATTTTAATTTTTCTAGGATTATTTTTTAAAATTCAAAATAATTTAAATAAAAAATAGAAAATGAAAGTTACATGTGTATTAAAGAATAACTTCCCATATTTTCATGGAAATATTACATCCCCATCCCTCTTCATGAGAATAAAAGCATGAAAAACATAATAAAAAAAGAAATTATAACAATATCAAGAATCAGCAATACTCCATAATAATTTTTTAATACTTGTAACAAACATGCTTATAGGAATACAATTTTAGATAAGAATGCATTGTAACTTGCAAGGTAACCATCTCTGTAGTGTCTTATAAGATTTTCTATTGTGAATTGGTTACACATTTTCTTGCGTTTCCTTTCTAGCATATTACTCTTGTTTGAGTGAATTTATGGCATTATATTATAATATATGTAGCTTGAAATGGAAGCTCATTTAATTTGTTGTTTGTTGATAAAATAGGGAAAATCAGAGAGAGAGAGGAGAATTGATGAGTGGCTTCCAATTACTTCTAAAAGGAATGGAAAATGGTGGTACTCAGCTTTCCACAATGTTACTGCCATGGTTGGAGCTGGTGTTCTCGGTCTTCCATATGCCATCTCAGAGCTTGGATGGTATATTTCAAACCCAAATTGCATCGCAGCTTGAACTTATATTATTTCAAAGATAAAATAATGTCATTTTCAAACATATTTTAATCCCATAATCTTGTTTGTAAGCAAGAAGATGACTGCATACTATATTCAAAACTCTATCAATCTTTTCTTTTCAAATAAAATTATATAGATTAAGTCCAAATGAGTTGAATTTCAAATTATATTTGTATAACTTTGATAATTATTATATCATTTTATAATTTTTAAGTGAATAATATTTCTTAAAATTCAATGTTAGATTCAAAGTTCATTTTACATAGATGGTACATGGAAAATTTCATATTAATCTAAAATGATTTGTTACCATTTTGATATAAATTAAAAACAATATTTTCTTTAAAATAAATTACACTAATCACTCATAAAATTTCATGAAATTACACAGATACTTTATATATATATATATATATATATATATATATATATATATATATATATATATATA
>CM023944.1:28032305-28048383 GCA_013407115.1 Glycine latifolia | reverse complement strand
CTGACACCACTTTATACAATACATTAACTCCCTTAATTTTTGAAAACTATATATGAACGCTCCCTTGTACATTACACTAATCTCCCTTATAAGGGAGGTCACACTAAAAAAGCAGAAGATTTGTATAATTTCATGAAAATTCAACATGGTTAGTGTAACTTGCTTTTTTAACTAAGTGTTTGTTGATGTGAGAATTACAATGTCCTCTTATACAGGGGTCCAGGTGTAACTATACTTATCCTCTCATGGATCATCACCCTGTACACACTATGGCAAATGGTTGAGATGCATGAAATGGTTCCAGGAAAACGGTTTGATAGATACCATGAACTGGGCCAGTATGCCTTTGGTGAAAAGCTAGGCCTTTATATTGTGGTGCCTCAACAGCTTGTGGTTGAAATTGGGGTGAACATTGTGTACATGGTCACTGGGGGAACTTCATTGAAGAAGTTCCATGATACTGTGTGTTCAAACTGCAAAAACATCAAATTAACCTTTTTCATTATGATCTTTGCCTCTGTTCACTTTGTACTGTCCCATCTCCCTGACTTCAACTCCATTATTGGTGTATCCTTGGCAGCAGCAGTCATGTCCTTAAGGTACAAGCGTCTTTACATTCTATATAAACTTTTCAAGTAAGTAATGTTAACGAAACACTTCTAATACATTTTTTGTGTAAAATACTCTTTGTTATCAATAAATATTTATTAAAAATCATAAAATCATGAATAAGACTTTAAATATAGACTGAGATCTACATCATTTCGCGAGTCCCACTAAATTTCAAAGAATGTATATAAGTAGCATTTTCAATCATTTATATATAAGAAATGCTAGTAATATATACTTTATTTTTTTTATCAGCAAGCAATATATACTCTTTTAAATATACTCTTTATCATTTCTTAAATTAATTAGAAATCATTTAAGTAGATCTCATTCTTTATTTAATTTAATGAATCTCACAAAAAGATTGAACCAATAATAAAAAAGAATTTAAAAGAAATATATTAGAAAATTTGTTTGTAACACTCCTCCTGACATATATATATATATATATATATATATATTTTATGATGAAGGATCAAGTTATTCTAAGAGTAACTTGAAAAAAGTTACTATTTATCCTAATCATTGATTTTCTTAAAATCTAATTATTAAGATTAATTACTTATTACAAGTATTAGGTTTCAAAAAAATTAATATGAGGATAAAGACTGTCTCTAAAAGGTTACTCTTGAGTAAGTTGATCCCTTATATATATGGAGATGACATATCATATAAAATAAAATTATCTTACATGAGAATGAAAATATTAAATCTGAATAATATAATCAAACATGGATGGTCAAGATTTAATGTCATGTGATCACTTAAAAAATGATAACTTTTTGACATTAAATCTCAACCCTCCATGTGTGATTAAATGATTAAGATTTAATCATCTCATATAAGATGTTTTCTCACATAAAATATGTCTTATATCTTTATAATATCTGTAAGAATTGTTAAGCAGCTTAGATTCTGGGAGTTGAATGAGAATAACACACTGAAGCATAGAAATGTTAATTTAGTCTTCAATGTTTGCATTTTCCTACAGTTACTCTACAATTGCTTGGGCAGCTTCTTTACATAAGGGTGTTCAAGAAAATGTACAATATGGTTACAAAGCTAAGAGTACTTCAGGGACAGTGTTTAACTTCTTTAATGCCCTTGGCACTGTGGCTTTTGCCTATGCTGGGCACAATGTGGTGCTAGAAATCCAAGCAACAATCCCATCCACACCAGAGAAGCCATCCAAGGTTCCTATGTGGAGAGGAGTGGTTGTTGCCTACATAGTTGTGGCTATATGTTACTTCCCTGTTGCTCTTATTGGCTACTGGATGTTTGGCAATGAGGTTGATTCTGACATCCTCATCTCTTTGGAGAAACCAACTTGGCTTATTGCAATGGCTAACTTGTTTGTTGTTATTCATGTAATTGGAAGCTATCAGGTGAAATTCAATTTCTCTTTTTTTTTTATATAGTTTATACTCTCTCTTTTTATAAGATTCAAGATTAAAATGTTACTTATTTTCTTTTTATAAAATTCAATTTATAATGTTTCTTACATTAACTATTTTTAAACTATAAATATTTCTTGTTAAAAAAAGAAAAAAAATATATTGATAAATCATTTGACAAGAAAAAAAATATTAATAACAAAAATAATGTTGAAAAAAGTTATAAATTTAAGATAAATTTATTGATACTTTTATTAATTTTGATGAATTAGATAATTAAATCTTATATATAAAAATGGGGAGAGTTGTGCCAGTAAAAAACAACATATAAAAATCATAGTTATGAGAAATTAGAGTATAATCTGCAACCATCCCATGTGTTTATGGTCTCATACTTTCAATCTATCTCCACATGACATGTAACTAAATTTTTTAATTTAAGAAAAAGAGTTAATAAAACTCAATTACTTGTTGACCTAGACCATAAATACCTAATGTTCTCGTACCGTATAATAACTTTTTCTTTAATAGTCAATGTTAAAGTAACTAAAACTATCAAAATTGCTGCTTTTTGTGACTATTGATGTAGATTTATGCAATGCCAGTGTTTGACATGATTGAAACTGTGATGGTCAAGAAATTGAATTTCGAACCAAGCAGAATGCTTCGTTTTGTTGTACGTAATGTATATGTGGGTAAGTAACTCTTTCTGATTCAAATCAAGTAATGCAAGCAATGTACATGTTTTTTACATGTTGTTCTGTCACTTCTAATGGATTTCCTATGGTTATGTGTATTGATATATCCTCTCTTTTTCCATTTTTTTCAGCATTCACAATGTTCATTGCTATTACCTTCCCATTTTTCGATGGTCTCCTAGGATTTTTTGGAGGGTTTGCTTTTGCTCCAACAACATACTTTGTAAGCCATGAATAATTATACATTTTAATCCATTAACTTCCCTTAGGATTATTATAATTGTGTTTAACTGTTTATTTTCTTATTTGTATTTTTTTAGCTCCCCTGCATCATGTGGCTTGCAATCCACAAACCAAAGAGATACAGCTTGTCTTGGTTCATTAACTGGGTATATATCTTCGAATTTAACTTTTGTTTGTTCTCCTTTGAAAAAATTTCATTTTATGCCCAATATTAATCTTGCTCCATTTGTTACAGATCTGCATTGTGTTTGGCCTATGTTTAATGATTTTATCACCTATTGGAGGATTGAGGACAATCATAATTAAAGCCCAGACCTACAAATTTTACTCTTGAACCCTTTCTCCTCTTGACTCAGCCATGGAAAGTTAACTATATGCAAATGTGTGTGATTTATCATAGGTCGCTCTTTAATTGACTATTGCAAAAGACTGCTTGTATAGTATTGCGTTTTGGTGGAAGGGGAAATTATTCCCACGGTATCACATGAAAGAGAAATTTCTAGATGCTTTTTCCTTTGCCATTTTCATTATAGGAATGTACCATTTTCTCTTTGCTCAACATTATTCTCGTAATGATACCTATTTTGTAAAGCACATATAGCATGTTTGGCTTTGATTAATTTGGGGAAACAAGCAAGATTTTTTTTTCCTTTTAAGCACATTTTATATAAACTTTTGATTGTAAATTATTTTGAACATAAAATAAATGAAAAATGAGATTTTTTTGCTGCAAAATAAATGAAATGTATTTTTGTTGTGTTTTTTTTTTCACATCCTCTTACACAACAGAAAACAATTATGTGAAAATCTATTTCCGTTAAAAGAGTATTTTGGAAATAATTTTATTTTCATGCACATTGGAGTGTGAATAGCAAAATGTACTGAGAATAGCAATTCCCAGATCCCTTCCAGTCTACAATTCAAATATTCTAAAAGTTGCCTGCAGCATTGCCCAACTTAATTGGTCTTTACTGAATAGGTATCAAACCTTGGTCTTGTTAAATTAATTGGCATTTGGGCCTGTTCGTAGCTCGATGCTAAATAGGAAGAGATATAAAAACAATATGAGCCAGTAAAAATTATAGAGATATGCGATCAATATATTCTCTAATATATTTTATAAATAAACTCTTAGTTGAAATTTATTAAAAATTATTATATTTTTTAAATCACATTTCTTATTTAAGAGACATGGTTAAGTGATCCTACAAACATTAGACATAGTGCTTAGGTGGTTTGGCTGATTCTCACTTATAATTTATAACTTTTAATAAATTTAATTAATGATAGAGAATGTATCATAAGGAGAAGTATAATATTAGAAAGTGTTATTAGTAGTCTTTAAAATTATTGACTTAAATAACTTTTTGGTCCGTAAAAAATACATATTTTTTATTTTAGTTCTTTAAAAAAATGATTTTAATTTTTGTTGTCATGTAACAACGTTAATTAATGAGGTTGATAGTATATTGACTTTGCATGTTAATAAGAGATGATTAAAATATATTTTTTGTTTTTATAAATATCGAAAAGTTTAAAATTTATTCTTGCAAAACTTTTGGTATGTTTTTCGTCCTTGTAAAATTCAATACCATTACAAGTAATTCTTTTTTAAATGCCCCTGCAATTCACAAACAACTTATTACTGCTTTAAAAATCTTAAATTCTTTGACTTTAACCAATACATCTTCATATATATTACTCCCTTCGTCCCTAAACATAAAACATTATTTTGAAATTTTCTTGTTCCCTTTTTATAAGATTTTTTTTGTAATTATTTATTGCATTAATTATTTTTGACTAAAATACCCCTAATTATTTTAATCCATAAATAATAAATAATAAATGCTATGAATTCTTCTCTCTCTCTCTTCGAAAAATGTTAATTGTTAATTTTGTTAGTGAAGAGATATAAACCCATGACCTCTTTCTTTTCATTTCCCTTCTCCCTCCACCACCGAACCAACCTTATAACCTCTTATATTAATTATTTAAATGAAAAAAATATATATTTAATATAGTTAATCTTAATAATTTTAGGTAACTTTTAACAAATATATAGTTACAAATAAATTTAATGTTATTTACTTTAAATCAATTATTTTTTTAGTAAAGATGAATTTAGTTTAACAATTATGGATTTACAATATAAAATAGTTTTGTCCTATCATCTAATCACAAATGTATAATTCTTAAGGCAATTATTATAAAAGTTAATAAACTTATCATTTATGATAGTTTATAATTGGATGACAATATAAAAGTATTTATATTTTTCATATTAATTATTTATAAACCTTTTATATTTAGGAATGAGGAAGTAAGATTGGAAATGAGTCAAGCTAAGTCGAGCTTGGTCCAGCTCGATAAGAAATGACTCTCCTTGCAACTCGAGTTCAATATGAATATTTATTTTTGACTTGAACACGACTAGATTTAAACTCGTGAGCAGCTTGGTTGTGCTCGTTAGCTTAACTCAACTTAAAACTAACTATCTTACATACTTTTTATTAATTTATTCATTAACTTTGTACAATAAATTTAATATGAAATTAATTATATCAATTTAATAATATAAATATATTATTTATAAATAACTTAAGCAATTGTTACACCATTCTATAACTTGATATGAAATATGATTTTTATCGATCTAACTGTTGAATTATATCTACATATTATAAAGATTATTTATTTCAAAATTTGTTAAAATTGAATAACAATAAGAAGGTAATTAAATGATCATATTTTATTATATTTCCTCCACTCACTTCTTCCTAAGTGCTAAGACTTTTGTTTGGTTGGGATTGGAGCTAGGTCTTTGCTTTACCTGTCAAGGAGAATGGAAAAGCTCTAAGATAGCAACTTCAACATCTTCATCAGAAGCTCCCATGGTACTGCAAAGCTCCATGAAGGTAGACAAATGAGTGTATGGATTTTCATGATCCATTCCAACAAAAGGATGTGAGCCAATCAGACTGAGCAATGATGGTTTTAATTCCACAACCTTGTTACTGAAAGGAGGAATGACTATGCTATTGTAATGCTTTGGTCCTTGTTAATAAGCATAGTCACCTAGAGTCCTCTTTGGTAGTCTATTTTCTTCTTCCCCTCTATCAGCCATAATATCAATTACAGGTGACTTTTCTGGTGAAGGAGAATCAAATAGAAGAAGATTCACTCAGTGACTTATTGGTTGTTTCTTTCTTTTTCTTTTTGTTCTTCCTCTCCAGTCTTGGTAATTTCTGGATTAAATAACGATTTATCTGCTGGAAATTTACCTCTCATAAAAGAAAAAGAACAACTACAATAACCCATAAGTATCAAGGTTAGCGAAAATAAAATATACAAAAGAGAATTTATACAAAATCAAAAATAAAATAAATAATGAAAGTAAGGAAAAAGTCTTATTCAACTAAAAAATTAAATCTGAAAGAATTGAGTTAGCGACTCAAGTCCCTGGCAACGGCGCTAGAAACTTGTTAGACTATTGGCAAGCATACCAATGTCGTCACAGGTTACAGATTGAGCTACTCAGTTTTTCCAAATGAAAATTAACAGTTCAATAGTTATGTACAAGAAATATAATCAAAATTTCATGGATTTACGAAAATAACGAAAATAATGGATTAGTGCATCGAAAATATAGAATATTATGAAAACTAGTAAAATGAATTTAATTAATTTAAGAGAACGTAGGATTGGATTTCATCGTTCATACCCTCGGTATCCAATTAACATTAACCTATATGAATCATTTTCTACCATTACTAATGCACACATTAATTCACCCCGAATCAATCCTTCGCATTCGAGAATCCTAAGGATATTTACCGAATATCGATCCCTCGGATATAAAGTAAATAACCCAGCATTACAATCATAATCATGTGCTATTTGCAATTAAAACATTGTGCTCTATTCCTAGCAACGTAACGTAAAGAGTAAAATCATTCAGTTCAAATTCTAAGAGCACTTTCCAATCAAACTTAGAATCCAATTTCATGAAACTAGTGATCATGTAGAATCAAACATTACAAACAAAATGAAATCACCAATAATGAGTAGAAAAGATTCATACATATATCAAATATCAAAAGAGATACATAAGGTACGAAGATTACATCCAATCTTTTGGAGAAACTATTCAATCATTGTGTAAAGCGAGAGATCAACAGAAGACATGATGAAAGAAGCGATCCCCGGTCCGTTTCTGCAAAGTTTCTCCTAATTTTCTCTCTTCTCTCACGTTCCTCTGCATGAATTTCTTCCTCTGGTACATTCTGCTTTCACATGCATCCATTCATGGCTTTTTATAGGCAATTGGTGGAGGAGGTGCTAGACCAACTCGCCCAGGCGAGTTAGTTGCTTATGTCTGAAGGAAGGTAGCTCACCCAGACGAGTTAATTGCTTCATGGATAAGTAATCTGATTAGTCCAGGCAAGCTGATTGCTAGCCTGCGCGAATTTCACTTCTAGAATCTTGTAATTTTGACTATTTTGCCCCTTCATCTTGGCTTGGTTGCTTGATTCAACAAATACCTATCAAAATATTAAAGTTTCTTGGATGAATCTTCCAAATTTAAACACAAATATTTATAAATGTACAAAATATAAAATAACTAGAATTAATGAAAGTTTATAAGAAAACTTTTGAAATCAAGATATAAGTGCTAAGCATTATAATCCCGAAAATAACTAAAATCAGCCTCTGGTTACAACGGTGTCGTTATCGACAACGATGCTGTTTTGATAGAGAATGCAACAGCCCAGACAAATGAGCAATGAAGGGGAAGCTATGGCTGATGATCAAACAGATAAAAAGTGTGATGGTTATAGGGTTGAAGAAGAACAAAAAGAAGAGTTATCATTCAATAGATACTTGTTTTCGAGAATGCTTCAGAGGGTGTCACTGTCCAAAGCTAGATTATATGTGCGCATATCCCAGTTGGGCAATTTGGCATACTCTATTCCCAAAATAAATGTATTTAAAATCCTTTTATTTCATCATTTCCTTGCATTTTTTAGCCACACAACATCTTCTAAAAATGGTATGAATTAGATGCCAGAGAATTATTTGAAATTTTGAATGATATCTTTGAATAATATCATTCTCTAAAGATTTCGTCAATTCACTGATAGATATATAAATATGCTTTTCAAAAACCCTTCAAGGTTTAATGTAGATGAAGCATTAATTTTCATTTTTGTAGCAATTTGGTTTTCCAAGAATTACCAATTTATGATATACTAATTTATATCATGTGTTAGCCAGGGAAACTCTTCAAACACCATGAACTGCGTTTTGTACCTTCATCCATAGAGAAAAAGAAATTAGTTGTGGTAGCTGAAAAAAATCAGACAATATTTGTTGCAACTCAGAAAGAGGAAACTAATGAGGAGGAGGTGGGAGAAACAAAAGAGGAAAAGAATAATGGTGGATACATGATAAGTTCATCTGCTGCATATGAGATTGCTGCTTCTGCTGCCTCATATCTCCATGCTTAGACAAGAAGCATACTTCCATTCAAATCTTCTGATTTTGTGGAAGGTGAAGGTTCACATGAAGCAAGCAATGAAAGATTTAGCAGCGAGAAGATGTCAAACACGGAGGAGGCAAATTGAAGACAACTATGGATTTGGTAACAACAGTTGTTGCTGCAACTGAGCAAGTAAAACACATTTTTGCAACTGATTTGAACTCAAGAAGCTCTTCACCTTATCAATGGTTTGTATGTGATGATGACCAAACCTCTACAAGATACTTTGTGATCCAGGTGGGTCATATCAATTGGGGACATGTTTTTATTTTGCCATATAAAGTACATTTAACTGCAGTATGCATGATGTAACGACCCACCTCGTCGCTACTGTATCATACTCTTTATCACGTTTTTAATTGTAATTTATATTTGAAAATCCCTTTAAATTGATTACAGAAATAGTAGTAAATTTCGCGCGTAAACTTAATCAATATCAATAATTAAAAACACGAATAATCAATGTTGAAATACCTCATAATACATTTATATAAGAACATAATTTGGAGTGATTACAAACAACCATGTCTAAAGTGTACAAAGTTTTCAAAAGAAACAAGGGATTAAGTGACGAAAGTGTAACTGGCAAAAAAAAAGGGGTGTATTCATTAAAACAAGGGGTACATCTAGCAAAATACAACCCCTGCTCGGGTTACAATTCAATGCTTATTCCGACAACATAACACATCTATAAGTCGGGTTCTAACTAAAAGTGAGTTGTCACAATACAGCTCATAGTCGGGATATGGTCCAAAGCCATTCCGGCATTACAACTCATGTATAAGCCGGGTTCTAATCGAACATTATCTCGGATACTTGGCTGCTCCATAAAAAAGAAATAACTCCCAGACTGCTTGCTACTACCCGTCTGCTCACACAAATGTGGTTTGTGATCATCACAGGTACCAAAACCACATGGCACAAGAAAAGCAAAGGTGAGTTCATCATGTAAAATAATAATTACTAAATATCATCAATTATAAAAACACAACCCGATCATTACATTATCACAACAATATTCAAACATTTCATTCACATAATCAATCATGGATAACCCGTCCAAACCACTTCACCAATTCATCTTATAATGACTAGTCATGATGCATGTTCCTGACTTAATTCTTAGTCAATGCAATATGGTACCATCCCCGGATAATAGGCCAAATCCATGGTACAAATGATTCCTGCAGCTCATCGGGGTCACTCTATTGTACATGGGTCTCACCCCCATGGTGATTAGCCAAATGGGTGTCAGAAAGCTATCCCTACAACAATGGCCCCCCAGTACCTCTCGTACTCTGCAATCAATCATCCTAGTTTTGTCATGCATGAAGTATGTCTCTCAAGGGCACCACTGTATAGACCGGCACAAAAGCGAATTCTTTCCTGGCTGGTGTCACTATACACCTCCCATATACATACTCATCACCCCAAACAAGGGCACACCGATGCACTATCCTAGATCTTACATCAATACATAAACTATCACCATGGCACATCAATGTATGACCCAAGCTCGGGCTCAACTCGACCCGAGTAGGATAATGTCATACACCCCATGGGTATTTATGTATATCCAAATACATTTAGATTAGCTATCGGCACCACTATATAGACCGATGCAGGAGCAATCCCTTCCTGGCTGGTGTCGCTATACACCTCTGCATGGTATCAATGCATTTAATAATTCAAGCCAATACAATGACCAATCTCAATGTAATCACGTTATTTAAAAATATACACATAAAACGGTGTGAGGTTTTAGATGTCCGAGTTGTTATTCAGCTATAACAACTCTAAAGAAAGAATCCAAACAAGGTCAGAGGAAGGCAGACAAGGTCGGTCTAGGTCGGTATAGCTCGGTCAAGGTTTGAACAAAGGAGATTAAAAGTAGGCAAGAGCGGTCAAGGTCGGAAGAAGTCGGTAGAAGTCGGATAAGGTCGGTAAAAGTTCGGTTAAAAGATATCAAGGGAACCTAGTAGCTCTATTCCTAAGAATACACGAGCTCTGCTGAGTAAGTAGCCTGATAGCTCTTTTCTCAAGGACATATGAGCTTTGCTGAGTAAGTAAACCGGTAGCTCACAAAGAAAAGGCTTTGAACTTAGTAGTTCTAAAGATAACAGCTCACCTTGGGTAAGGAACTCGGTCTCTTTAAAGAAAGAAAAGAATGAACTTCTAGAGTTGACACGTGTTTAGAACCTGGTCGTTCTAGGAGAACAAACTCAATCGAGTAGTAGGAACCCGATTGTTCTCATTCCAAGAAGACACGAGCTCATCTGAGTTAGGGAACCCGATGGCACTATTCCCGAGAAAACACGAGCTCATCGGGGTAGAGGAACCCGGTATTTCTCTCTGAAGTGACTAACTTAAAAACTTCAAGACACACTCCCGGGTAAGGAACCCAATATTTCTAAGGAAACAGGAAGCAAGCCTTAGCAACTCTTAAGGAAACAACCTCAGGTTAGTAACCCAGTATACAAATGTTCGCCAACAAAGACTAAGTTACGTTCTGTAACAACCCGGTCACATGAACCCGGTTTCGAAGAGATGCTATCCACACCCCCTTCTTATCCGAGATCCAAAAATGAACCTCCTTTTATGTGACAACCCGGTCATATGAACCCGGATTATCTCAGGGTCATTATACGTTCTTCATGCATCCATGCATGCTACGTAAACCATTCATCCTGGCATATCCATCCTGGTAGCCGAGGTCACAACAACAGTTTAATACACACACACACACACACACACACACACACACACACACACACACAACATGCTCAGTTCGACTTACCCAACCCGGTAGTTGTCTTCTTTACAAACTCATCACATAAAAACATCATCAAGTTATTTCACGCATAACACCAGAACACTTATAAATATCTTATCCCAACCATGATATCTAAAATCATTATTAGCACGATAAACTCCCTTTACCTCAACAGAGATTATTCGCTTTCGATCTTTAACGTGTGTTTTGTTCAAACACTCGTTCTCACAGCGACTAGCAATGAATCCGTCTACGAACTCTTCCTAATGGAGAGGATCTTCCGCTGCTGCTACAGTGGTTCTCAAAAGTTTTAAGTGGAAGAAAAGAAAGTTCTGGGTGCAAGGTTTTAAGAGAGAGGAAGAAGAGAAATACGCAGAGAAGTGAGAGTGAATCGTGCTTCCACTTCCTACACTGCTATTTATAGACAAGCTATGAGGCAACTTGTCAACAACTTGAATCAGCCAGCTACCACAACAACCATAGCTGCCTACTTGCGTGACCAAACACCCACCAAAGCCACCACCGTTATACTTGCACGAACAGCTTTATTTCAGCCACAAACTTTGACTTACACTCCTTAAGCACAAATATTAACGAACACACACTTTTCAACAATAATTATACTAAACAATTAATTAACATAAATATCTTTCAACTTGTAAATTTCAGGGTGTTACACATGAACACTTGAGTCCTAAATATGATAGAAGCATGATTATTATAATTACCAATACAACTAGTTATTTCATTTAGCAGTGAACATATATATGTAATTCCTTGTCAATTTTGGATTTAGTTTTAATAAATATTATTATTTTAATATGCAGGGCTCTGAGTCATTTACATCCTAGCACACAAACCTAGTATTTGAACTTGTTCAATATGAGGTAACTATTAATATTGCAAGCTAACAAAAAATTTTGATTTTGATTTTGATTTTTACTGTTCACCCTTACTAAATTTGAGATAATGAGATGCATGTTTGTTTTTCTTAGGGGTTTATTTCTTCAGGTTTGTTTTCTTTTTTATGTTGATTTTCATAGCGGATCTAATTCCCTCGTGCCTATTATTTTGATCCCTATGAACCTGAGTATTATTCATGTATTTATTTCCCACTTTTATGAGGTTTTCTTTGTCTTTCTGGCTGAAATTTTCATTTGTCCACGATGTTTTGCATTCTATTAACATTTTTCTGCCCACAATATATTTGATTTTGCCCACAAACTGTTCAATATTTGGTCTGTGTAACACCCTGAAATTTCGATAACTGAAAATATATGATTGATGTATTTCTTGTATTATTTAATTACTTTATTCATTTGGATTGGTTGAAATGTTATTCAATTATCCTTATGTGAAATTTTAATTAGAGATAAAAAATAAATTACAAAAATGCTTGAAAGAGAATGACCATATTACATTTTCCTTGATGTGAGAATTATCATTCTACCCTTGAAGTGGATATTACAAAAATACCCTTGAGGTAAAAATTACAATAATACCCTTAGATATTTTTGTAGAAACTTAAGGTTGAAATTACATAAATACCCATGAGATGACAAATTACCAAATTACCCTTAGTAACAGATAAACATCACAAGAAAACTAGGAGTACCTAGACTGGCCGAAAATTTATGATTAGGAATATAACATCCTCATTTTTTTTTATCTTGAGTTTGTATTAATGTTTGAAATATTTGTGTGATGATTAATACATGGTTATATGATGCAAAGATTTGGTGTTATAAGGAAAATTATCACACGAGGAACACATGTGATGGTAGTGTGATACAAGAAGGATATGAAAATTAATAGGTAATGGCACATTAGTAGTTATCACATTAATTGAATAATGTGTATGTATATTTAAGGAAGCGACATGAAAGTATAATAGAGAGAATAAGCAAAGGTGTAGTCGTGCAAGTGTGTGTACGTGAATGCAAGAGATAAAAGGTGAAGTTATGCCATATGTGAATACAACAAACAAAACCAAGCATTTTCAAGAAGCATTCCACGTGCACTTTGGTCAACAATGAAGAGAGTCTTTGCTTTTTGAATGCATTAAATGCATGGAATTAAAATATCTTCATGGCATAATAACTTAGTTACATTAAAACCAAACCAAAGACTAACTAAGTTACATCCTAATTAATTCCTTTCCATCCTAACTATATTCCTTTCTATAAATACTCCCTTTGAAATAAAAATCTGCACATGCAAGGCCTCATTCTAAACCTTACGGCCAATTGCTTTTCTCGCATTTTTGCTTTCATTTTCTCTTCTCTTCTTCTCACTCAAATTACAGCCACTTCACCGAATTTACCTATCATTTCTTCATCCAAAATCTTCTATTATAAAATAAGAACTTTACTTCTCAAATTCTTAAAGCATTCCAGCCAAATATTTTGGTAAGTATTGGTGTTAAAACTCAAATTGTTTTGAGCTGAATTTTAGACTGTTTTTAAAATTCTATATCTCCCTCTGTACTTAACCAAACAGGGTGTTTGACCACTCATTTTAAATCTTAGGATGTCTTCTATGTGGTCCTAAAATATGGGACCAAACTAAGAAGTGAACCATGCCCAGAGCTTATTTGAACATAATTTGTTTGAAACTGTCCACACCCAAATAGCTACTGCCACCCATTTTTTAAAATTTATATCTTTCTCATTTCTTACTCAAATTATGCTTATGATTTATAAAATTAAAGATATAGATGTGAACTATAACAATATCAAAAATTTAGCCAAATATGGATTGTTTATTGCTTGCAGTTGTAAAGACAATAAGAGATGTTAGTGTCTCATTTTGAGCCTGCTGGTAGATTTGGAGTTTTGTTTTAAAATACTAAATCTAGAGTTTTAGAACTCCAATTGAAGCATGTGATACCTTGTTAGAAAGCTTAGGAAGTCCAGTTTAACATACTAAAATATGGAAATTTAATAACTTGTAGATTAGCACAGATTATAGGAAGAACCAAATCCTATATGGTGAGAAATCTATACTAAATTATCTTTGATTTGGTATATAGAGCTCTGCATTTGGACCAAAACACGTGAACTTGAGAGATCTCAAAATGATGCTACAAGGAGCTAACAAAGAGATATAATTAGGTAATGGGAGTTTATTGCTTGGTTACAGTTTTTGATACCATAGTTGGAGGTTAGGGAACCCAATTATGGATATGTATGTCTGTCTGTTCTTGTTGTGTGCTAGTTTTCATGAAAAACTATGTTTTAAACTAATGGGATGCAATATATTTATTATTGATGTATGTTTGTTTCTATTGTGTGTTCGTTTTCAAGAAAAACTGTGTTTTTAACTAATGGGATCCAATGAATTTGTTATTGATGGATAAAACTTTGAATGAAGTTGTTGTTGTAATTATTAGATTTTTGGAAAAAATCTTAATTATAGAGGAAACTCTGCCCAAAATTTTATAATATGTTCTCCTATTTAATTCTTTATTAAATTTTAGATGGGCATAAGAGTTTGTTTTCTATATTGTAGTTCTCCTCTTTAATTTAGAATTTTCCTAAAAATATCAGTCTCGTGGTATGATGAATTATGAATGAATGAGATAATGTTGATGTGGTTAATGATATTGATGTTTATGATGATGATGTTGAAATGAAATGATGTTGATGTTGTTGCTGATATTGAAATGAAATGATGTTGATGTTGTTGATGATATTGAGATTGAGATGATATTGATGTTGATGATGACATAGATGAGAGATGATGTTGATATTGATGATGTCATCGTGATGGATGTATGTTGTGTATGTACATGGGGGTGCAATGACCTGTTGGATATCTCTGAGGGGAAGAGTTTACGAATTTTAAGCATCCATGGAGAGGAAAAAGGGATTGCTTAGAATTCTGGTCTCTACCAACGACCAGTGAATGAGCCCATGTTTGTATGTTGTGTATGTACATGGTGTGCATGACTTATTGGATATCCTTGCGAGGAAGAGTTTACGAATTTAAGCATCATTAGAGAGGAAAAAAGGATTGCTTAGAATTTCAATCTCTATCCACGGTCAGTGCATTGATGAGCGCATGTTTCATACTTCATAATTGCATGGAAATATAATGAAAGCAGTGTGTACCTGTGGTTTTTATGAGGATAAAAATGTGGGTACAAGGGGCATGTCACTCAGTTTGGAATTCCCTTGAGACTCTGGCTGATCACCATGGGGGGGAGGGGGGAATGGCCAGTGCACAAAAGGGTGACCCTGACAAACTACTTAATCATTTTCCTAAGGAAGTCTTTTTCTTGAGGATGGTACCACATTGCATTTGAGAGTTGAGTCAGGTGCATGCATCATTCTGAGCATAATTGATTTGAATTGTGGAAAAAGTTGATGACTAGTTTATTGAGTATGTGTTGAACTGATTGATTACTGAGAATGATTGTGATTATCATTATTGTTTTCTTGTTAATCATTGTTGTTTGGTGCTTGTTGATCTTGTATAATAAACTCACCCTTGCAATTTTGTACTGTGTGGTTTGTACTTGTAATGATCGCGAACTTTCGTTCGTGGGAGCAGATGTGCAGCAATATGTGATATTGCAGAAAGATCTTTTTGTTGGAGTCGCCAACCCAACGTGATAATGTTGGAATTTATTTTGGGAGAGAGTTGTGTTTTGTTATTAACTATTTCTTAGTTGGTTCCTTGATTCTTTTTGGTTGGGCATGTAAATTTCAGGTTTAAATACATGTAAAAACTAAACTAAGTGTTGACATGTGAATGACATATAATGGTTCAATTGATATATATATATATATATATATATATATATATATATATATATATA